>OZ025252.1:35206039-35806039 GCA_964019135.1 Arenicola marina
CGCTGTCGGCCTCGCAGATCAATATATGCGTGATGTTTGAGATTTTTGACGCACGCGGCAGGCGTGTCCCACGTATTGACAACAGACCGTTTGAAACTTGATAACGGCCCTCCTGTCACTTCAAACACGAGCCTTGGCCGCGGTGACCTAAATACTGGACACTAAATAAAACTTAGGATGTTAAATAAAGAATGCTAAATGAGTTTTAATAATGCTTGGCCTCTCTCTAGGTACGACAATAAGTGCGCCCCCCCCCCCGTCCCTTTCTCCCCTCTACTCCGTTCTATTCGCCTTTATATGTATATCATAATAAATAAAAAATTATTTTATTCAGGATCGATATGGAATAACAATCATCAACATTAGTGCGTTGCGAACGTGTATATGTGCCATGTACCAAATAACATTACCAAGTTAAACAAGCTTATAACGAAATGGCGAAAACATTGCGGAGACAAGAAAAAACGGGGTTTCCCGCAAGGCCACGAACACTGGTTGATTATCGAGAAAGCCTGTTTTATGGAGGAAATTGCATTAGTAGAGAGAGCATCGGGTGCAGCCGTGATGGCTGGCAGAAGCACCGAGTGACCCCCCCCGGGGGTCATTGGACCCACCCGTCCCCTGACGCACCACTCCACCCTCCTACCCACCCTGCGAACACAGCGAAGTAAACACAGAATAGAAACAGCCAGAGTCAGAGGGCAAAAAAAAATACCTAAAAAATTCCAGCCAGTTTTAACAACGCTATAGCCGCCTGGGGGAGAATTTCGGGTAATAAAAGTAGAAAAAGCTATCGTCTCGCATGGGACCCGTGAGATCTTTCACTAGAAGCACTGGTCCGGACAGAGGCCAAGGGGGGACCAGCGCCCTCTTGTGGGTAAATAAAATATGCCCATAAAGCAATGGGTGCAAGAACCGGGTGCCATGGCAACGACTTCAGAGACCAGTCTCTGAGATCTGTTAGGGACCAGATGTACAATTCATGTAATCATCTGGAATTATACAAGTATTATAAAGTCGGCAAATGCATGATAATTATAGCATAACATTAATAATAGGCTTATATTATTTTAGAATTTTCACTAACCAAGAAATTTTAGTTTCTCGATTTTTTAACGCCCCCAGATACGCCAAATTTATTTCGAAAAATGGCAAAATAAACCAAAAAAAACGCAAGCTTGTCCAAAAATGAGGGGCTCGCCCTGCCCCCCCCCCCCACGCCGGGCCCCTCGCCCCCTCACGACACAAAGTCACAATAAACGCATTAATGCTGCTAATCAGCTAAGCCGACGGTTCCTGTACCGAGTAGGCCTCCCGATCCTGGTCAGTCTGTCAGCAATGCCGCCAAACGTTGTAAACAACTCATATGAGCAAATTGGCGTAATTAAAGTTGAACTTCAATTTGCTCGATTGTCAAGTTTTACACCCTATGTTGCGGTTGCTTCCACCTGGCGTGACACATGCACTTTATGGAGATGTCATGGCAGACAAGCCATTTGAAAATCTCTTTAATTATTGTAAGAATCAATAAGGCGAGTCAATAGAATAGTCGATAATTTTAAATCGCAAAACATTTGCAAACCATTTGCGTCACCATTGGGATGGACATTGAGTCACCTGTTGCATATCGCGTGTTCACAGCATGCGTACCGTTCAAAACATTTCAGGATGTACCCAACGACCCCTGCAGTGGATCTGGTCGGTAGTGGTCTAAAATTCAGGTCGATTTTCTTCAACTTTATGTTTGGGTGAACCACAGATACTGGAGGGTTTTTTGTGGTTGATGCACGCAAGGGTATTTACCGAAATGACTTAGATCTGCCGCTGTCAGGGGGTTAGAGATTTTTTTTAACAGCTGGGAAAAACTAGAATGCCAAGAGCATACGCCCAGACACACATATAATGTTATTATGACGAAATATGTCAGAAAAATATCAAGTCTATTTAATAGATAACGGGGGGTAGAAATGTCAAGGCGGTAAAACGGATCATATTCATCGTAAACGGATCATACTCGCTGTCTATACCACCTGTCAGTCCGCGCCTGACTCGTCAACAACCCTCCCCCCCCCCCACACAGTCACCCACGGTCACATGGCCCCTCCCACCGCCCCGCCGCAATGCACCGCCTTGCCCTAACACGCCCAACACCCCATTGCTCAGTACCCTCCCCCCTCCAGGCCACATCGCCCCCCCTCCCCTTCCCACCCTCCCCCGTCCCGCCATTGGGTCAAGTCGGTGCGAGTGACGTTTGACCGCGTGGGTCCAGCACTCAGTTGACCATATATGTCTGAGTGTGGGAGGGTGGGGAGGGAGGCGTGGGGGGAAGGAGGCGGCCGTCACCGGTGGGGGAAGGAGGGAGGGCTGGTGGGGCGGAGCGGAGGCCTGGGGAAGTGGTGAATGGGGGCAGGGAGGGGGGGGTGACAGGTGTGTGCAGTGGGTCTTCCGGGAGAACTCGGTTCACTGCGCATCCTGTCCATGCTGTAGTCCGATCACCCCCCCCCCTCTCCACCCCCCCCCCCCCGCCAGTGACCGGTGCATCTCGGGATCAGGGAGTCCATGACCACGGACGTGCACCGACATCACGGCAGGCCGCTGACTGAACACAACCATGTCATGTTTACTGTTTACCCCTCTGTCATGGAGCCCTGTACCGTGGCCATACGCACCCTGGACAGACCAATCACACATCAAATACCCATAAAGTTGGTATGTGGGAGGGGGGGAGAGGTATTTACCGCCTTTAATGATCATAGCTAAACATAACAACGTGATTTTTCTTTGAAACTATCAATCCTTACAGCGTTATTTTTTCCGTCCAGTAGATTAATCATCATTCTTAGACACGGCTCCCCCCCCCCTGCCCCTCCCTGCCTCCTCCTGTCCCCCTATTCCTGCCCCCATGCCCCCCGCCCTTCCCCACCCACAACCACTTTCCGTGGCCCCAGGGTATACCGCACCAGGACCCCGGTATGAGGTGAGTCAGCCCAATCAGAAAGTGTCCCTATATTTGGTTTTCCTTGTGCACTGTTTATTCTTTTAAAAGCACTCGTTTTGCAAAGGAATGTAACATTGACTACTCACTGTCATGCCACTTTTGGTTTGACAAACCGATGAAGTTTTGTAGCGGGTAAGTTTTTTCGATTATCCATCAAAAACCTTTTACTACATGCCAACACGTCCGACTGATTGTGGCCACTTTATGTGGAGTGACTATGTGACAGTTCCAGTTTTAACGTGACAGAGAACCGTCAGGGTTGTTCTCCGGAACACCCCCATTCAAACCTTGCTGCGCGGTTAAAGGCGCGATTATATGGAAAGTGATACTGTTAAAGTCAGATCGAAAGCCACTACTACACTAAGTTCTGTCGAAATTCGATGACTGCCCACCCACTTTGGTCCTTCTCGGAACGCCCATTAAACACATGGGTCCACGAACAACTATGTACCCATTAAACCGACGGACCACCAAACAACTATTTATCCATTAAACCACGAGCCTACGACAAAACTATTGATCCTTAATTAAACCCTGGGGCTACGAAACAGCCATAAGCTTTACCATCAATTGCTTCTGCACCGACGAAGGTCACAAGAACAGGACGCCCACCAGCCGGCCAGGCCAATCCGACTGACGACACAGCGGCAATCGAACCTGGAACTTCACATTTCGAATCCGCAATTTGCCAACGGACCTTACTTACCCCGTGAAGAAACGACACAGGCGTGCGCGACATACCGCTACAATCTTCAGGTCCCCACCCCTGGTTCCCCTGCCCATCCCTCCCTCACCCTTGCACTTACTCTTGCCGTGAAATCTTTTATAAGTATCTGAACGTGATAGAAATGAGCGTACCCCCCCCCCCAACCCCCCGCCCCCCGCTCCCTCCACCCCCCCCCCCCCCCGCACCCCCATCCCCCCTCAACAGCGTGACTTGGCACACGGCCGCCTTGGGAGAGTGGTCTGGTCGTACCAGGAGGCTCCGTCGCACAGCCGCTACACACCTGCCTCACCCCTCCCACCATCCCCCTCGCTCCACGCCGTTGCCATGACGCTTCCCGCACGGACTATCCCTGGCGGCAGTCGCCATAGAGACACAATCCGGCAGGTCGTACCGGAACCGGACCACTGATCCAGGGTAGTCGTGCCAGGGTCGTACCAAAGTCGGTCCACGGTCGTACCAAGATCGTGCCAAAGTCGGTTCAAGGTCGTACCAAGGTCGTGCCAATATCGAACAAAGGCCGTAGTGATGACAGTATGTCCACAACCTGGCCATCATATCAGTTATTACTCATGCTCGTTAAATGTTTCCTTTATTGAGTCCATCGAGCAAGTCACCAGCAGGGTGGGCGTATGGGGGAGGGGGCGCGGGGGTGTATCGGTGTCACTCGACCGATCGAAGCCTCATGACGCAACATAATTGTTGGCAATGGGACAATGTGGATCGTGTGCGTGAAATCGCGCCTTTTATCGTGAGTCAGTAACTAGGTAGCTTTGACGCCCAACTTGAGGGGATGGCGGTGTCAGGGTAAGGCGAGGGAGGGAGTGGGGGGGGGGGGGGCTGGGGTAGCGTCCGGTGAAGAGAAGCCGCCTTACAGAGAGCAATGATCGATGTTCCGAAAGTTACAGTATAGACGCTGTCCATGGGAGGTTGGCTGCATTGTGTATTGTAAGCGAGGTGAGGGTGTCCATGGGAGGCTGGCTGCACTGTGTATTGTAAGCGAGGTGAGGGTGTCCATGGGAGGCTGGCTGCACTGTGTATTGTAAGCGAGGTGAGGGGGTCCATGGGAGGCTGGCTGCACTGTGTATTGTAAGCGAGGTGAGGGTGTCCATGGGAGGCTGGCTGCACTGTGTATTGTAAGCGAGGTGAGGGTGTCCATGGGGGGCTGGCTGCACTGTGTATTGTAAGCGAGGTGAGGGTGTCCATGGGAGGCTGGCTGCACTGTGTATTGTAAGCGAGGTGAGGGTGTCCATGGGAGGCTGGCTGCACTGTGTATTGTAAGCGAGGTGAGGGTGTCCATGGGAGGCTGGCTGCACTGTGTATTGTAAGCGAGGTGAGGGTGTCCATGGGAGGCTGGCTGCACTGTGTATTGTAAGCGAGGTGAGGGTGTCCATGGGGGGCTGGCTGCACTGTGTATTGTAAGCGAGGTGAGGGTGTCCATGGGAGGCTGGCTGCACTGTGTATTGTAAGCGAGGTGAGGGTGTCAATGGGAGGCTGGCTGCACTGTGTATTGTAAGCGAGATGAGGGTGTCCATGGGAGGCTGGCTGCACTGTGTATTGTAAGCGAGGTGAGGGTGTCCATGGGAGGCTGGCTGCACTGTGTATTGTAAGCGAGGTGAGGGTGTCCATGGGAGGCTGGCTGCACTGTGTATTGTAAGCGAGGTGAGGGTGTCCATGGGAGGCTGGCTGCACTGTGTATTGTAAGCGAGGTGAGGGTGTCCATGGGAGGCTGGCTGCACTGTGTATTGTAAGCGAGGTGAGGGTGTCCATGGGAGGCTGGCTGCACTGTGTATTGTAAGCGAGGTGAGGGTGTCCATGGGAGGCTGGCTGCACTGTGTATTGTAAGCGAGGTGAGGGTGTCCATGGGAGGCTGGCTGCACTGTGTATTGTAAGCGAGGTGAGGGTGTCCATGGGAGGCTGGCTGCACTGTGTATTGTAAGCGAGGTGAGGGTTTCCATGGGAGGCTGGCTGCACTGTGTATTGTAAGCGAGGTGAGGGTGTCCATGGGAGGCTGGCTGCACTGTGTATTGTAAGCGAGGTGGGGGTGTCCATGGGAGGCTGGCTGCACTGTGTATTGTAAGCGAGGTGAGGGTGTCCATGGGAGGCTGGCTGCACTGTGTATTGTAAGCGAGGTGAGGGTTTCCATGGGAGGCTGGCTGCACTGTGTATTGTAAGCGAGGTGAGGGTGTCCATTGTAGGCTGGCTGCACTGTGTATTGTAAGCGAGGTGAGGGTTTCCATGGGAGGCTGGCTGCACTGTGTATTGTAAGCGAGGTGAGGGTGTCCATGGGAGGCTGGCTGCACTGTGTATTGTAAGCGAGGTGAGGGTGTCCATTGTAGGCTGGCTGCACTGTGTATTGTAAGCGAGGTGAGGGTTTCCACGGGAGGCTGGCTGCACTGTGTATTGTAAGCGAGGTGAGGGTGTCCATGGGAGGCTGGCTGCACTGTGTATTGTAAGCGAGGTGAGGGTGTCCATTGTAGGCTGGCTGCACTGTGTATTGTAAGCGAGGTGAGGGTTTCCACGGGAGGCTGGCTGCACTGTGTATTGTAAGCGAGGTGAGGGTGTCCATGGGAGGCTGGCTGCACTGTGTATTGTAAGCGAGGTGAGGGTGTCCATGGGAGGCTGGCTGCACTGTGTATTGTAAGCGAGGTGAGGGTGTCCATGGGAGGCTGGCTGCACTGTGTATTGTAAGCGAGGTGAGGGTGTCCATGGGAGGCTGGCTGCACTGTGTATTGTAAGCGAGGTGAGGGTTTCCATGGGAGGCTGGCTGCACTGTGTATTGTAAGCGAGGTGAGGGTGTCCATGGGAGGCTGGCTGCACTGTGTATTGTAAGCGAGGTGAGGGTTTCCATGGGAGGCTGGCTGCACTGTGTATTGTAAGCGAGATGAGGGTGTCCATGGGAGGCTGGCTGCACTGTGTATTGTAAGCGAGGTGAGGGTGTCCATGGGAGGCTGGCTGCACTGTGTATTGTAAGCGAGGTGAGGGTTTCCATGGGAGGCTGGCTGCACTGTGTATTGTAAGCGAGGTGAGGGTGTCCATGGGAGGCTGGCTGCACTGTGTATTGTAAGCGAGGTGAGAGTGTCCACGGGAGGCTGGCTGCACTGTATTGTAAGCGAGGTGAGTGTGTCCATGGGAGACTGGCTGCACTGTGTATTGTAAGCGAGGTGAGGGGGTCCATGGGAGGCTGGCTGCACTGTGTATTGTAAGCGAGGTGAGGGTGTCCATGGGAAGCTGGCTGCACTGTGTATTGTAAGCGAGGTGGGGGTCTCCATGGGAGGCTGGCTGCACTGTGTATTGTAAGCGAGGTGAGGGTGACCATGGGAGGCTGGCTGCACTGTGTATTGTAAGCGAGGTGAGGGTGTCCATGGGAGGCTGGCTGCACTGTATTGTAAGCGAGGTGAGGGTGTCCATGGGAGGCTGGCTGCACTGTGTATTGTAAGCGAGGTGGGGGTGTCCATGGGAGGCTGGCTGCACTGTGTATTGTAAGCGAGGTGAGGGTGTCCATGGGAGGCTGGCTGCACTGTATTGTAAGCGAGGTGAGGGTGTCCATGGGAGGCTGGCTGCACTGTGTATTGTAAGCGAGGTGAGGGTGTCAATGGGAGGCTGGCTGCACTGTGTATTGTAAGCGAGGTGAGAGTGTCCATTGTAGGCTGGCTGCACTGTGTATTGTAAGCGAGGTGGGGGTGTCCATGGGGGGCTGGCTGCACTGTGTATTGTAAGCGAGGTGGGGGTGTCCATGAGAGGCTGGCTGCACTGTGTATTGTAAGCGAGGTGAGGGTGTCCATTGGAGGCTGGCTGCACTGTGTATTGTAAGCGAGGGGGGGTGTCCATGGGAGGCTGGCTGCACTGTGTATTGTAAGCGAGGTGGGGGTGTCCATGGGAGGCTGGCTGCACTGTGTATTGTAAGCGAGGTGAGGGTGTCCATGGGAGGCTGGCTGCACTGTGTATTGTAAGCGAGGTGAGGGTGTCCATGGGAGGCTGGCTGCACTGTGTATTGTAAGCGAGGTGAGGGTGTCCATGGGAGGCTGGCTGCACTGTGTATTGTAAGCGAGGTGAGGGTGTCCATGGGAAGCTGGCTGCACTGTGTATTGTAAGCGAGGTGGGGGTCTCCATGGGAGGCTGGCTGCACTGTGTATTGTAAGCGAGGTGAGGGTGACCATGGGAGGCTGGCTGCACTGTGTATTGTAAGCGAGGTGAGGGTGTCCATGGGAGGCTGGCTGCACTGTGTATTGTAAGCGAGGTGGGGGTGTCCATGGGAGGCTGGCTGCACTGTGTATTGTAAGCGAGGTGAGGGTGTCCATGGGAGGCTGGCTGCACTGTGTATTGTAAGCGAGGTGAGGGTGTCCATGGGAGGCTGGCTGCACTGTGTATTGTAAGCGAGGTGAGAGTGTCCACGGGAGGCTGGCTGCACTGTATTGTAAGCGAGGTGAGGGTGTCCATGGGAGGCTGGCTGCACTGTGTATTGTAAGCGAGGTGGGGGTGTCCATGGGAGGCTGGCTGCACTGTGTATTGTAAGCGAGGTGAGGGTGTCCATGGGAGGCTTGCTGCACTGTGTATTGTAAGCGAGGTGAGGGTGTCCATGGGAGGCTGGCTGCACTGTGTATTGTAAGCGAGGTGAGGGTGTCCATGGGAGACTGGCTGCACTGTGTATTGTAAGCGCGGTGAGAGTGTCCACGGGAGGCTGGCTGCACTGTATTGTAAGCGAGGTGAGGGTGACCATGGGAGGCTGGCTGCACTGTGTATTGTAAGCGAGGTGGGGGTGTCCATGGGAGGCTTGCTGCACTGTATTGTAAGCGAGGTGAGGGTGTCCATGGGAGGCTGGCTGCACTGTGTATTGTAAGCGAGGTGAGGGTGTCCATGGGAGGCTGGCTGCACTGTGTATTGTAAGCGAGGTGAGAGTGTCCATTGTAGGCTGGCTGCACTGTATTGTAAGCGAGGTGAGGGTGTCCATGGGAGGCTGGCTGCACTGTGTATTGTAAGCGAGGTGGGGGTGTCCATGGGAGACTGGCTGCACTGTGTATTGTAAGCGAGGTGAGAGTGTCCACGGGAGGCTGGCTGCACTGTATTGTAAGCGAGGTGAGGGTGTCCATGGGAGGCTGGCTGCACTGTGTATTGTAAGCGAGGTGAGGGTGTCCATGGGAGGCTGGCTGCACTGTGTATTGTAAGCGAGGTGAGGGTGTCCATGGGAGGCTGGCTGCACTGTGTATTGTAAGCGAGGTGAGGGTGTCCATGGGAGGCTGGCTGCACTGTGTATTGTAAGCGAGGTGAGGGTTTCCATGGGAGGCTGGCTGCACTGTGTATTGTAAGCGAGGTGAGAGTGTCCACGGGAGGCTGGCTGCACTGTATTGTAAGCGAGGTGAGTGTGTCCATGGGAGACTGGCTGCACTGTGTATTGTAAGCGAGGTGAGGGGGTCCATGGGAGGCTGGCTGCACTGTGTATTGTAAGCGAGGTGAGGGTGTCCATGGGAAGCTGGCTGCACTGTGTATTGTAAGCGAGGTGGGGGTCTCCATGGGAGGCTGGCTGCACTGTGTATTGTAAGCGAGGTGAGGGTGACCATGGGAGGCTGGCTGCACTGTGTATTGTAAGCGAGGTGAGGGTGTCCATGGGAGGCTGGCTGCACTGTGTATTGTAAGCGAGGTGAGGGTGTCCATGGGGGGCTGGCTGCACTGTGTATTGTAAGCGAGGTGAGGGTGTCCATGGGGGGCTGGCTGCACTGTGTATTGTAAGCGAGGTGGGGGTGTCCTTGGGAGGCTGGCTGCACTGTGTATTGTAAGCGAGGTGAGGGTGTCCATGGGAGGCTGGCTGCACTGTGTATTGTAAGCGAGGTGAGGGTGTCCATGGGAGGCTGGCTGCACTGTGTATTGTAAGCGAGGTGAGAGTGTCCACGGGAGGCTGGCTGCACTGTATTGTAAGCGAGGTGAGGGTGTCCATGGGAGGCTGGCTGCACTGTGCATTGTAAGCGAGGTGAGAGTGTCCATTGGAGGCTGGCTGCACTGTATTGTAAGCGAGTTGAGGGTGTCCATGGGATGCTGGCTGCACTGTGTATTGTAAGCGAGGTGAGGGTGTCCATGGGAGACTGGCTGCACTGTGTATTGTAAGCGCGGTGAGAGTGTCCACGGGAGGCTGGCTGCACTGTATTGTAAGCGAGGTGAGGGTGACCATGGGAGGCTGGCTGCACTGTGTATTGTAAGCGAGGTGGGGGTGTCCTTGGGAGGCTGGCTGCACTGTATTGTAAGCGAGGTGAGGGTGTCCATGGGAGGCTGGCTGCACTGTGTATTGTAAGCGAGGTGAGGGTGTCCATGGGAGGCTGGCTGCACTGTGTATTTTAAGCGAGGTGAGAGTGTCCATTGTAGGCTGGCTGCACTGTGTATTGTAAGCGAGGTGGGGGTGTCCATGGGGGGCTGGCTGCACTGTGTATTGTAAGCGAGGTGGGGGTGTCCATGGGAGGCTGGCTGCACTGTGTATTGTAAGCGAGGTGAGGGTGTCCATTGGAGGCTGGCTGCACTGTGTATTGTAAGCGAGGGGGGGTGTCCATGGGAGGCTGGCTGCACTGTGTATTGTAAGCGAGGTGGGGGTATCCATGGGAGGCTGGCTGCACTGTGTATTGTAAGCGAGGTGAGGGTGTCCATTGGAGGCTGGCTGCACTGTGTATTGTAAGCGAGGGGGGGTGTCCATGGGAGGCTGGCTGCACTGTGTATTGTAAGCGAGGTGAGAGTGTCCACGGGAGGCTGGCTGCACTGTGTATTGTAAGCGAGGTGAGGGTGTCCATTGGAGGCTGGCTGCACTGTGTATTGTAAGCGAGGGGGGGTGTCCATGGGAGGCTGGCTGCACTGTGTATTGTAAGCGAGGTGGGGGTGTCCATTGGAGGCTGGCTGCACTGTGTATTGTAAGCGAGGTGAGGGTGTCCATGGGAGGCTGGCTGCACTGTGTATTGTAAGCGAGGTGAGGGTGTCCATGGGAGGCTGGCTGCACTGTGTATTGTAAGCGAGGTGAGGGGGTCCATGGGAGACTGGCTGCACTGTGTATTGTAAGCGAGGTGAGGGTGTCCATGGGAGGCTGGCTGCACTGTGTATTGTAAGCGAGGTGAGGGTGTCCATGGGAGGCTGGCTGCACTGTGTATTGTAAGCGAGGTGAGGGTGTCCATGGGAGGCTGGCTGCACTGTGTATTGTAAGCGAGGTGAGGGTGTCCATGGGAGGCTGGCTGCACTGTGTATTGTAAGCGAGGGGGGGTGTCCATGGGAGGCTGGCTGCACTGTGTATTGTAAGCGAGGGGGGGTGTCCATGGGAGGCTGGCTGCACTGTGTATTGTAAGCGAGGTGAGAGTGTCCATTGGAGGCTGGCTGCACTGTGTATTGTAAGCGAGGGGGGGTGTCCATGGGAGGCTGGCTGCACTGTGTATTGTAAGCGAGGTGAGGGTGTCCATGGGAGGCTGGCTGCACTGTGTATTGTAAGCGAGGTGAGGGTGTCCATTGTAGGCTGGCTGCACTGTGTATTGTAAGCGAGGTGAGGGTGTCCATGGGGGGCTGGCTGCACTGTGTATTGTAAGCGAGGTGGGGGTGTCCATTGGAGGCTGGCTGCACTGTGTATTGTAAGCGAGGTGAGGGTGTCCATGGGAGGCTGGCTGCACTGTGTATTGTAAGCGAGGTGAGGGTGTCCATGGGAGACTGGCTGCACTGTGTATTGTAAGCGAGGTGAGAGTGTCCATTGGAGGCTGGCTGCACTGTATTGTAAGCGAGGTGAGGGTGTCCATGGGAGGCTGGCTGCACTGTGTACTGTAAGCGAGGTGAGGGTGTCCATGGGAGGCTGGCTGCACTGTGTATTGTAAACGAGATGAGGGTGTCCATTGGAGACTGGCTGCACTGTGTATTGTAAGCGAGGTGAGAGTGTCCACGGGAGGCTGGCTGCACTGTATTGTAAGCGAGGTGAGGGTGTCCATGGGAGGCTGGCTGCACTGTGTATTGTAAGCGAGGTGAGAGTGTCCATTGGAGGCTGGCTGCACTGTATTGTAAGCGAGGTGAGGGTGTCCACGGGAGGCTGGCTGCACTGTGTATTGTAAGCGAGGTGAGAGTGTCCACGGGAGGCTGGCTGCACTGTATTGTAAGCGAGTTGAGGGTGTCCATGGGAGGCTGCCTGCACTGTGTATTGTAAGCGAGGTGGGGGTGTCCATGGGAGGCTGGCTGCACTGTGTATTGTAAGCGAGGTGAGGGTGTCCATGGGAGGCTGGCTGCACTGTGTATTGTAAGCGAGGTGAGGGTGTCCATGGGAGACTGGCTGCACTGTGTATTGTAAGCGAGGTGAGGGTGTCCATGGGAGGCTGGCTGCACTGTGTATTGTAAGCGAGGTGAGGGTGTCCATGGGAGGCTGGCTGCACTGTGTATTGTAAGCGAGGTGAGGGTGTCCATGGGAGGCTGGCTGCACTGTGTATTGTAAGCGAGGTGAGGGTGTCCATGGGGGGCTGGCTGCACTGTGTATTGTAAGCGAGGTGAGGGTGTCCATGGGAGGCTGGCTGCACTGTGTATTGTAAGCGGGGTGAGGATACCTCCCTCTAATGTTGACATAACAACAATATAATATTATACCGAAAGTAGACAAGAACGCGTCCACTCCGTCCCGAGAACAGACAAGAAAGGGCCCACATTTGGCGGTGTGAGACATGTGGCCACGTGACATTTCTCGCGCCACGTGGCACCGGTTGTTACTTGACAGGCGTATTCGGTGCCCACCTGTGCACATATCGTTGTTTGCGAAAGATAAGCAAATCAGGTGTCCACCCTCAGGAAGTAGCAACAGCTAACGGGGCGGGCGAAGTGACTTGCAGACATGGAAGAACTGACCCTTCCATTGTCAATATGAAGGGGCATCATTTCCACCCGCATTCCCCTCCACCTTAATTGTCAAAATGGCGCTCGTGAGTCACCCCCGTCCACCCCTAAAAAACACCCCGTAGCTTCTCGCCCCACCCACGCACGCATCCCACCCACGGTCACACAAGACGAAAATGCACTTTTCGTGGGTAACTTACGAGCGGATTATGAATTCGGCCCCAGGTCCACACTGAAAGTCAATCATGCGCCGGGCTGTCGGGCAGTTCGTCCAAGGTATAAGCAACACCCTCCCCCCCCCCCCCTCTCCACTCCGCTTAGGCCGACTCCCCCACCTCCATCTTCCCCACACACCCCTCATCTGGTAGCCGCCAACCTTCCCCAACCTACCATCCACTGTGACACCCCCCCCCGCCCCGCACACACACCCACACACACATAAGTATTGAGTGAATAAGATTAATGGCTGGCTGTTGGGTCGATATATTAGCACCTTTCAAGCTGTGATCTCCGAGGGTTAGACTCTGTGTTTGTTACTTGATGACCTGTGATCCAAGCCAGTGTTCTTTACAGCCCACCTCCAGGCTCCTAACAGTGCGTGCGTTGATTGCCTTAGTCACTGGCCTACACCTCGAGTCAGACACTCTACAGCCCACTACTGAACAAGAGGCTCTATACCCACTAACCCGATGTGGGCTTTCATTGCATGCACCAGAAATGCAATGTTTGTGTTTCAGGCCATTGTTATGCGCATAAAGGTTGCAATGGGCGCAGACACCTGCCGGGACAATGGAATGGGATTGGAGGAAGCTTGCCCCAGATATAGAGGTGCCGGGGCGCGAACCCACAACCTGTTGATCTGCAGCTTCGCCTGCTTACAAGCCGCGCTAATGAGACCCCCCCCCCCACCCCCGTCCTTCTCGTCTCGTCAGTCGCAGAGTTATATATTCTGTCTACAGTTCATGGCTGTCTGAATGAAGCCATAAACACAGCGGGTTATGGTAATCTCAGCCAGACTCTGGCGCCGGGGTTTAAGATGTAAGTAAATATTGCGCTGGCTTTCCACGCCCGTGTCAGACCGTGGGCGATGGGGCGGTGGACAGTGCAGGTGTTTCTGACGCCCACTGGATGCGGTACGCGGAGCCGAACGGCGAGGGAGGCGAGGCGACGCGGTTCGGACGCGGTGGCCAACGCCCACTGGACGCGACTCGTCGCGCGGCGGCCATGTTCTTTTGTCACAGTCGCCATGGTAAAGAAGAAGGGGCGCATCGTGCTAAATTTCATTCTTTTTTCTGATTGGCTGAAATGTCGACGGCGCGCTGAACGCTCAACGCGGCACCGCGTCGGCCCGCGTCGGCACCGCGTAGGCACCGCGTCGGCACCGCGTAGGCACCGCGGGGCAGTGGGCGTTAGCCAAGTGAATCCTAACTTTTCGGTACCACACCCCCTCGGGCCAATGACAATGGCTACCACACCCCCTCGGGCCAGTTATCATGACTACCACACCCGCTCGGGCCAGTGACCATGGCTACCCCACCCTCTCGCGGGACAAAGGTCATGGGCTTCAGTAATGTTTGATGAAGGAAAACGTTACTTAGCGAAAAGTTTGACTAGGGATGTAATTTAAATTAGTGAGCAATCCAACCAAAGATTTAGCCAACAAACGTTTTTCCTTAGTTCTAAACCAATGTCATTGGGTATTATCCCGGAACATTATTACCGAGGTACGACGACCTGGACATCACCAGGGGAAAGGGAAGTGTGCGTGGGGGGGGGGGGGGTGCAGGGGATTAAGCCGCACAGAGCCCACTCATGTTGACAGGGTAAATATGGGATCCGGCCCATCAATGTTTGTTAGTTCGCCTGCCGCCCGCCGCATGCCCGGGGCGTCTCGATCCCTTTCAACCTTCACACACATCTGTCACTTGGCCGACTCGTTCACACCCTTTATAGTGTTACGAGCGGCATGAGGCCTCCGACTGTGTCTGAGGTGTAGAGCCGTTATAACGGGATCATTCAATGTTTACCCGTATATTTCCTGGTTTCTATTTTATATGTATGGACGCGGTGACGTTAAGCGGGCCTCTCGCGGTCTGCCTCCCACTGGTGACGACGGTAAGGTGTGCTGTAGGCCTACACATTGGCAAAACACAATTACCCTGGATTGGCAGAGGATATCCTGTCCGTTTTGGGTATTTAAGAAGCAGCCGTCTATACATATACGAAATACCCGTATATATGTGGACTAGAATAGACAGCTTTTTGTGTGGAAGAGAATAGACACCTTTTAGAATGGAAGAGAATAGACACCTTTTAGAGTGGAAGAGAATAGACACCTTTTAGAGTGGAAGAGAATAGACACCTTTTAGAGTGGACTAGAATAGACAGATTTTAGAGTGGACTAGAATAAAAACCTTTTAGAGTGGAAGAGAATATACATCCAGGGGCGGATCCAGGGGGGGGGGGGGGCGATCCGGCCCGGCCTCCCCCTTTTAAGGCCGAAATTTATATAATTTATACCATTTAAAGCTACATGTGGAGCTGACCGTTGCAACGGCTGTACCAAAATAAACATAAACAGGAAATGTTACCTTTGACCGCAAGCAGTGTCAACGGCCACCGCCAAAGAAAAAGTGGCGCTCCGGATGCTTCTATTGTCTCATATAATTTAGCGCTTGGGCCACCTGTCGGTGGCACCGGTAAACGACTTGTGTACACACGTTTATGACGTTTCAAATCAGCACAAGTTTTCATTTTGTGGCGGACAATTCAAGAATTTGAAATGTTTTGCTCATTGGCAGATAATTGGTGAGCGATATGGTAGGTGTTTATGGTCTGTTATGAACCTTAAGGCCTTAGGTTTGTGTTCTTATACGCAAATTTGGCATTCAAAAACCGCCCCCCCCCTATCCAGCATATCTGGATCCGACCCTGAAACCGGCCCTCCCTATTCAGATTTTCTGGATCCGCCCCTGGCATCTCTTAGAATGGACAGTAATAGACACCTCTTAGGGTGGACAATAATAAACACCATGATTCCGCATCAACACATCACACAAACCTTTTCATTGGCTCACTAAACTCCGGATAAGACATTATTTTGATCACTATTGAGCCCCTAATCCCCGAATCCGAGACTTTTTTTATTGTCCACCATTGAACCCCGATACACACCTGTTGGCATTCTGTGACCTCTGAAAGACGCCAATGAAAACGTAAGTGACAAATTACACTCCGAATAGACACCTCTTCGACAATTATTGACTCACTGCGCCCCGAATAGACACTTCTCAGACCATTACTGACCCATTGTCGTCATGTTAGACCACGTGACTGAATAATAAACCTGTTAGCCTCGGGCGGGAGTGTTTACGAGCGCCATCTACCGAGTGATCCAGGGACAAGCAGTAAATACTTCTAACGTGTAAACAAGTCGGAAACATTGTAAATTAAAGTGATCACGTGATGTGAGGTCTATCCTTCACTAACACTAACTGCCTTCTTCAACTGGTGTCGTGATAATAAAAGTAATATGCCAGCCATCAGCGAGAAGGCAGAGGCGATAGATTACAGAAAATAGAGCGAGGGTGTTGCCGGGGTGAAGGGGCAGTGGAGGAGGGAGGTATGAGAGGAGGGGGGGGGGGGTGGGTTGTAGGGGACGGGGAGTTCGGGAAAACCGGATCATAACGACAATGCCGTAACGTTGCGAGAAGAGCCGAGGGAGCAATTATGGCCAAATGGTTGTGGAAATAAAAAGTGGTCGTTAATTCCTGAATGTCCGTGATTACCGCCGAGCACTGGCTGCCGCCCAACGACCTTATTGATCGGCCTGTTCAAACCAAAGTGATGCGAGTCCTCACGGGGATTAAACACCACGTTAATCTATCCACTGGTGTCTGCCCATTGCCGGGAGCGGGCGGCCGGGGGGGGAGGGGGAGGGTGACCAGGCGGAGAGGGGGAGGGGGCGGGGGGCGGCTGGGGTGATGAAAGTAAAGAAAGACTGGGGGAGGGGTGGGGGGAGGAGTAGGGAGGGAGGAAGGAGGGGCGGAGGGAGGTATCGGTCTCGCAGACTGGAAGGGCGGAACAAGGAAATTGCGGTCACGTGGTCGCTCGGTTTTCGCTGGGTGGCCAATAAAAGCCCGGTTTATGTAGCTTGTAATGGCCGCCGCTTAACCGTGGGGAGGTCACCGAGTGCTGTCCACAGTGCAGCCCGCCAGACATGAACCCGGGAGCCGCCAAACTGTGAACGCCAGGCACTGTGGTCACGTGGTTGCCAAGCGACTGAGCCAGAGATCTGGCTTAAGTGTGATGCCGGGATATGGCGTGGAGGTGTTCTGCTTACCAAGCGCCCCGGATCCCTACTTATATATGCTTCATATATCATTCATTTAGCGTCGTAGATACCCTTAACGTCAGAACGGGTTCTGGCTGCGAGATGAGGGAGTCCTACGGTGAAGGGGGCCTCGGCGTCTACGAACTCCCAGACATCGGGCCAGAGCCAACAGGACGCACAACCAACACAACACTGTAACATGACAGCTGTGCACTAGTCTAACATGATGGTTTGCTAGTATGACATTATGGTGGTGACCAGTATGGCCTGACGATGGTTCACGAGAATGACATGATGATGGTTCACTAGTGCGACATCATGATGGTTGACTAGAATGACATCATGATGGTTCACTAGTATAACATGATAATGGTTCACTAGAATAACATGATTGTTCACTAGTATGACATCACGATGGTTCACAAGCATCACATGATGATGGTTCACTAGTATGACATCATGATGGTTCGCTAGTATGACATCACGATGGTTCACTATTATGACATGATGATGGTTCACCAGTATGACATGATGGTTCACTAGTATGACATCATGATGGTTCACTAGTATGACATGATGGTGGTTCACAAGTATAACATGATGATGGTCTAATGGTATGACATGATGATGGTTCACTAGTATGACATGATGATGGTCACTAGTATGACATGATGATGGCGCACTAATATGACATGATGACGGTTCAATGGTATGACATGGTGATGGTTTACTAGTAAGACATGATGATGGTTTACTAGTATGACATGATGGTGCACTAAAATGACATGGTGATGGTTCACTAGTATGACATGGTGATGGTTTACTAGTATGACATGATGATGGTTCACTAGTATGATATGCGGTTGGTTTACTAGTATGACACAATGGTTTACTAGTATGACACAATGGTTCACTAGTATGACATAGTGATGGTTCACTAGTATGACATAGTGATGGTTCACTAGTATGACATGATGGTGGTTCACAAGCATAACATGATGATGGTCTAATGGTATGACATGATGATGGTTCACTAGTATGACATCATGATGGTTTACTAGTGTGACATGCGCTTGGTTTACTAGTATGACATGATGATGGTTCGCTAGAATGTCATGATGGTTCACTAGTAGAACATGATGCTGGTTGACGTCATGGTGCTTCACTAATATCACATGATGGTGGTTTACTATAATGACATGGTGGTGGTTCACTAGTATGACATGATGATGGTTCACTAGTATGACATGATGATGGCTCACTAGTATGACACGATGATGGTTCACTAGTATGACATGATGATGGTTCACAAGAATGATATGATGGTTCAGTAGTATGACATGATGATGGTTCACTAGTATGACATGATGGTTTACTAGTATGACATGGTGATGGTTTACTAGTATGACATGATGATGGTTCACTAGTATGACATCACGAAGGTTCACTAGAATGACATGAGGGTGGTTCAGTAGTATGACATAATGGTGGTTCACTAGTGTGACATGATGATGGTCACTAGCATGACATGATGATGGCGCACTAATATGACATGATGACGGTTCAATGGTATGACATGGTGATGGTTTACTAGTAAGACATGATGATGGTTTACTAGTATGACATGATGGTGCACTAAAATGACATGGTGATGGTTCACTAGTATGACATGGTGATGGTTTACTAGTATGACATGATGATGGTTCACTAGTATGATATGCGGTTGGTTTACTAGTATGACACAATGGTTTACTAGTATGACACAATGGTTCACTAGTATGACATAGTGATGGTTCACTAGTATGACATAGTGATGGTTCACTAGTATGACATGATGGTGGTTCACAAGCATAACATGATGATGGTCTAATGGTATGACATGATGATGGTTCACTAGTATGACATCATGATGGTTTACTAGTGTGACATGCGCTTGGTTTACTAGTATGACATGATGATGGTTCGCTAGAATGTCATGATGGTTCACTAGTAGAACATGATGCTGGTTGACGTCATGGTGCTTCACTAATATCACATGATGGTGGTTTACTATAATGACATGGTGGTGGTTCACTAGTATGACATGATGATGGTTCACTAGTATGACATGATGATGGCTCACTAGTATGACACGATGATGGTTCACTAGTATGACATGATGATGGTTCACAAGAATGATATGATGGTTCAGTAGTATGACATGATGATGGTTCACTAGTATGACATGATGATAATTCACTTGTATAATATGATAATAATTCACTAGTATGACATGGTGATAATTCACCAGTTTCACATGGTGATAATTCACCAGTTTCACATGATGGTTCACTAGTATGATATGATGGTTCACTAGTATGACATGGTGATGGTTCACTAGTATGATATGATGGTTTACTAGTATGACATGGTGATGGTTTACTAGTATGACATGATGATGGTTCACTAGTATGACATCACGAAGGTTCACTAGAATGACATGAGGGTGGTTCAGTAGTATGACATAATGGTGGTTCACTAGTGTGACATGATGATGGTCACTAGCATGACATGATGATGGCGCACTAATATGACATGATGACGGTTCAATGGTATGACATGGTGATGGTTTACTAGTAAGACATGATGATGGTTTACTAGTAAGACATGATGATGGTTCACTAGTATGACATGGTGATGGTTTCCTAGTATGATATGATGATGGTTCACTAGTATGATATGCCGTTGGTTCACCAGTATGACATGATTGTTCACTAGTATAACATGATGGTGGTTCAATAGCATGACATGATGATGGTTTACCAGTTTAACAAGATGACGGTCTACAAGTATAACATGATGATGGTTTACTATGACATGATGCAGGTTCACTAGTATGACATGATGATGGTTCACTAGTATGACATGGTGATGATTTACTGGCATGACATGATGATGGTTCACTAGTATGACATGGTGATTGTTTACTAGTTTAACACTACGGTTCACTAGTATGACATGATCGGGGTTCACTAGTATGACATGATCGGGGTTCACTAGTATGACATGATCGGGGTTCACTGGTATGACATGATCGGGGTTCACTAGTATGACATGATCGGGGTTCACTGGTATGACATGATCGGGGTTCACTAGTATGACATGATCGGGGTTCACTAGTATGACATGATGCTGGTTCAATAGCATGACATGATGATGGTTTACCAGTTTAACAAGATGACGGTCTACAAGTATAACATGATGATGGTTTACTATGACATGATGCAGGTTCACTAGTATGACATGATGATGGTTCACTAGTATGACATGGTGATGATTTACTGGCATGACATGATGATGGTTCACTAGTATGACATGGTGATTGTTTACTAGTTTAACACTACGGTTCACTAGTATGACATGATCGGGGTTCACTAGTATGACATGATCGGGGTTCACTGGTATGACATGATCAGGGTTCACTAGTATGACATGATCGGGGTTCACTAGTATGACATGATGCTGGTTCAATAGCATGACATGATGATGGTTTACCAGTTTAACAAGATGACGGTCTACAAGTATAACATGATGATGGTTTACTATGACATGATGCAGGTTCACTAGTATGACATGATGATGGTTCACTAGTATGACATGGTGATGATTTACTGGCATGACATGATGATGGTTCACTAGTATGACATGGTGATTGTTTACTAGTTTAACACTACGGTTCACTAGTATGACATGATCGGGGTTCACTAGTATGACATGATCGGGGTTCACTGGTATGACATGATCGGGGTTCACTAGTATGACATGATCGGGGTTCACTGGTATGACATGATCAGGGTTCACTAGTATGACATGATCGGGGTTCACTAGTATGACATGATGCTGGTTCAATAGCATGACATGTTGGTGGTTTATCAGTATGACAAGATGATGGTCTACTAGTATATCATGATGATGGTTTACCAGTATGGCATGGTGATTGTTCATTAGTATGACACGATGTTGGTCACTAGTATGACATGGGGATGGCCACTAGTATAACACGATGATGGTTTAACGGTATGGCATCATGATGGTTCACTAGTATGACATCATGATGGTTCACTAGTATTACATAATGGTGGTTCACTGCCAAAAAATGATGGCGGTTCACTGCCATAACATGATGGCGGTTCACTAGTATAACATGATGGTAATTCACTAGTATTACATGATGATGTTTCACTAGTATGGCACGATGATGCTTGACTAGAATGACATGATTGTTCACAAGTATCACGTGATGGTTCACTAATGAAATGATGGTTAACGAGTATGATATGATGATGATTCACTAGCATGGCATGATGGTGGTTCACTAGGATGCCATGATGGTTCACTAGTATAGCATGATGATGGTTCACTAGTATAACATAATGGTTCACTAGCATGACATGATAATGGTGGTTCACTAGTATAACATGATTTTTTTTTTTTTTTTTTTTTTTTTTTATAAGGATTTTATTCACCAAAACATATAAAATCAGTTGACAGAGGTTCGAATTAAAACATGATCGTGCTTATAAAACGAAGAATACTTCCAACATCGGTCCAATTTAACAAAATATACACATTTGCTTTTGTCATTAATTCAGGCTTGAGAAATGCCTTTGACTTAGTACTCTCTCGGCTAGCACCGTCTTTAGTGTGGAGAAGCCAGTCTTTGCATAAAAGAAATGATAGCACCGATATTACAAAGTTGATCGATTTATTCATAACGCCGAGAATAATTTCCTTTAAACTAATTTTAACGCTGAGCAGCTCTGATGTCAGTTTCCAAATTTCTTTCGAGAAATAACAATCATGTAACAAATGCATAGTATTTTCTGGGAGTCCACATCGGTCACACAAGTCAGATTCAATTTTTTCCCATTTCACAAGGTTTCTTTTGCAGGGTAAGATTTGATTAATTACTTTAAAGTTAAAGGCAGCTATTTTTCTGTCTGGAATATCCTTAATTTTCCTCTTATATACATCAGCAAAATTAATATCGAGGCGGTTGAAAAGATTTGATAATTTTACTTCTGTGTTCGGTACTTCACTTTTCTTCGCAATAAATATTTCATAATATGCGCGAGTCGAGACGTCGGCGATCGGGGCGGCTAGAGGGGCAGTTGCATATGGACATGAGGCGTATGACGTCTCCGAGTTTATAACGTCTTTATATGGTTTAAGAGCCTGCCGTAGAAGAGATATCTCAGCAAAAATATTCCTCTTGTCTTTCACTCTTTCGTGTATTGAGAGCTCACATAGTTTCCCCATCGAGAAATCCAAATCTCTTATACGTATGATCCCTACTTCTATGAAGGACTTGAAAAGCAGGCAACAGTTTTTCCCGCATATTTTCTTGTACGAAATAAAACAATTTCCCCAGAGTATTTCGTCACGCAGGTTTTCAAATACAATAGGTCGCGTTTCTTCTTTGCTTTGGCTATAGGATTCGCATACTTCTTGGTAGAATTTAGGCAGAAGTTTAATTTGTGGTAGGTTTTGCTTATTGATATTTTTAAATTTCAGAAAAAGGAAGTCGTCTCCAAGACTATTTAAGTGCGATCGGGCTAGAAAGTTCCAATTTTCGTCAACGTTGACGGTCCTTTTAACCCATGATGCTTTTATGGCTTGAAAGTGGGATCTTATGTCAATCATTGCTATGCCGCCTTGTTCTATTTTACGTATTAATTGCTTTCGTTTCAGTCTATCGCTTTTTCCCCAAATGAAATTATATAGGATTTTGTCGATCTGCGAGATCGTTTGGTCGTTTGGTATAGCTGTATGTGTCGCTACGAATGTTACTTTAGGAACAAGAAGTGTTTTGATAATGATTACCTTTCCAAATATGGTAAGTTCTCGAGTTTGCCAGTTTTCAATCTCATCTTCTATTTGTTTTATCTTTTTTTCCCAGTTTAGTTCATTGCATTTGGCTAGATTTTGTCCAATGTATATTCCAAGGTATCTTATGGGAGTGCTTACAACTTTTATATCATTAATAGTAATATCTTTGTGCTTGCCTTTGCCTAAGTACATTCCAATTGTTTTGCTTTTGTTTAACAGAGGTCCAGCCCTTTTTGAGAAAGCATCAATTTTTTCTAATACAAATTTTATTTGATTTGCATCTTGCAGTAGCAGTGTGCCATCGTCGGCATATTGAGACAGTTTCACAGTTTTGTTTACCATGTTGTTTAATGCGGTAGCCTTTTATTTTTTTATTGCTTTTTATTTTAATAGATAAGATTTCGACTACGATGATAAAAAGTAGAGCTGAGAGGGGGCATCCTTGTTTGACACCTCGGTTTACTTGAAAGCTTTCTGACATATGCCCATTATTTTTTACGTACAGATAAGAATTGTTGTATAAAGTCTGGACCCATTTAATGAATTCATTTCCAAACCTGAACTTTTTGAGTACTTTTTCTATAAACAGCCACTCTACCGAATCGAAAGCTTTCTCGAAATCGAGAAATAATAGCAGACCTTTTTTGTCTTTTGTATCTGCATGTTGTATCAGATCTTGAATGAGTCTGATATTTGTTCCAATGAAGCGCTTTTTAATATATGCTGTTTGATCCTTGCTGATAATTTTATCTGACACTTTTTGTAAACGATTTGAAAGTATGAACGCTAATATCTTGTAGTCGGTATTCGCTAGGCTGATAGGTCGGTGGTTTGCAATATTTTCTCTTGGTCCCTTTTTATGAATTAATGATAGTAGAGAGCCTCGTTGGGAGTAGTTCAATTCACCTTGCAGATATGATTCATTGTACACAGTAACAAGGATTGGCTTGATTTGATTTGAAAACGTCTTATAAAACTCAGAGCCGAGGTCGTCATTTCCTGGGCTTTTGTTGCAATTAAGCCCACTGACTGCCTCGTCAATTTCACTTGCCGTGACGGGACCTTCACATTTGGATTTTGATATATCGTCAAGGACTGCATGCTTATCTATATTCTTTAGATATTTGTCTATCTCTTGCTCTTCGGGATTTCGACTTTGATACAGTTTTTTGCAGAACGTTACCGTTTCAGACAATATTTCATTATCGGATGTTAGGCACTTGCCGTTTTCTGAAATAAGACAGTCAATTCTGTTTTTCGATTGGCGTTGTTTTTCTAGGCGCATGAAATAAGCTGTGTTACGCTCACCCTTTTCCACCCATTCAGCTCGAGAGCGAATTTGGGCACCTTGCGCTTTGGTGATCGTTATGTTGTCTAAGTTTGATTTCAGCTGTTTACGTTCAACTTGTAAATCTGTATTGAAATGTTTCGCTATCGCGTTATCAATTTCGGTTATTTTGTTCTCTAAATTTTGGATCTCGTTGGTTGCTTGTCTTTTTGCTCTTATTCCAAACGTGATAGAGTATTCTTTAATTTTTATTTTGCAGATGTCCCAGAGGGTCTTATGCGATACGATATCCTCGTATTCATTAAGCGTTTCCGATATGATTTCGGAAACGCTTTTGGTGTACTCCTTTTTTTCAAGATATGAATTGTTCAATTTCCAGTAGCCCTTTCCCCGATTTCGCTTGTTTTCAGCTAGGGTTGCTGTACAGATAACGGCTTTGTGGTCGGGTACGGGTGCCGGCTTGATTTCAGCCTTGCTTACATTGACATTTACTGAGCGGGAAGCTAATACATAGTCAATACGTGACATCGTTCCATTTATCGACGGATGTACATATGTGAATTTTCGGTCATTGGGATGCTTACATCGCCAAACATCTTTTAAGTCTAATGCAGATTTAAATTTAGAAAATTGGGAAGAACTTTGGTCGAGATTACCTGATGTCCTATCAATAGTGTTGTCAACCGTGTTCAGGTCTGCTCCTATGATTAGATTATCTAGATTACAAGCATGGCGCTTAATCCAGATCGATAGTTTCTTAAGGAATATTGCTCTACCTTTATCAGGGGCATAAGCTACAACCAAGGTATATAGATCGTTTTCATGTTTAATGTTTAACAGGAGCTTTCTCCCTTCATTGCTTCTGTGACACGACTTAATTTTTGGCTTATATTTGTTATGGAACAGAATGGACACACCTCTACTATGACTTGAGTCGCTCACACAGTGAAAAGCTTCTCCGTCCCAGTCGGCGTTAAATTTCTCAGTTATGTCATCAGTAATAAAAGTTTCCTGAAGGAAAGAGATATGGGCGTTTTGGTCCTTTAGAAACTGTAGTACTGCAGATCTTTTTATCGGGTTTCGAAGTCCCCTGCAGTTTAAAGAAACTACCGTTAATTTATCAGATTTGCTCATTGTATTATCGCACAACTGTTTGGTCCTAAATACATTGTCCCTTTGTAGCAAGGAGCTGTTGATATTTATAGCCACGCGGTCTTGAGATACCGTGCTTGCAACTGTCAGCTCTCACATGCTGACGTGTAGTTTTCACATGTATAAGCTTTTCATTTGCATACTCACGATTGGCTTCCGACATTTTTCGTTTCATTTTACGAGGTGAAAATATACTCATAATATTAATGCTTTAAACGCATTGGTGACAGTCACTCGTTAATACGAATATGTAATCGTAGTCCATTGACACTTCCAGGTCTTCGGAGGTTGTTATTTGGATTAGCCATAGTCTTTCTCTTGTGGCTCTTCATCTGTTCGGCCTTGCTTGGCTGTTCCGGATGGAGAATTATCAGATAGTTTCCTTTTGCTGGAGACGGACCTCTGACGGCTAAGCTCTCGCCGAAGATAGCAGGTGATCGCAGTTTGAGATTTATCAGCATTGCTGATTGTTGGTTTTGACGCAGAGCGCTCTACGTTGATGTTGTTAGCTCTTCGAGCAGCGGTGAACTCTCGATGTTTTTTTCTGCCACGCTCTTGGGTCTCTGGGTCGACCACATCGGCGTCGGAGGGTTTCTCACCCGATGGCGCGGAGTCGGCCACCTCGGCGTGGGAGGGTTTCTCACCCGATGGTGCGGAGTCAGCTGCTGCGGTGTGGGGGGGTTTCTCACCCGGTGGCGCGGAGTCGGCCACCGCGGCGTCGGCCACCGCGGCGTGGGAGGGTTTCTCACCCGATGGCGCGGAGTCGGCCACCTCGGCGTGGGAGGGTTTCTCACCCGATGGTGCGGAGTCAGCTGCTGCGGTGTGGGGGGGTTTCTCACCCGGTGGCGCGGAGTCGGCCACCGCGGCGTCGGCCACCGCGGCGTGGGAGGGTTTCTCACCCGATGGCGCGGAGTCGGCCACCGCGGCGTGGGAGGGTTTCTCACCCGATGGCGCGGAGTCGGCCACCGCGGCGTGGGAGGGTTTCTCACCCGATGGCGCGGAGTCGGCCACCGCGGCGTGGGAGGGTTTCTCACCCGATGGTGCGGAGTCGGCCACCGCGGCGTGGGAGGGTTTCTCACCCGGTGGCGCGGAGTCGGCCACCGCGGCGTGGGAGGGTTTCTCACCCGATGGTGCGGAGTCAGCCGCTGCGGTGTGGGGGGGTTTCTCCCCCGATGGCGCGGAGTCGGTCATCGCGGTGTGGATAGGCTCCTTGTCGTGTGACGTGACTTCATTTAGTTCTTTTCTAACTTCCATCATTATTTTTCCGAGTAAGTTCATTCCCCTCCAAAATTCGCTTTTTGTGATGGCTGTGTGGTCTGCCCTGAGTCCACTTCCCCACACTCGATCGGTTGTTGCTTCTGCGATCTGGGTCTTGCAATCCAGGATCGCGCGACGGAAGTGTTCATTCTGCTTTGCTTTGGTGCGTATTAGATGTCTCATGACATCTTCTCTTTTGTCATCCCATGATTCTACTAGTTCTTTTGGTAGGTTTCTGCTGCATTTTTTGGCATCCCCAGCGTGGCATGCTGCTTTTATGCTCTCTGCCAGTTCTGCTTTTCCAAGATCTGTTGCACGTTTCCATTGGTAGGCGTGTTCTACGCTCTTAAAACTTTCTCCAAACACATGGATATCGGTGTTGTAGAAGTTTGACAATATCATATTGTGACCTTTGAAAACAGTCACATCATCATCCTTGTTCAGGGCCGGGCAATCTTTGTCACCAGCTTTGTGTCCATTTTTATCACACGCCTTGCATGGGATAGAGAATTGTCCTTGGTGGTATCATTCCCACCACACGTATCTGGCGTGGCACCGGAGGGTCGATGGGGGCCTCGGCGTAGCAATACCGATCTCCATTCTTATAGTCGGTGAGTTTGCCATCGGGATTTCGGGCTTTGGCATACATGATTGGTGAAGTCAGCTTTACGCCTTTTTCTTTCAGTACCTTTGCAACTTCGTCGTTACTCACTGACATTGGCAGGTACCTAATGGTAATTTTTTCCCGCTGTTCATAGGGGGTGGCTTGTCTGGTTACATACGGATTTTTGTCATACACTAGTATAACATAATGGTGGTTCACTAGTATGACATGATGGCGGTTCACTAGTGTAACATGATGGTGGTTCACTAGTATGACATGATGGTGGTTCACTAGTATAACATGATGGTGGTTCATTAGCTTTAGTGTCATTAACGTTATTGCTGTAAGTTTTTTAGTGGTATTATTATATCTAGTAATTTATGAATTCCGACCTGTATTTCCCCCGTCTGTTTTGTCCTGCCAGACGTTACTACCCCCAGAGCCTGGTGATAACGTGTGCGGTCTGCCGCCCGATCGGCGCACCCAGTCCCACTCCCAAATCGGCAGGTCCCTACCACACCACACACAGAACACATAGCGGCGCACCCAATCCCACTCCCCAATCGGCAGGTCCCTACCACACACAGAACACATAGCGGTGCACCCAATCCCACTCCCCATTCGGCAGGTCCCTACCCCACACAGAACACATAGCGGCGCACCCAATCCCACTCCCCAATCGGCAGGTCCCTACCACACACAGAACACATAGCGGCGCACCCAATCCCACTCCCCAATCGGCAGGTCCCTACCACACAGAACACATAGCGGTGCACCCAATCCCACTCCCCATTCGGCAGGTCCCTACCCCACACAGAACACATAGCGGCGCACCCAATCCCACTCCCCAATCGGCAGGTCCCTACCACACACAGAACACATAGCGGCGCACCCAATCCCACTCCCCAATCGGCAGGTCCCTACAACACACAGAACACATAGCGGCGGCACCGAATTCCACTCCCCAATCGGCAGGTCCCTACCACACACAGAACACATAGCGGTGCACCCAGTCCCACTCCCCAATCGGCAGGTCCCTACCACGCACAGAACACATAGCGGCGCACCCAATCCCACTCCCCAATTGTCAGGTCCCTACCACACACAGAACACATAGCGGCGCACCGAATCCCACTCCCCAATCGGCAGGTCCCTACCACACACATAACACATAGCGGTGCACCCAATCCCACTCCCCAATCGGCAGGTCCCTACCACACACAGAACACATAGCGGCGCACCCAATCCCACTCCCCAATCGGCAGGTCCCTACCACACACAGAACACATAGCGGCGCACCCAATCCCACTCCCCAATCGGCAGGTCCCTACAACACACAGAACACATAGCGGCGGCACCGAATTCCACTCCCCAATCGGCAGGTCCCTACCACACACAGAACACATAGCGGTGCACCCAGTCCCACTCCCCAATCGGCAGGTCCCTACCACGCACAGAACACATAGCGGCGCACCCAATCCCACTCCCCAATTGTCAGGTCCCTACCACACACAGAACACATAGCGGCGCACCGAATCCCACTCCCCAATCGGCAGGTCCCTACCACACACAGAACACATAGCGGCGCACCCAATCCCACTCCCCAATCGGCAGGTCCCTACCACACACAGAACACATAGCGGCGCACCGAATCCCACTCCCCAATCGGCAGGTCCCTACCACACACAGAACACATAGCGGTGCACCCAATCCCCCTCCCCAATCGGCAGGTCCCTACCACACACAGAACACATTGCGGCGCACTCAATCCCACTCCCCAATCGGCGGGTCCCTACCACACCACACACAGAACACATAGCGGCGCACCCAATCCCACTTCCCAATCGGCAGGTCCCTACCATACACAGAACACATAGCGGCGCACCCAATCCTGATCCCCAATCGGCAGGTCCCTACCACACACAGAACACATTGCGGCGCACCCAATCCCACTCCCCAATCGGCAGGTCCCTACCACACACAGAACACATAGCGGCGCCCCGAATCCCACTCCCCAATCGGCAGGTCCCTACCACACACAGAACACATTGCTTTTATCACACATTATTACCAATCTGCCAGGGCCATTTGGCCATCAGCGGGCGCCATTTTGACGATGTTCCCCAGTGTATACATGTCTATTTCTATATGAATTGACGTGTTGGGTGGGGACGGGGGGGAGCGGAGTGCTCGGAGGCTGGACCCGAGGGTTTGGGTGTGTGTAGGGGGGGGGGGGCGTGAGGGGGAGGGAGGTAAGTGGGGGAGTAGCCGGCTCTATGTATGATTTACACCGGCCGGCCGGTCTCTGTATATATACAGTGTGCTTGCTGTCCGCATCTCGGTGGCTGCAGACAGAGAGGGGATGGGAAGGGGGCGGGGGGCGTTGTCTGTCCGGCAAACAGCAGCCAAGGCCACACAGCAGACTGTTATGACGGCGTGCTAAGCTTGTCGCCGTTATCACCCGACGTCCACCGTGGGGTGGGGGGTGGAGCGGACGAGCGCTCGCGTGCCAGACACTCTGGGGTCCGAGGTTGGCCAGTGTAGTCTGCCCCGGCCTGGCGATAGGCAGTGGGTGGGTGTGGTGGTCGCGGTAGTGCGCCGGGGGCAGGGGTCGGGGGTTTGATCCTCGCACGGACAGCGGACTATGAACCCGTTCTTTTCGCGGCTTGGACCGCCGTGCGAGCGAACGGCCGGTGACCGATGGGGTCCCCCCCCCTTCCCCCCTCAACTCCCGCACCCCGAGTCTCACTCACGCACGCGGCGTCCACACCGCCGTCGGTCTGGCCACCTCAGACGAGGAAATCGATCTCCCTATCGTCTGCTCGCGTCGTCTGTCGGACTTGGGTTCCCGCCAAAACGGCCTCTGGTCGGCGGGGGCCGTGCCGCGGTGTGTTTACCCAGGGCGCCCGGCCGGCGAGGTCCCCGGACCGTAGACTTCAGCCTTCCTGCAGGGGTGGGGGGGGGGGGGGGGGGCGCAACAACGCTATTTTTGTGTCCCAAATGAAAACGTCACGGAAACTGGAGTCAGTATCTGGGAGTTGTCGGGTCCTGGGACCCACCGTTGGAATAACGATTCACGTACTAGACGCCGCTTCCTTTATACTCGAATACAAAGGGATTATAAGCCTAAGCAAATATTGTTGTACTGTCTTAGCATGGGCCCCAACCCCGGCCCCCTGGCTCTTAAAGGCAAACTGAATAATACATATACTTCTTCTGCATTAGTGAAAAAAGGCTGTTTTCTGATTCTCCACTGAAAGGAAAGCCATCGAGTCTCACAGCGTTAACATTCCCCATCACAGCTTATCGATCAGGCTAATGTCTGGGTTATATGATCAATAACTAGGTCACTCGGTCATATGTAGGTCACTTTCATATCCCGTTGTGCGACTTTCGCTATTTTGATATATTTTTATAACTACCCTTAATTAGACTTTAGTTTCATCTTCAAAAAAAACCTGAACCTTAAAACCCAATTTAGTATGTCCTCTATGACATAATATAATATTGTTTATGTGACCAAAGAAGAAAGAACAGCAGCACACTATACGGGGCAACAGTACATTATTTAACATGTTTGTTAAATCTGAATGACCAAAGATAATCGACGAAGGGAAATTCACTTTAGTGAGGACATGATGTACAGTTATAACCAATTAACCTTCATTTAGTAACTATCCGATGTTCAATGCTGACTTCCTAAATGACCCGATTATTACTTCGGGAAATACTCCAGGAATTACTTCATGCAGTATGTGGGAATTACTCGGAAAGTACTCTGGAAATTACTCCGATAATTATACCGATCATTACATCGGGAATTACTTAGCTAATTACTCTGCGAATTACTCCCATACTTACTACAAGAATTGCCCCTAAAAATTACTACAAGAAATGCTCCGATAATTTATGCTTGGATTAGTCCGATAATTTATTCATGGATTAGTCCGATAATTTATGCATGGATTAATCCGATAATTAGAACATGAATTACTCCTTTAATTACTCCAGGAAACACTCAGGGAATGACCCCGCGAATAACCCCGGGAAAAAAACTAAACTACAACACCGGGACTGATCTCGGGTGTGAATCAGGGATTGACTCCGAGATTGACTCCGGGGGATTGAATCCGGGATTGACTATGGCAATGGCCCCGAGATTGACTCTGGCAATGGCACCGGGATTGACTGGCAATAGCCCAGGGATTGACTCTGGCAATGGAACCGGGATTGACTCTGGCAATGGAACCGGGATTGACTCTGGTAATGGCCCAGGGAATGCTATACATGTATCGTTTAACCTCGCTCCAAGGTTAACACATCTCAAAGTGAGCAATATGCCTCATTTACGAGCCGCTAGATGGCGCCACGTGTGGTCTGGCATCCTTCATCAGCCGCTATGACTGTATTGGAAACTGTCCCCAAACGAGAGTCCGGGCTTGAAAGAATATCTAGGATCCGTGGCTCTGTCGAGGGGACCTGCCAGCCACCGAGACACCCTGACTATACCCGTGGACCCATGACCAGGACCAGGGGTGCGTCACATTACCCCTCGACACCCCCCCCCACCCCATTGTGATATCAAGGCGGCATTTTGTGTTTCTTTTCTTTGGCGGGGGGGGGGGGGGGGAGTGCAGGGAATAGTGGGACGTAAGTGTACAGCCCATTGAACGCGCTCCCCCTGTTCCAAAAGTCCAAGGGTGCTGGAATATACCATTAACCGTTAAACAGAAAGAATTACAATTACAATTACTGCCGTGATGCAAATATGAATTGAGTAGTTGAGTAGATTACCTTGTCTTATTTTATATAAACAAATCTACCTTTATGTACGTACCTACCTTTATAAAAAAAACATTACCTGATCTTATTTTATGTGAAGAAATTACCTTCATCTTATTTTATGAAAATGCGTAAGTCACAGAAAAAAGTTTCCCGCGTGAACACCCGTCTAACACCATTAACAGCACCATGAAGAGTAGGAGTAATTGACCTATAGATACGTGCCCTTAAGTTGGTTGCAGTCATTGTGATGGATGTCTTTATTTCATGCAATTTGTCTTATCTTTTTTTTGCGCGTTATTGATATCCGCGATCGAAATGCTTTTGTCTGGATGAAAAATGACTTTCCGGGAGGGGTGGACGGAGAAGGGGCCGGTGGGGGGGGGGGGGGGTGAGACGACGGTAGGTCGGTGAGAGATTGATGAGCGGCTTTTATCGCAGCCTGTATCTGTGTACTGAATTGTGTATTAAAATAAATGGGACACGGGCAAACAGACTACATCAGGGCCTGGCTGAGCTATAAGATCTTGTTGTCCACCTATTGTCGAGATGAGCGGCGAATAGCTGGATGCACCCCTGGGAGATTTACGGCTACCGCTGACCCGAGGTCCCTGTCCCTGTAGCCACCAGCACCGTCCCCTCCCCCCCCCCCCTCCCCGCACCCGCCTGTCCCTGGTGCCCTCCTCCCCCCCCCCCGCCTGTCCCTGTAGCTACCAGCACCGTCCCCTCCCCACGCACCCCGCCTGCCCCTGTAGCTACCGGCACCCTGCCTTCACCCCCCACCACCACAAGCCCCGACTCCCCCCCCCCCTCCACACACACACACGCACCCGCACACACCCCCCCGACCCACACCCACCCACACCGTCCGCCAGCGTCGCGCCCACCTGGCAACAGGTGGGCCAAGAGTCCAAGTGCCACCAGTGGCGCCCCCTAGCGCCGCCTATCGATGACAACTGTCGCCGTTTTGTCACATAAACCATCCCCGCCAGGGTGCGTGTAACCTTTGGCTTACTGCTTCCACACCCCTATAGTACCCCCCCCCCCCCCCCCCCCCACCGCGACTATAGTGAGACATACGCTGGTCCACTGGTATATATATATATATATATCCACAAACAGATACGGTTGTCATCCTGCGCAGGAACTCTGCGATATTGATGATAGTGTGAGGGAGAGAGTGAGAGGAGGGGGCGGGGGGGGGGGGGGGGGGCAGGCAGGAGGGGAGGAAGAGAGAGGGAGGAGGAGTGACAGAAGACAGAGAGGGGGGGGGGGTAGAGAGAAGCCGTGGAAAAGGAAGGGAGAGAGAGGGGGGTGTCATACTGTGTGAGAGGTACAGGTATCATAGGGTGTGGGAGAGAGAGGAGGGAGAGGGAGAGAGTAGGGGAGGGAGAGAGAGAGAAGGGGTGGGGAGTGGGGGGTATGATACTCCGCACGAGATATCTATGTAGTAATGAGATGGCGAGAGGGGACGGGGGGACGGGGGTAGGGAGAGGAGACAGACAATCGAGTCATCTTACAGATAGATGTAAGGGAGATTGGAGTTAAAATTGTCGTGTCAATATCTACCTGGATCCCCGTTCCACCACCCCTCCCTACTCACCTCCTCCTCCCTCCCAACAACAACGTAACGCTATCGACCCCCCCTCTCACCCCCCCCCCCCCACCGTACACCTTCCACTCCCGGCTTCAGCTTCTAATTTTAATACAGAGCGGTCGCTAAGCCTTCGCTCGGTCATGAACCAAACGACCGCACCACCCTGCCTCCCCCCTCCACCCCCTCTGCCACTGGCAGCACTGTCAAACGAGAATGAAACAAAACCTCCGCCAGCCCCCCCCCCCCCCCCCCACTCCTATTCCCCAATCCTCGCCATCCCGGGTCGGCACTAGAACTAGAACATTTAACGATGATGAACATTTCCCCGAGACGGCAACGCGACAACCAGTCATACAAGAACAAGGCTTACACTGTTGACAAACCACTGACAATAAAGGCGCAATAAAGGCGCAATAAAGGCGCAAGGAACTTGAACATGTGTCACATATTCATCCCTTGTCCAACATCTAGTTTCATTATAACTGGTATTTTGTGATATCCGGTTTATTCTTGGACCTGCGTAACATGTCAGTGTTTCCTTGTTTCTATTCGTCATTAAATTGTATAAAAAATTGTCATGGCGACGAGAAGAGCACGTGACGCACGACAGTCAACTTCCTCCTCAGCAAACATTTGATGCCTTCTTTATGCAAGAAACTGACGAAGTGGGCTATTGACTGTGTTCCCTGACTCCTCCTGGCTGGGTTCAGGTCGACGAACACACGCACTGAAGTCGAAGGAGGAGCCAGATAGATGTATGACTAATCGTCTGTCGTCGCTAACTGTGCATATTAGTTCCCATAATTCCAGACGTAAGTGGATTTAACTTCGTTCCGCTTAACCGATCCTTGGGCTCCATTGTCCGACCACTAGGCTTAAAGTTATAACTGCATTTTATATTGACACAGATTTACTTAACCCGTGACACAAATAGATTCTACTTTACACAAGACACAAATAACCTCCAGTTTACCCATGACACAAGTAACCTCCCGTTTACCCATGACACAAATAACCTCCAGTTTACCCATGACACAAGTAACCTCCCGTTTACCCATGACACAAATAACCTCAAGTTTACCCATGACGCAAATTACCTTCAGTTTACCCATGACATAAATAACCTCCAGTTTACCTTGAAAGAAATCGCCTCCAGATTACCTTGAAACAAATTACTTTCAGTTTACCCATGACACAAATTACCTCCAGTTTACCAATGACACAAATTACCTTCAGTTTACCCATGACACAAATTACGTCCAGTTTACCCTGACAGAAACCACGTCCAGTTTACCCTGACAGAAAGTACTTTCAGTTTACCTTGACAGAAAGTACTTTCAGTTTACCATGACAGAAAGTACTTTCAGTTTACCCTGACAGAAAGTACTTTCAGTTTACCCTGACAGAAAGTACTTTCAGTTTACCCTGACAGAAAGTACTGTCAGTTTACCCTGACAAAAAGCACTTTCAGTTTACCCTGACAGAAAGTACTTTCAGTTTACCCTGACAGAAAGTACTTTCAGTTTAATACGTTACTGCCGGAAATAAATCCATACCGATGTCTTCAGCTGATTATGTAACAAATTGCATCTTCAGCACTAATTTACTGACACATTGCCGAAAATTGTACTTTCCTGGCAAGATAAGATAAGATACCCGAAGGCTATTGACCACCACCCTACAGACGTGTCATCACACCATGGGCAGACCAGGGAAACAGACAACCAGCCAACCAGCAGGCTGGTGCACCGCCTAGACAGCAGGCTGGTGCACGGCCTAGCTGTGGCCTGTGCCTTAATCGATAAGTAAGTAGATCCAGGTGTGACTGCTTGTCTGCCTGGGTAATATAGACTGGGTGCTAATCCGGGTGGGTATGTTGGACATAACCCCCCCCCCTCCCCCCTCCGCCCCATGTCTGTCAGCGCCTACTCCGCCACCAATCAGTCGAGTCAGTAGGCCGATTACCCCGGAGACGCCGGGGTTCATTGATCACCAACAATACTGGGTGGCAAGGTGCCGCACCTGTACATATACACCTATGTACTGGTGGATTCAGAGAGGGCGTGTGGGGGGGGGGGGTGTCACAGGAAGGAGGGGGTGGGCGGTCCAGGAATTCTGTTTGTGGGAGTGTGGGAGCCCGTTTTTAGTGCATACTGTAATTAAGGGGACCTTCTTTGAGAGTTTGAGTGTGCTGACGCTAATAATGTCAGACACGCCTATACATGTATACATATATACGCCTACTTCACAGACACAGCTCGAAGTCGTTATGGTAAAGCGTAATAAATATAAGATTTATCGGTCGATAAACTGAAAAATGGAAGTAATCTCATTTTTAAGGACTTGTAAATGATACGATATATTATCCGTAAACCAAGATGTAGACGCTCTTCAATAAAACAAGCTATGTATGTTAATTTGTACGACTTTTACTGCGACGTAAGGTTCAGAACTTACATCGGTTACTTGGTCATCCCATTTTCAAGGACTTGTTAATTGTACTTAAACTATATATTACCCACCAACCAATATGTACATACACTCCTCAATCAACCGACAACCCAGAACTGCGTAGTTTGGCACACACACGTGGCACCAGCGGGACATCCAGACACACGCGGCACCACTGGGGGTATCCAGACACATGCGGCACCACCGGGGTATCCAGACACACGCGGCACCACCGGGGCATCCAGACACACGCGGCACCACCGGGGCATCCAGAGACACGCGGCACCACCGGGACATCCAGAGACACGCGGCACCACCGGGGCATCCAGACACACGCGGCACCTCAGGGGTTATCCAGACACAAGCGACACCACCGGGGTTATCCAGACACAAGCGGCACCACCGGGGTATCCAGACACACGCGGCACCACCGGGATAGCCAGACACACGCTTCAGATCCCGCCACCTTGGGTTTCAACCTGGACACCCCTGTTGAGTGCAAATTGCAATACATCTGTAGTGTGTACCCCCCCCCCCCCACGCCCCGCCCCACTGCCCCTGCTCTATGCTTTCTGTATCATTATCCCGTACCATAATATCGACTAATAGCGTACACGTGCTAATGTTACCGCTCTAAGCCTTTGCACCTTCGTAAAATAAAATGTTATTCTATCTTATCTTACCAGAGGTCATGAGACCTCGCCTCGCCCAATTTGGACCCCCATCCCCTTTTCAACAAATCCTGGATGCTCCCTTGCAATCACTGCCATGATACATCGCGATTGTACGGTTGTACGTTGGTTGGTTGGTTGGTTATTCAGGACGCTTCAATCACTTTTGGTCGTACGGTGGCACGTTACGGTAATTCACGATATCCGGATCCTGACCCTCGTAGTCGTGACTGTTAGCACACCTTCAAGCATAACATGTTCCTGACGCCACATTCCTTGTCAAGGAAGGGTACGAGGGTCAGGATCCGGATATCGTGCTAGTTTCATGGAAACCCCTTCTATCTGAACCAATCATACACCTTCCTTCATGTTCATTTTATAAGCATCAAATCAATTGTATGACATAAAAGTTAAAAAAATCCCTTTCTATATTTAAACATTCCTTTATCAGTTATATATCCTCTTTTGTTTCAGGTTGGTAGTAACTCGGTCAGCCGTCAGACTTGTACGACCACTGTGGGTCCACAATCACAAAACCACTCATGTCATGTTTTTTTTTCTATGATCACGCAAGAAGGAAGACTGACAAAAGAAGCGGAAGTGACCGGCTTCCACCGGGATGTATCGCCACTTCCTTGATATAGTTATAGCACAGTGGCGGACCCAGTGGAGGGGGTGGGGGGGTATAAGTAATTATAAATACCGCCTCATTAAGGACACACAATAAGCTTAGACACAGAATGTTATGAAATACAAATTGAACGGTACTCTTTTATAAGTATATGTACGACTTGACCACAACTACACAGTATACCCATGTACATCTAGCATGGAATCCTACAGTGTTCTCCTGTCAACCTTAGTTGGTCCCCTGTAAACCTACAGCGGTCCCATGTAAACCTACATTGGCCCCTGTAAACCTACAGCGGTACCCTGTAAACCTACAGCGGTCCCATGTAAACCTACAGTGGTCCCCTGTAAACCTACAGCGGTCCCATGTAAACCTACAGCGGTCCCATGTAAACCTACAGTGGTCCCATGTAAACCTACAGCGGTCCCATGTAAACCTACATTGGCCCCTGTAAACCTACAGCGGTCCCCTGTAAACCTACAGCGGTCCCATGTAAACCTACAGCGGTCCCATGTAAACCTACAGTGGTCCCCTGTAAACCTACAGCGGTCCCCTGTAAACCTACAGCGGTCCCCTGTAAACCTACAGTGGCCCCCTGTAAACCTACAGTGGTCCCCTGTAAACCTAGAGTGTTCTCCTGTAAACCTACAGTGGTCCCCTGTAAACCTAGAGTGGTCCCCTGTAAACCTACAGTGATCCCATGTAAACCTACAGTGGTCCCCTGTAAACCTAGAGTGTTCTCCTGTAAACCACAGTGGTCCCCTGTAAACCTAGAGTGTCCCTATAAACCTACAGTGGTCTCCTGTAAAATTACAGTGGTCCCAAGTAAACCTACAGTGGTCCCCTGTAAAACTAGTGGTCTGCTGTAAACCTACAGTGGTCCCCTGTAAACCTACAGTGGTCCCCTGTAAACCTACAGTGGTCCCCTGTAAACCTACAGTGGTCCCCTGTAAAACTAGTGGTCTGCTGTAAACCTGCAGTGGTCCCCTGTAAACCTACAGTGGTCCCCTGTAAACCCACAGTGCTCCCATGTAAACCTACAGTGGTCCCCTGTAAAACTAGTGGTCTGCTGTAAACCTACAGTGGTCCCCTGTAAACCTACAGTGGTCCCCTGTAAACCTACAGTGGTCCCATGTAAACCTACAGTGGTCCCCTGTAAAACTAGTGGTCTGCTGTAAACCTACAGTGGTCCCATGTAAACGTAAACTGGTCCCATGTAAACCTACAGTGGTCCCCTGTAAACCCACAGTGGTCCCATGTAGACCTACAGTGGTCCCCTGTAAACCTACAGTGGTGCCATGTAAACCTACAGTGGTCCCATGTAGACCTACAGTGGTCCCCTTTAAACCTAAAGTGGTGCCATGTAAACATACAGTGGTCCCATGTAAAGCTGTTTGGTAACACAACTAGAACCAATGACTCGCAGATGGTTTATTGGCATTTGCAGCTGATACTGTTGTAATATATGCTTTTCATTAAGTCTGTAATTTGTCGAACCAGAGCTTGCCGTATTGGAGCATTCCATCTCGCACGAAACGACCTCACCCTCTCTGATTTCTCTGGACACCCATGGATGGCAGAGATAATTTAACGCGCTTTCGATATTGCAAATATATGTGGACACGAACCTTCAGGGCAACGTGCCGTGACGATATCCGGCTGTGACGGTAGCCCGGTAGGAGTCGTTATGGTAACGGGCTAGCCACCGGGACAACCCAAGTGGGCCTTATGCAGTATCAGGGTGACTGAGAGGTAACTACATGTTCTGCCGCACTCCCCACGGTACCGACGTATAATTCAATATTAAACTTTAAGTATGTGAGGTGACTTCTTTCAAGAGTGAGCACCATTGAGTGTTCTGGTCACCTGAGAGCCTAACGGCACATGGACTATCTTGAGTGAGCAACTAGTTTTGTTCATCTGATGACGGCGACAGTTAAAGACATGCCGAATAAAGTCGTAGTTTTTCTCAACCATATGTTAAAATGTGACGGAAATGTGAGTCCAGCTGAAATAAAGACACACCGACAAATAATATAATCATTGATGCGCTTTGTTCGGTTAATTGGCCACTTCGCAAAAAGAACGAAATGAAACCAAAAGTCGCTTCTGCTGTCGTCATTGGACATTGGATCCAAGAGAAGTTGTATTTCAATGTACTTACAATAAAATGTACTCAACCAGTCACTGGGTACGCGTGCAGAAGGCGAGGAACCGGCGGCACCGGACGCCCATGGAGATCTTCTGTGCGCACTTTGTCCTCGTCCTGTTAGTGGCGCCCTCGTGTGAGTGAATTATACGAAGTGACGTGGCTGCGTGGTCCCGGGGTGTCAAGGGTAGTCTGGTCGGCATCGAGACGTCCTGGAGAGGCCGGGTGTTCCGATCCGGACTGATTCCAGGTGAGCCTAGCGGCCACAAACACAACCTGACATGTGGCTGCGGTCTATGGATGTCATCTTCCTGGTTGCGCAAGTCTTTTTTTCGTTACCTAACTTGTTTTTGTTTCCTGTAATTTCCTGTGCCATGTTTAGCCGCCCAGGCCGCTACCTGTTAGAGACCGGAGACGAGTCAAGTTCCCTCGCCACCCAGATGTCACTTCCAATGAGGCAGATCGTCTGGATCGCATGTTGATGGCAAAGGTGACGATCCCGACACGGAGTCCGATGATCCGGAAAGCAATTTACGGCGTCGCTTTTATCGGGCGAAATGTCGCCGCTACAAGGAAAAATACCCACCCGGGTTATTGTTTATGATTCCTCCGGCAGCCCCGGCGCCATGTGTATATCACGACTCGTTGGGTAACACCCCACACCACGGCAGAACACCTGTCTCACCGCCCATTAACACATACCGGCGGGTGGGGGGCTCGTACAAGCCGATAAAGAAACCGACGGCCACATCTCGTCTCACCTCAAGCAACCCCGCCGACCTGGCAAATTTTCTTCGACTAGAGATGTACCTACTGGCCTCTGAGGGTGGGAGGGAGGTAGAGAGGGGTAGTAGTGGGTTGGAGGCGTGGGGGGGGGGGGAGAAAGGAGGGTGTCGTGAGGTAGATAGTGAAGAGGGTCGGTATATTTAGCTGACGATGTGATTTCGGTGCGGGCCTGGCGAGAGAACACGCCTGTATGTCTGTCTGTGCGTCTACCTCGCTATCGCAGGCTCGACACCCGAACTCCCACACACACCAGCCAGACACACAGACAGAACGACAGAAACCCGGAGAGGGAACGCTTACACAGACAGAGAAAGAACGACAGAACGGCAGACCGAGAAACATGGAGGCAGAGAAAGTCTGCAGAGACTGAGACAGAACGACAGACCGAGAAACATGGAGACAGGGAGAAAGCCGGCACAGACGGTGACAGAACGACAGACCGAGAAACATGGAGGCAGAGAGAAAGCCTGCACAGAGACAGAACGACAGACCGAGAAACATGGAGACAGAGAAAGCCTGCACAGACGGTGACAGAACGACAGACCTAGAAACATGGAGGGAGAAAGTCGGCACATACGGGGACAGAACGACAGACCGAGAAACATGGAGGCAGAGAGAAAGCCTGCACAGAGACAGAACGACAGACCGAGAAACATGGAGACAGAGAAAGCCTGCACAGACGGTGACAGAACGACAGACTGAGAAACATGGACGCACAGAGAAAACCTGCACAGACAGAGACAGAACGACAGACCGAGAAACATGGAGACAGAGAGAAAGCCTGCACAGACTGTGACAGAACGACAGACCGAGAAATATGGAGGGCGAAAGTCCGCACATACGGGGACAGAACGACAGACCGAGAAACATGGAGGCAGAGAGAAAGCCTGCACAGACGGTGACAGAACGACAGACCGAGGAACATGGCGACACAGAGAGTAAGTCGGCACAGACAGAGACAGAACGCCACACCGAGACACATGGAGACACAGAGAAAGCCTGCACAGACTGTGACAGAACGACAAACCTAGAAACATGAACACACAGAGAAAACCTGGACAGAGACAGAACGACAGACGGAGAAACATGGAGACACAGAGAAAGCCTGCACAGACAGAGACAGAACGACAGACCGAGAAACATGGAGACAGAGAAAGCCTGCAGTGACTGAGACAGAACGTCAGACCTAGAAACATGGAGGGAGAAGGTCGGCACATACGGGGACAGAACGACAGACCGAGAAACATGGAGGCAGAGAGAAAGCCTGCACAGACAGAGACAGAACGACAGACCGATAAACATGGAGACACAGAGAAAGTCTGCACAGACAGAGACAGAACGACAGACCGAGACACATGGAGACAGAGAGAAAGCCTGCACAGACTGTGACAGAACGACAGACCGAGAAACATGAAGACAGAGGGAAAGCCTGCACAGACTGTGACAGAACGACAGACCGAAAAACATGGAGACAGAGAGAAAGCCTGCACAGACTGTGGCAGAACGACAGACCGAGAAACATGGAGACAGAGAAAGCCTGCAGTGACTGAGACAGAACGACAGACCTAGAAACATGGAGGGCGATAGTCGGCACATATGGGGACAGAACGACAGATCGAGAAACATGGAGACAGAGAGAAAGCCTGCACAGACAGAGACAGAACGACAGACCGATAAACATGGAGACACAGAGAAAGCCTGCACAGACAGAGACAGAACGACAGACCGAGAAACGTGGAGACAGAGAAAGCCTGCAGTGACTGAGACAGAACGACAGACCTAGAAACATGGAGGGAGAAAGTCGGCACATACGGGGACAGAACGACAGACCGAGAAACATGGAGGCAGAGAGAAAGCCTGCACAGACAAAGACAGAACGACAGACCCAGAAACATGGAGACAGAGAAAAAGCCTGCACAGACAGAGACAGAACGACAGACCGAGAAACCTGGAGACAGAGAGAAAGCCTGCGCAGACAAAGACAGAACGACAGACCGATAAACATGGAGACAGAGAAAACCTGCACAGAGACAGAACGACAGACCGATAAACATGGAGACAGAGAAAACCTGCACAGAGACAGAACGACAGACCGAGAAACCTGGAGACAGAGAAAACCTGCACAGAGACAGAACGACAGACCGATAAACATGGAGACAGAGAGAAAGCCTGCACAGAGACAGAACGACAGACCTAGAAACATGGAGACAGAGAAAGCCTGCAGTGACTGAGCCGGAACGACAGACGGAGATACATGGAGACACAGAGAAAGCCTGCACAGACGGAGACAGAACGACACAGAAAGAATAAGAGAGCATGCACTTAAACAGGGCTAACAGATAACATTTTACTTTATATCATTACACAGGGTTAAAAAGGCAACATTAGAACTTGCGCGCTATTGCCCCCCCCCCCCCTTCCCTCCCTGCTATTAGTTGACAGTGACATCCGGATAAAACGGTGTTGGTAGGCATACGTACAATGGATACTAATGACAAACATTGTGTCAAATAAACAACTGAAACAACTTAACTAGGTACTATATAACGTAACCAAGAACGTATTGCACATTGCGGGCAACTAAAAGGAATTTCGTATGTTACGGATGTTTATCCCGTACTTTGGCTGGCCTCCAGCCCTGGTAAAAATTACCAAAACATTCCACATAAGAACACAAACACAACGGTCCACTACAATAATCAACTCGACCACCCTGTTGTTTCCTCCTGCTAAATGCGGCTTATAAACTTACAGATTTTGTATAGACTTTTCTCGTCAGTTGCGCACATAAGTCGGATAACATTTAGTTTTGATGGGAATTACCCTGTAAGAATAGAGCTATAGAATAGAGAATAGATTATTCACTATTACATGAATGACAGGGAGCATATTGCAGATTGCCAACATTCACATACCTGGATCTTGCCATAAAGAAATGAAATGCCGAAACACATCTTTAGTAGTAGCGTCTTGGGTCATGTTTACTTGAATGATTCCATAAGATAACACCATGGTTCCTTATTTTAACTTATTAACTACGGCTTATTCGAGCAGAATATGCTTGTCGTTTCCTTTGTAAGTAGAGCTGGCCCATTTTGTTCACTACCGTAAAGACCTGGGTGATAATTGTCTGTAACCGTTCTATGTCAAGTAAAGGTCGTTTACCATTCTACCTTAAACAGTTGGTGACACCCAAAACACCTTTAGCTCATATTAATCATCTGTGTTTCCATGCTTTTACATTGAAACTCGGATTATCTCTGCTCATTGGAAAGACACTCAGCCATAAACACAATATACGCCCTCGACCACAGATGTCTACGCATTGCATCAAAAGCTCACCTGTCAGTCTTGTGACATCATTAGGGAATTTCTAAATAACGCTCAGATGCAATGCTCCCAGCAATAAACCCGCCGGACCTCACTTTTTCTACTTTGACGAACGCGTCTATAGTGATATCGTGAAACAAAAACTGTAAACTCCCATTAGATCAAATTCTTATTTGTTTATCTTACCTAAACAAAGTTAAATCTGAGCAAAGATATTAGTACTAATATCTTTGCTCAGAGCAAAAAAAATCGTGGTGCGAATAATTTAAGACACTACAGGCGTCACTGTGAATATACCTAAATCCTCGCTCTTGTATTTTTTCCCTTTTCTTCGTATCAGCAATGCTGCAGTAATGTCATATAATCGGACAATAATTAAAATGTTATATAATGAAATAACTTAGTGTTGTCGACAAGCGACCTAATACATTATCTGTCTGCCAGCCTTTTTACATATATCTGCAATGTGCTTACTGAAGTTAAGCTAAGAATTGTCTATAGCAACCCCAAGTAGCTTGACACAACTGTCATGTTGCGCTTGACCTGTAGGCTTAGTTTCAAATGATGGTCAGCGGTCAGTGTAAAACAGACTTGGACGGGACTGGTCAGCGGTCAGTGTAAAACAGACTTGGACGGGACTGGTCAGCGGTCAGTGTAAAACAGACTTGGACGGGACTGGTCAGCGGTCCGTGTACAAGAGAGACTTGAACGGGACTGGTCAGCGGTCAGTGTAAAACAGACTTGAACGGGCCTGGTCAGCGGTCAGTGTAAAACAGATTTGAACGGGACTGGTCAGCGGTCAGTGTAAAACAGACTTGAACGGGCCTGGTCAGCGGTCAGTGTAAAACAGACTTAAACGGGACTGGTCAGCGGTCAGTGTAAAACAGACTTGGACGGGACTGGTCAGCGGTCCGTGTACAAGAGAGACTTGAACGGGACTGGTCAGCGGTCAGTGTAAAACAGACTTGAACGGGACTGGTCAGCGGTCAGTGTAAAACAGACTTGAACGGGACTGGTCAGCGGTCAGTGTACAAGACATACTGGAACGGGACTGGTCAGCGGTCAGTGTAAAACAGACTTGGACGGGACTGGTCAGCGGTCAGTGTAAAACAGACTTGAACGGGACTGGTCAGCGGTCAGTGTAAAACAGACTTGAACGGGCCTGGTCAGCGGTCAGTGTAAAACAGACTTGAACGGGACTGGTCAGCGGTCAGTGTAAAACAGTCTTGGACGGGACTGGTCAGCGGTCAGTGTACAAGACAGACTTGAACGAGACTGGTCAGCGGTCAGTGTAAAACAGACTTGAACGAGACTGGTCAGCGGTCAGTGTAAAAGAGACTTGAACGGGACTGGTCAGCGGTCAGTGTAGAACAGACTTGAACCGGCCTGGTCAGCGGTCAGTGTAAAACAGACTTGAACGGGACTGGTCAGCGGTCAGTGTAAAACAGACTTGGACGGGACTGGTCAGCGGTCCGTGTACAAGAGAGATTTGAACGGGACTGGTCAGCGGTCAGTGTAAAACAGACTTGAACGGGACTGGTCAGCGGTCAGTGTAAAACAGACTTGGACGGGACTGGTCAGCGGTCAGTGTAAAACAGACTTGAACGAGACTGGTCAGCGGTCAGTGTTAAACAGACTTGAACGGGACTGGTCAGCGGTCAGTGTAAAACAGACTTGAACGGGCCTGGTCAGCGGTCAGTGTAAAACAGACTTGAACGGGACTGGTCAGCGGTCAGTGTAAAACAGACTTGAGCGGGACTGGTCAGCGGTCAGTGTACAGGAGAGACTTGAACGGGACTGGTCAGCTCTCAGTGTACAAGAGAGACTTGAACGGGACTGGCCAGCGGTCAGTAGTGTAAAACAGACTTGAACGGGACTGGTCAGCGGTCAGTGTAAAACAGACTTGGACGGGACTGGTCAGCGGTCAATGTACAAGAGAGACTTTAACGGGACTGGTCAGCGGTCAATGTACAAGAGAGACTTGAACGGGACTGGTCAGCGGTCAGTGTACAAGAGAGACTTTAACGGGACTGGTCAGCGGTCAATGTACAAGAGAGACATTAACGGGACTGGTCAGCGGTCAATGTACAAGAGAGACTTTAACGGGACTGGTCAGCGGTCAATGTACAAGAGAGACTTTAACGGGACTGGTCAGCGGTCAATGTACAAGAGAGACTTTAACGGGACTGGTCAGCGGTCAATGTACAAGAGATACTTTAACGGGACTGGTCAACGGTCAATGTACAAGAGAGACTTTAACGGGACTGGTCAGCGGTCAATATACAAGACAGACTTGAACGGGACTGGTCAGCGGTCAGTGTACAAGACAGGCTTGCAGTGATGCTGGTCACAAGTTGTGCTTTCCTCCGCCTTCCGTATATATATGCATACGTGACAATCAGGAGGCCTCACGGAACACGATGGTGCAAAGACCTCTCCGCTTTCTGTATCTGTCAAAGATCAAACAAGACACCGCTACAAGCTACAGACCACCCCCCGAAAAACACATCACAATGAAACGAAGAGTTGGTGTTTTGCGAACACGAAGGCTAACTTGGGCGGCCACACATGGACACCATGGGTGCGAGGTAAACACATCCTTTACATGCCACAACCCACTCAGGATTGGTTGGGTGGTGGGGAGGGGAGGGGGGGGGGGTGGTGGCACTGATGGAGGTAATGACTTATGCGTGATCGTCGGGTAGCGATGACATTCTTTTGTCTTATCTAGTTCAATGTCCAATACAGTGGGGTGCGGATGAGGTGGGGGGGACATGTGTTCCGTCGTCACTGTAACCCTGTCTGTGCACAACGCGACCCCCCACCCTTTGGACTGCCCCTGCACCTCTGATTAGCCCCATACCCATTCCTCCACACTCCCTTGGCAACATCTGCCCACACTACTCGTTCAGCTGCCACCCCTCCCCCCACTCAATCACCGCCATGCCCCCCCCCCCACCCCCACCCCCAGCCAACTCCCCTGGCGGGACCCGCCCTCGCTTTCCCCAAATCTCCGGCGTGGTCACCGCGCCACCCACTCACCCACTCACCCAACGACAGGTGCGTGAGTAACACAGATGGATAAGCGCTTTCGCTTTCTTGCAGATTGTTGATCGTTGAGTCATGGAGTTTCTGGTGGAGTTTCTGGTGGAGGACAAGGTGGGAGTGTATGTTATGGAGAAAGGGGCAGCTAGGTCCCCCGGAACGGGGAACGTGCCAAAGTCACAGCATGAGAGAAGTTTGTTATCCTATAAACATGCATGAGGGACGACCCCAACCTTTTTTTCGCTGGCCACGACTTCACAGTAAAATACGTCGTGCTAACGGCACAATTAAAGTTGATCTTGGTAGCCAAGAAACATAAAGACATTAGTAAAAGATAGAAATCTTTCGTATAATTCCGACATATGTCTCATACATATTGAGATTGTGAGGCGTCGGTTTTCGCCCAAAGCGTCGATAATTATACAGAACATCTCTTTCTGCCCAAATCCTGCCGTTAGATGGCGACATCGCATGATAGGCGTGGGTGAAATCATGGTAAGACTACAATACGGATTCATGATACCATAACTGTAATACGGAGTCTCAAGCAGCGACAGTACCGACATGATGTCACCTATGTGTGGCCCTAAATACGGCAAATATGTTTACAATTCATGTGAACAAATGTCAATATCTCGGATTTCAATTTTGTATTTTCGATGCAGAGTTTGACTTCGATCGATCGTCCAAAACATAGTTCGAAAGAATGAAGGATAATTCTGATGGTTAAATTTGACGTGGGACAGAGAGACTATAGCTTAAGCAGATACGAATTAGTCACTATAACAGACGCCCTCCAGACTGTCCAGTCTCACGTCGACGTGGCCCAAATAGAAACATGTAGCTCAACTTTTGATTGCAACATTTATCGAAAGCAATTTGTATGTGACATTTGTCCAGTATTTTGCGACATAACTCATTAATTAATGCCATGCGACGTACATATTTCGGAGCCATAACATGTGGGAGTTAACGAAAGACGAACAGCTGGCAACAGTCGATGGTTGAAGGGTTAGCCACAGCCGGCAGTTGGTAACCACTCTGCTGCAGATCAACAGGTCAGGCATTGAGACCCGCATTTCAGTATCACGGAAGAGTGATTGCTTGGCCCAGGTTAACCTTTATGTGCATAAAAGTGGCCTAAAACATAACTGTGTATCTGAGTTATACTGTAGCTAGTTTTTACTGATGTTGAGGTTTAAGCGGGGAGTCCCCTTGCCTGGGCGGGGGGGGGGGGGGCGGGGGAGGGGGGACCTTCCTGGTCATACGCTGTGTCATTGGTTAGGATCTTGTGGTTGATTGGTTTTCTCAGAAAAAATTCTTGCTTTATGTGACATAACACACAAGTAAGACTTAGTCGATATCTGAATGAAAGCTTTCAAAGAGTTGTATTTGTTTTTATATCAGGATGGGCTGATCAGGATAAAAAATGACGCGTAACAACCTGTAAAGTAGGCCATAGTTCCGTCTCACAATGATAAAACGCAGGACTTATATTGGAAGCAATGGGCGCGAACTCCAGATTTCGGTGCCTATATATTAATTTATCCCCTACATCGACACTCTATACCGTCACATTGATGTCACTCTGGGTTTCCATGGCTTCGCTATTAGTAGGGGTCTGGAAGAGGGGGTCAATTGTCCAGTGTCCAGTTGTCGAATTTTCAAAATTCTCAGTGTAGAACGTCGATTGTTCACGACGTTCCAAGTTCAGTGTCGTATTTTTCAAGAAAGCTATGTCGATGTCGCTTTTTCAGATGCTCAGTGTCGGCAGTTTAGGGTCAATGTCGAATGTCGATTTTTCAAATATGCCCGTGTCGCGTGTCGCCATTTGCCCCTTCCAGACCCCCTGTTAGTGTCGCGTAGGTCCTACTTTGTTTATTTCCTGAGGTATCGCTTCCTCCCAGCCCCTGTTCGGCGGTCATTGGGTTGTATAATTGACAGGAGATCCCAAGAGATAAAATAGTGGCCAGGAATTCTCCTCACATCTGCATATGTCGCGTCCTTTTTAATCATAGCCTCTATCTGGCTATTGAACTCACCGAGACGTGGTCTAGACACTTCATTACAACAAAAAAGGCACTAAGCCGGCCGAGCTCGTAAATAATTGTGCGGATTTCATTCCAATTCAAGTTGATGATATCTGTGAGACGATGTGATGTCTGGGTTTCCGTCGGAAGCTGAGACGGATATCATTAAATGGTTATTCACTTCCGAGGGGAGTTTGCACCAATATCCACCCCTGGTGATAAATGAAGGTGAGGGTTGGAGTTGGTGGGTGTGGGGGTGGGGGGGGGGGCAGCGATAACGACCCGCCAGTGCAGGTTATATGACGGACCACGTGGCATAAATGCCAGTCAATAGGCCAGGACCCGGGGACTCGGAAGATATACCGATATAGCTTCCAACTGTCATAGCTTTATGCGCTTATCTTTGGTGGTATAATTTATTACTGCCATTAAGACCCTGTCAGGACGGTAAACAGCGACCTTTTGCTTGCTTTTTGGCGATCAACTTGATGTAATTATGGTCGATTTAGCTGCTTTCGGATTCCAGAAGATGGCGCCCACATAGAGCAGCTTGGGATAGGGAGGGTGGGAGCGGGGGAGTGGGGGGGCGGGGGGATTGGAAGAAAGCGCTTATATCATAGAGGGCCCGTGCTGGGTTCCAGCTCTTTCCCGGGGTGTCGCTAAGCGGCGCCACCGTATGGTTAACAGGGGGTGATTTCGGGTTTGCTGGTGTGCGGATCAAGATAAAGCGGACGCAAAATTCGTATTGAACTGCACAAACCGTTAAACAATACCATAGCATCAAATTTAAATCAACGGATACGTTCTGTGTTATTTATTTTATTCCCTTTGTTATAACAGTGGCGGATTCAATGGGGGCGGGTTTAAGTGGTTCATAGGCCCTTTTTTCCCGTACAAAATCAAGGTTATCTGAGGTGTGGACCGCCACCCCCCACGTCGTAAAAGAAATGGTGAAATCTCCCGTTCAGTTTCACCCCCCCCCCCGCCGATCGCAAGTATTTTGTGAATCCCCCACCCCTCCCTTTTCAAATTCCTGGATCCGTCACTGTTTAATATGATGAAAGATATTAGTACACCAAGATACGGTGCGCGCCCAAAAGGCTGTACAGTCACTACGGGATCTTATCGAGACCTCTCTGAAAACGTGCGACCGGGGGGGGGGGGCGCTGCTCGGAGAAGCCGACTTTAACAGTGTATGTTCAGGTTCCCCCTAACCTAACCTAACCCCCCCCCCCATGGATCCGCCCCTGGTCCGGACCCCCCACCCCCCTTTTAAGGATGATTGCCACTTTTTCAATGCACATTTTCCTTCGTCAATTTGGCATACCCTTACCGCAGTTCTTTCAATGTCCTGGTGTCATGTGCACACTCCTCCAATGCGTTAAAGGAAGCCGCCAGCCTGGCCTCTAACGCTGCTTTACCGATTCAGTATAGGCCTAATACCCAAGTGTCTATCCTACAAATTACAGAAATTTCTGACATCTCTGTAGCTCACAGTAGGATTTAGAAGTGACCGCCAGCCACGATTTCGCCGCTTAACCAGGCGGCAACGCTGAATAATCAAACCGGAAATGACGTCTACTGTCATATAAGTAGCTGTGATTCTCCAAATCAAACCCCAATCATGGACAATCGTCGCAAGACGCATCTCAATTTGTGTGGATGTTATTTTCCATGAAACTCTAAGATCCTCGTCTATTGCGCAGCTTGGAACTGCCGCAATTCATCCGTAAATCGCGGCCCTGATCGCTCGTTTCACGCGTTTTCTCCGAAGGATACCTTCACTGTGCAGAGTTCCCTCCGCGAGATAACTTCCCACTATAACGTAAGACGCGGTCCCACATGAAAGGTCACAATATACCTCACTTCCTCCGGCAAAATAGCGCGCTGCTCTTCGTCGATTCTTTTCGTTGAATTTTGCAATGGGCGGACATTTTGCAACGATGAATTGATTTTTGGGGCTGACATTGTGCAACAGGCGGACATTTTGCAACGATGAATGGAATTTTGACATTGACATTTTGCAACGAAATGTGCGGGCAGACATTTTGCAACGTAACGCTTGACACATATGCCCTGGTCGATGCATGTCTTGCAGCAAGGGACAGACGTTCCGAGAAGACGGAATATGGGTGATGAATCGATCGCGTTGACTGAGTTGGAAGACGATAATAAATATTGTGGAAGGTAATTGACACAGTTTTGCGCATTGAAAAGATTTTTTTTCTTCTAATTGTTTGAACAGCTGTAGGTGTAAAATACTATCTATCAAGACTAGACAGACATGTTAATGGGCTTCGTTTTTACTTCTATAATTTGATCATATCTAGTATAGATCTATTTTATTTCAAGATGACTGGATATTGTAATATGTGATAAAGTTACCAATTTCTTCATATTTTTCACATTTTATTATTATGCTGCGGCAGGGCTCTCCTATTAATTAGGAGCTTTGCCACATATCGCCCACATGGCCTAAACAACACGCGTGTCAAGGCGAGCTAGCTGGTCCGGTATTGTCAGAAACTGTATTCTTGATATCAAGAATTGAATTATTGAAATCAACAATTGAATGGTTGATATCAACAATTGAATGGTTGATATCAACAATTGAATGGTTGATATCAAAGATTGAATTGTTGAAATCAAGAATTGAATGGTTGATATAAAGAATGGAATGGTTGATATCAGAATTGAATTGTTGATATCAAGAATTGAATTGTTGATATCAAGAATTGAATGGTTGATATCAGGAATTGAATTGTTGATATAAAGGCTTGAATTGTAGATATTAAGAATAGAATTGATATAAAGAATTAATAAATGTTAGGATGGCCCGCCATATTATGAATAAAAAATTAGCAGGTCAATCGTGTAAAACGAGTCTAACTCCCTGGAGCAGTGCCCTGGATCTTACCGGGGTCCGTTATGACGCCTTCTCCAGATCCTCTGTGAGTCCGCCATGACGAGTGATAGTTCCTATGTAACTAATATAGGGCTGTACAGTCACTTCGGGATCTTATCGACACCCCACGAGACAGGGATACCTATGCTCTACGTCAATGCCTAGCATCAGCGGCCTTCACGTGCTGCCTACCTTCCGGTTGTTTGCCTTCACTCGCCTCACACACAAGATCGGCTAAAGCTGTCCTTGGAAGCACAATTAAATAACCACTGAAGTTATAGCCATCCGAGTAGATTTATGTAATGTATGAGAGGTTAGGCAGTTGATAAACCAGAATACGGTTGTCCCATTTGCCTTATTCACGGAATCGCCATATTGACGCCAAAACGAGGCTGTGCCTGCAAACACAAACTGCGTGACTCGCCCAACGCGTGAAATCTAATGGGAGACACTGCTGCGGGTTCGCTGCGAAATAGCCCCCTGGGTGATTTAAGTAATAAAATGACCGATTTCAGGCAGATGAAAAGGGTGTGTGTGTTCTGGAGCAAGTACATGTGAAAAAGGAGGGTCTTTTGGGGCGAGTATATTTGAAAAAAGTGGGGTATTTCCCGCGGCATGCAGCAAGGGTCAATTGACCAGAAAGCCCCCCTATATTTTTTAACTCGCTTTCCACGTCAGCTAGGAGCTTTATGCTGTGACATATTAGTCTATGGACCTACCATTGTTTTTGCTTTTATTATGAGTATTTTTTATTGTATTGAGTGAATCCTCTGACCCGAACATTCTTTGCCTACTACTCATATGATAGACCTACTTGAAATGGCATGATAGGCCTATAGCCTTACAGGCTGAAAGTGCCGTTAAACCCAAATCAAACCACGTGAAAACTTGTGCACACAAGCGTTGTTGAACCCCGTGTTTTACCCTGAGAGATATTATGCTGAGTCTATGGAATAATGCTGACATATTTCATCTCATGAAAGGACCAATGTGGCAATAATTCTACCCCCCCCCACCCCCACCCCCACCCCCTTCATGCACGTATTGATTGACTGTGCCTGTGCCGTTGCATGAACTAATCGGTGTAATCTTAAAACAGTGATGACCACTTTTATGGGAGAATGTGGTTGTTGCACGAAATGCAGGGAAAAAAAATTGCGCCCCTCGAGAATTGAACGCACGACCCCAGTATCAAAAGGGAAACGCTCTACCGACTGAGCTACGCGATCTTCAACATAGGGTTGTACAGTCACTTCGGGATCTTATCGAGACCCCACGAGACAGGGATACCTATGCTCTACGTCAATGCCTAGCATCAACGGCCTGTACGTGCTGCCTACCTTCCGGTTGATTGCCTTCACTCGCCTCACGCACAAGATCGGCTAAAGCTGTCCTTGGAAGCACAAATAACCACTGAAGTTATGTGCATATCCGAATTATAACCATCCGAGTAGATTTATGTAATGTATGAGCGGTTAGGCAGTTGATAAACCAGAATGCGTTTGTCTCATGAGTGACTGTCCATGTCAGGCGATCTAACGTGCTGCGCGGGGTTTTCCATGTCGTATGACGTAATAATCATTATGACGCGCGTGTCTGCGCGCGGTATCTATGGTTACGTAACAACGCTCCTTATATGGACTGAACAGGTGAGGACAATGGTGCTCCGTTTGTCGTAGAACTGTAAACATCGATGATTTGGCTCAAAATACAACGCTTCCAACAGTCTCATCGAACGGACCACATGCATTATGGAGAGATATATGTCTTATCTTTAATTATATTATGATTTTATAGTTAGCCATGCCTGGACCAAAGCAAGCAAAAAATAGTTTCACACCCACTTGATTCTTCACGCACAAACCGCGCAGCCGGCCGGTTCCCAACACTAAAACGTTGACTACAAGGAGTGCGAGTCACGCAGTTGCAGCAAGGCACCAGCATGATGCGCACTCGTTCTAAGAGCACGTGTTTTTTTGTTGGTCCCCAAAAGACCTAAACCGGAAATAGAACCCGCGAGAATTGTACAGCCCTATTACGCAATGCGTTTCAGTGCGTCATATTGTACCTCCAGCAACCACTCCCTGCAAAGTTTGTAATAAAAACACGATTAACGTTTGATTTAATTTGCCGTTAACTTTCCAATGGACAAATCAACATATAGACCTTAGCTATCTTCCACTAAGCAGATAAGCTCTGTTGAAGTGATAGCATCCCACCACTGGTCCGGGATACCCACCAGCTGGAGGGGGTCACCCGTTCCGTGTGGCATAGGCCTACACGTTCGGCTATTGTCAAATGTGCTCGAAAAGGATTAAAATTTGCAGAAATAGGTCTTATTTGTTAATTAGTGTGAACAATAATGACCTGACAGACTTAATAGAGACCATTGACGGCATGAGAGAAAGGCCCTTGTGCGACTCACCAGGGCCACACATTATGCACTAGGCCGTTCGCGCGCAAACTTGCAGGTATAGCCTCGTTCTCGCGTGGGAATTCCCGACATGTGAATAAGGCGAATGAGTGACTGCCAGTGACAGTGTCAGGCGATCTAACGTGCTGCGCGGTGTTTTCCATGTCGTATGACGTAATAATCATCATGACGCGCGTGTCTGCGCGCGGTATCTATGGTTACGTAACAACGCTCCTTATATGGACTGAGCAGGTGAGGACAATGGTGCTCCTTTTGTCGTAGAACTGTAAACATCGATGATTTGACTAAAAATACAACGCTTCCAACAGTCTCATCGAACGGACCACGTGCATTATGGAGAGATAAATGTCTTATCTTTAATTATATTATGATTTTATAGTTAGCCATGCCTGGACTAAAGCAAACAAAAAATAGTTTCACACCCACTCGATTCTTCAAGCACAAACCGCGCAGCCGGCCGGTTTCCAACACTAAAACGTTGACTACAATGAGTGCGAGTCACGCAGTTGCAGCAAGGCACCAGCGTGATGCGCACTCGTTCTAAGAGCACGTGTTTTTTTGTTGGTCCCCAAAAGACCTAAACCGGAAATAGAACCCGCGAGAACTGTAGAGCCCTATTGTTACCCGGATGTTAAAGCGGAAACAGTACGCTTCCGAGATATTAGCATTTATATTTGCAACGTATAGGATAGTGGGGCAAATGGGGGCGCTAAGCTATTTTGGTAACTGAAATCAGAAGACAATAACAACGGTTAGGAAGACTGGCATGTCTTAACAAGGACAAATTAGAAAATATGCAACAAATTTAATCAAGCATTCATTGCCCCGTTTTACCTCATAGATGGGGCAATTTAGGGTCCGATTTTGAAAACATGCAATCTTTGTTTAACGTGAAGCATTTAAAGTTAATGGCCATCCGCTCAAAGATGAAGATCAAGGTGTACGCATGTTTTGTCATATAACATTAAGCGGAGCTGTGAAATTAGATCAAACGTGAGAAAAATATCAAATCTTGATTTATGCTCGCATATTGTATCCTAGCGACATCCCGCTTCGTGTTGCGGGCGTCAAATGACGTAAGCTGCTGGTATAAAAGTGTTGCGCCAGTCGGCAGCTCTCAACTATAGAGATATTACCCCCACCCCGTTATGCCCCACGTCCCCATATTGCCCCACGTTCCTACAATGTAATTTGAAATTGTGGGTAAGTTTGGATCACGCTGTCGGATCACTATTTCCGCGTTCGGCAATGCGCTTCGCGTGTTCCGACTACTCCGCTCGCATACCACTACTCACCATGTAAGGCAACGGGTGCGACCAAATCAAGTATTGCCTACCGTCGTCTAACTCTTACTCTTACTTGCTTGGCCGCAATGTTATTATTTCAGCACATTCGATATCCGGAATGAAGTTATATTTCAGATAAATACAGTATAAATTTTTATTGCAAAAGCAATGCTTTCATATATCATGGTTGTGAAGTGGAATAGCTTTAAGCGTTTAACAACATCTGTCCGCGTCGTAATCACACGTGGCGCCATCTACCTCATTCCAGCGGTACCCGAAAAACCGGAAGTCACGCTGGTACACTCGGTAGAGGTCGCTGATTGTCTCCTTGGGGACGTCGCGAAACGCCCGCTGGACGGCGCTCAGTTTGTTTGTCGCTTCTCGCGCCTGATTGGTCAGTCCGAGACTGGGAAAACTGCCGTTAGGGAAGGGATGGCGGTTAATGATTCCCTTGACGTCATCACCTAGTGTCTCCAGCTTGACGATCTGGTCGTATTGTATGTGACACGGGTGGCACATATCGTCATACGGGACCCAGTGGTAGTTCCGGAAGTAGTGGCGCCCCCTGTCGGTCGCTGGTTTGTCGAAAATATCGGCTTTATCGCCGACGATGAGCGACACGAACTGTGAGAAGTCGATATTGGAGACCGATGTGTTAATGTGGAATCGCTCCATGATAAGTTGGCGGAAAGTGTACGGGTAGTGCTGTGGCGGGGGCTTACTGAACTTGTCAGCATACGTGGAGCACAGCCGGTCAAACGGGTGGCGGACCACCAGAAACTTGAAGTAGGTGTCGAGCCGATGGTGTTGTTCTGTGGCGTTGTATGTGTCCAGAGGTCGAATGCCAAGGTCAGACAGAAACTCCTCCTGGTGCACCAAGTCTGCTAGGCCTTTCACCTTACGCGTATAAAGCGGCGACGTTTCAGCCAACATGACCTTGAAAGTCGAGCAAGCGACCTTGGCGACCCAGCAGTACATGGTTTTATGCACGTCGTCCACCAGCAGACGGCGATATATTTGTTTAATATCGCTCGCTGGGGGGATTGGACCTTGACCTTCGTTGTAAAATTCGCATTGCTCACGGATGACGTCAAGGCGTTGCTTTTGGCTGCACGTGATTGGCCACTCCTCCCACTTCCGGAGACCGCCATTTTCTACCATTGACACTGTAAACCAATAAACAACGAAACATTCCACATTATCACATACAACAAAGAAGAAAAGGGTGATAAAGTTCAGTAAACGTTGGTTCACCAGTTTCCTACATCGTCAGTCGAAAAATATTACCGTAATCCGTAATCGAATAAAGCTCTCGTATCGCATGCAATATATAAGATTTGTCTTTTTAACGGGCCTTATAATCATTAATGTCGATTTTGATCTACAATTATATGTTGCTCTCCACAGTCTGCTAGGAGTATGCTTTGAGTCTTCGGGCCACGGTTCCATGCCAACGACTTCCGCGCGGACCGTAGGGGTCAGCGTAGTGGGGAGGGGGAAGAGGGGGTGACAGGGTAAATGAGAGACTGGCACGTGGAACATGACATGAGGGAGTTACCACCTCCTCGGACAACTGGTTGAACTAACGTAAGTAGATCTTACCACGTGACTGCCGTGACATGAGACCCCCGGAGTGCCATACTCTGTCTAGTATGTAGGCTGCGTTGAAGGCCAGGACGATGAGGGTCAAGGCTACAAGGAAGCCGAAGATGCGCTTGAGGGATTGATGCATGGCTGTGCTGGAGACATAAAAACCTGTGTAAGATAATGCACCTATTTCAGTGTTAAGTGTTAAGTTATGGAGTATTCTCGGCATAAATTGTGCGCTAGAAATGCTAAAACCCCTATCTGGTCACTTTTAGCGCACCTAACCCAGCTAACAAGTTATCATCATGACAACTTTTTATTGGGGGTTTGGTTTTGGTTGAGATGAAAATGTATGTTCTTTTATGTATGAAAATGTATGTTTTTTGCCGTTGCCCGAACGTTTTCAGATAACGTTGTCCGACATTCGGTCCAGTATTAAAATTGTGTGAGAAACAACTGCGTATATGATGAATGAATCAGAAGCATAATTGCCAAATACAATCAATTACATATTGTGTTCATGATGTCTAATTTTCAGATAACGTTGTCCTAACGTTGGGAAAACGTCCATACTCACCATTTTGTATTTCTAACAACTGCTACACGCAGCCAAGTTTTATTAGTCACTGCACATGGCAAAAGTTTTATTTTTAGGGGATAAAGGCTACATAATCTTACTTCAATGTTTGCGACGAACGTTGTAACTACGTTGTCCTGATGTTAACTTTGAGATGACGTGATTACAAGCGAAAACCAACGGGTGCGAACGTTGTGTGTTAGCTGGGAATGTGCTTGAAAGAGAAATATGATGTAGGCCTATCAATATCAGTCAATTTTCAGTAATTCAGCCCGATATGTTGTTTTACATTCGTCTTAATTATTGATATTGTATATAGTATTGTGTTACCGAGAGTTACACCTGTTAGTGTATTCTGACAAATCGGCCATCGTGGCTTACACTGAGTAGAGAACAGACTCGGACATAAAAAGTAGGTAGAGAACCAGAAACAAGTAGACAGAGAAGAGACCGATAACGAACCAGGACGAGGAGAGAGAAGGGGTGAGACAACCGGAAAGAACAGAGGTAGACTCCCTTTATAGAGATGAGCGGACAGAAATAGAGAGCGTTAGAGAGGCGGCGACAAGATGGCGGTACCTACCACGTGGTATCCGGCTTCTCACACGGCATGCGTCTTCATCAGTCCAGGAATTGCCTCCTTTATAACACTGCTCTGAAATATGTTTGTCCGAAGAAGCTCCAACAAATACTGGTCGTGTTTTAAATCCTCCTTACTCAGCTCGATAGACACACGCACACACACACAAGACGGTGCTCAAAATCGATCAGAAATCTACTGAAAAGCGTTTGACACAGCTGCACCAGCCGGGAAGAGAATTAAATGGCCTCAAGCGAAGCGTGATTTTTCCTATATAGTCGTGTGACAGCGAACTGGTTATTTATGGATAATGGATATGTCGGACAGTGGTCTAGCTCAGTAATAAGACAAGACATTCTAACTATCCTGTGTGTCTTGAATATCGACACCGGGTGTCCGGGAATTAACAAATAAACACGGTGAAATCACGGCGGGGGGGGGGGGGAGGGGGAGGCAAGGGGGGGTCGTGTTCCCAACTCATGAACAAATTATTTCTTTAATCCCAGGTCACGATAAATTCAATGGAAAACTCTCCGCATACAATGGAAAGAGTGGATACATGATACAAATTGTCGAGTTTCAGGGGACGCACAAGACCTAGCCGGGATCCCCCCCCCCCCTCCCCCAAAGGGACCAGCGACCTGGGTGAGACCCTCCCCTACAGGACGAGAGGCCTGGCTTAGGACCACTACCCCCCCAGGACGAGGGGCCTGGGTGAGTCTCCCCCCACCAACAGGACGCGGGGCCTGGGTGAGCCCCCCCCCCCCCACAGGACGAGGGGCCTGGGTGAGCCCCCCCCCCCCACCAACACAGGATGAGAGGCCTGGGTGAGCCTCCCCCCCGCCCCTTTAGCAACAGGGCTTGGGTGAGGGCCTCCCCCCCCCCACTTACAGGGCCAGCTGCGTCTAAGCCACAGGTGGCTATCGGGTTTTGGTCCGTGTTACACGATACGGGGTCCCCAGGTTAGTTGTTTGAATTCTCACGCTGCGAAGTGCATTAAATCTATGTCAGCTTTCTTTACGGTGGATACATGATTTTTGTAGTCGATCGATGAAGCCGCCTTTTGTAAATGATTGTTGGAGAGAGGAGCCTCGTTTTGGTGTCGATAATTTGCCATCTGGCGCCCTTAGGGGGAAGAGCCTTTGACTATATGAGAGAAGACTATGACAAAGGGTGGGGGTGGGCGGTGGAGGCCGGACGGGGTGTGGGGGTCCCTATGACTGCCGCACCCACCCACCTGTAGACAGTAGCGCAGAGACTATGGCTCTAGGGCCAACAGGACCCTAGAATGAAGTTTACGCTGACAATTCTTAAAACTACCGCCTGCTCCTTGTATTACACACGATTGTCATATTAACTACCGCGGCCATATTGACTACCACCGCCATATTGACTACCTACGCCATATTGATTACGTACGACATATGGACAACAACCGCCATATTGCCTACCTACAACATATTGACTACCACCGCCACATTGACTACCTACGCCATATTGATTACGTACGACATATGGACTACAACCGCCATATTGACTACCTACAACATATTGACTACCACCGCCATATTGACTACCTACGCCATATTGATTACGTACGACATATGGACAACAACCGCCATATTGCCTACCTACAACATATTGACTACCACCGCCACATTGACTACATACGCCATATTGATTACGTACGACATATGGACTACAACCGCCATATTGACTACCTACAACATATTGACTACCACCGCCATATTGACTACCTACGCCATATTGACTACCACCGCCACATTTCCTACCTCCGCCATATTGACTACCACTGCCATATTGACTACCTTCGCCATATTGACTACCACCGCCATATTGACTACCACCGCCATATTGACTACCACCGCCATATTGACTACCTACGCCATATTGATTACGTACGACATATGGACTACAACCGCCATCTTGACTACCTACAACATATTGACTACCACCGCCATATTGACTACCTAAAACATATTGACTACCACCGCCATATTGACTACCTACGCCATATTGACTACGTACGACATATGGACTACAACCGCCATATTGACTACCTACAACATATTGACTACCACCGCCATATTGACTACCTACAACATATTGACTACCACCGCCACATTTCCTACCTCCGCCATATTGACTACCACTGCCATATTGACTACCACCGCCATATTGACTACCACCCCCATATTGAATACCACCGCCATATTGACTGCCTCCGCCATATTGACTACCTCCGCCATATAGACTACCCCCGCCATATTGACTACCACCGCCATATTGACTACCACCGCCATATTGACTACCTCCGCCATATTGACTACCTCCGCCATATAGACTACCACCGCCATATTGACTACCACCGCCATATTGACTACCACCGCCATATTGACCACCTCCGCCATATTGACTACCTCCGCCATATTAACTACCACCGCCATATTGACTATCACCGCCATATTGACTACCTTTGCCATATTGACTACCTTCGCCATATTGACTACCACCGCCATATTGACTACCGCCACCATATTGACTACCTTCGCCATATTGACTACCTTCACCCTATTGACTACCACCGCCATATTGACTACCACCGCCATATTGACTACCTTCGCCATATTGACTACCTTCACCCTATTGACTACCGTCGCCATATTGACTACTACCGCCATATGAACTACCTCCGCCATATTGACTACCTCCGCCATATTGACTACCTTCGCCATATTGACTACCACCGCCATATTGACTACCTTCGCCATATTGACTACCTTCACCCTATTGACTACCGCCGCCATATTGACTACCTTGGCCATATTGACTACCACCGCCATATTGACTACCACCGCCATATGGACCACCTCCGCAATATTGACTACCTCCGCCATATTAACTACCACCGCCATATTGACTATCACCGCCATATTGACTACCTTCGCCATATTGACTACCTTCGCCATATTGACTACCACCGCCATATTGACTACCTTCGCCATATTGACTACCACCGCCATATTGACTACCTTCGCCATATTGACTACCTTCACCCTATTGACTACCGCCGCCATATTGACTACCTCCGCCATATTGACTACCACCGCCATATTGACTACCTCCGCCATATTGACTACCACCGCCATATTGATTATCTTCGCCATATTGACTACCTTTACCCTATTGACTACCGCCGCCATATTGACTACTACTGCCATATGAACTACCTCCGCCATATTGAGTACCTCCGCCATATTGACTACCTTCGCCATATTGACTACCACCGCCATATTGACTACCTCCGCCATATTGACTACCACCGCCATATTGACTACCACCGCCATATTGACTCCCAACACCATATTGACTACCACCGCCATATTGACTACCTCCGCCATTTATTTACTACCACCGCCATATTGACTACCTTCGCCATATTGACTCCCAACGCCATATTGACTACCGCCGCCATATGGACTACCACCGCCATATTGACTACCTTCGCCATATTGACTCCCAACGCCATATTGACTACCGCCGCCATATGGACTACCACCGCCATACGAACTACCTCCGCCATATTGACTACCTCCGCCATATTGACTACATACAACATATTGACTACCACCGCCATATTGACTACCATCGCCATATGAACTACCTCCGCCATATTGACTACCACCGCCATATTGACTACCACCGCCATATTGACTCCCAACACCATATTGACTACCACCGCCATATTGACTACCTCCGCCATTTATTTACTACCACCGCCATATTGACTACCTTCGCCATATTGACTCCCAACGCCATATTGACTACCGCCGCCATATGGACTACCACCGCCATATTGACTACCTTCGCCATATTGACTCCCAACGCCATATTGACTACCGCCGCCATATGGACTACCACCGCCATACGAACTACCTCCGCCATATTGACTACCTCCGCCATATTGACTACATACAACATATTGACTACCACCGCCATATTGACTACCATCGCCATATGAACTACCTCCGCCATATTGAGTACCTCCGTCATATTGACTACCTTCGCCATATTGACTACCACCGCCATATTGACTACCTCCGCCATATCGACTACCACCGCCATATTGACTTCCACCGCCATATTGACTACCTCCGCCATATTGACTACCACCGCCATATACACTACCACCGCCATATTGACTACCACCGCCATATTGACTACCTTCGCCATATTGACACCCAACGCCATATTGACTACCGCCGCCATATTGACTACCACCGCCATATTGACTACCTTCGCCATATTGACTCCCAACGCCATATTGACTACCGCCACCATATTGACTACCACCGCCATATGAACTACCTCCGCCATATTGACTACCTCCGCCATATTGACTACCTTCGCAATATTGACTACCACTGCCATATTGACTACCTCCGCCATATTGACTACCACCGCCATATTGACTACCTTCGCCATATTGACTACCACCGCCATATTGACTACCTACGCCATATTGACTACCATCGCCACATTTCCTACCTCCGCCATATTGACTACCACCGCCATATTGACTACCTTCGCCATATTGACTACCACCGCCATATTGACTACCGCCGCCATATTGACTACCACCGCCATATTGACTACCTACGCCATATCGATTACGTACGACATATGGACTACAACCGCCATATTGACTACCTACAACATATTGACTACCACCGCCATATTGACTACCTCCGCCATATTGACTACCACCGCCATATTGACTACCTACGCCATATTGATTACGTACGACATATGGACTACAACCGCCATATTGACTACCTACAACATACTGACTACCACCGCCATATTGACTACCTACGCCATATTGACTACCACCGCCACATTGACTACCACCGCCATATTGACTACCACCGCCATATTGACTACCACCGCCATATTGATTACCTCCGCCATATTGACTACCACCGCCATATTGACTACCACCGCCATATTGACTACCACCGCCATATTGACTACCGCCGCCGTATTAACTACCACCGCCAGTGACTACCACCGCCATATTGACTTTCACCGCCATATTGACTACCTTCGCCATATTGACTACCACCGCCATATTGACTACCTCCGCCATATTGACTACCACCGCCATATTGACTACCTTCGCCATATTGACTACCACCGCCATATTGACTACCTCCGCCATATTGACTTCCACCGCCATTTTGACTACCTACTTTACCTACCTTCTGTATTGAATACGTTTTCCTACACTCTGTATTGCATGCCTATCTTCTTTAGTGAGTTCTCTATTGAATGTTATGGGCTTTCACAAATCAGGGGCGGATCTAGGGGGGGGGGCGGTTAAGGAGGTTGCACCCCCCCCCCCGCCTTGGGAAGGATCGCAAATTTTCCTAGATCCGCCCCTGCATATACGCTGCTGAGTGCTGAGTGTAATAAGGGGACAGACAAATTTGACTCGATTACATCGTGACACTTAGCGGAGTGAAGCGAGTCAATATTAACAACTGTTCATTATCAAGATAATGCACTGTTTTGACGTTCCTTATTTAAATACCGGTGCAGTCTTCTAGATAATGAACCCTTAGGACAAAGGCGTGACGTCACACAATTTTGTTATGAATGCTATGGCATTTTTTCATATACGTATATGCAGAGGCGGATCTAGAAATTTGCTAAGGGGGGGTTGCTCTCTGAAAACTTGCGACCGGCGGGGGGGGGGGGGGGTGCTCTCTGAAAAACTTGCTCGGAGAAGCCGACTTTAACAGTATATGTTCAGGTTCCCAAGGGGGGGGGGTTGCAACGTAACCCCCCCCCCCCTAGATCAGCCCCTGTATCTGTGTGACACTGCTGAGGGCTTTCTGTAATAAGGTGACTGAGACAAACATAATATTTATGCCGGTATAAGCTGGTTCGCATTAGAGTTTGCCACATTATGGCGGCCATTAATGCCACGGCGCAGAGCATTATGGGATCGTGGATGGTAAACAGCTGGTGAAGGCATATCAGATTGCGGTGACGTCTACTGGAATTGTGAATAACTACCTCATAGCAATAACCATCAGGAGCGAAACGAAGCGAAGTTAATCATAAATATACAGAGAACAAAAACAAAGTCTCAGGCCGAGAAAAGGAGATTGGTTGAATATTCAGGACGCTTTAATCAATTCTGGTAATCTCAGTGCGAGAATGAAGGAAAGAGTGGAGCCATGTCCCCTTGGGTAACCCCCTACTCTTTGCGAAGAAGGATATGGGATCGTTATCATGCGACCACACACATGACCACGTGTCTCAGGTGACCAGAACATTCAATGCTAGCCTTCTAACCCATTGAGCTATCGGGGCGGCCCTGAGGAAAAGAGAACGCAAGTCAGGTTGTCGAGCAAATATTTTCTTCTGCCGCGCACTCAAGCTCCCCGCACGGTGGCGCTACGCAAGCTCGGCTTTTACGCTGCTGTCGGCCGGGGGCAAATTTCAAATTCTTGAAAAATGGTAAAATCACTTTGCTCAGCGCCGCCCTGTCGAGCGAATGTGAAAAGGCATTGAGGCGTTAGGCGACAACAGAGATATAATGGAGTCCTAGCGGAGAGTCAAATGCATAGAGTACCGTGCACTGCGTACCAACATGTAAAAGACGTCTTATATTTCAACCGTTGTAACGGTCTTATTTCTATAACAGCGTGAGATATAAGCCGCGGGAAATGTTTTATTTCAAAGAATTCATTAAATTTCGGACCATTTTTCAAATTCAGAATGTGGAAGGGTAGGATAATCAAAACAATTGATTACTTCAGAGTTACATTTTTGTTACTTTTTGCAATATCATTTTGAGATAAAGAAACGTACATCAGATACGGTATAAATGATATCATTTTGAACTCGTAGTAATAGGCTCGTAGTAAAAAAATGAAATGATCAATATCTTATTTGAAATCTATTTATCTTGATTATCTTGCTAAATGTGTTTGTCCCAGACCAAAATAAGGCCGAGAAAAGGAGATTGGTTGAATATTCAGGACGCTTTAATCAATTCTAGTCATATCGCGTGAATGCGAGAAGGAAGGGAAGAGCGGAGCCATGTCTCCGGGATAACTCCCTACTCTTTGCGAAGAAGGACACGGGATTTTTATCCTGCGACCTCACAGACATGACCACATATCTCAGGTGGCCACAACACTCAATGCTAGCGTTCCAACCCACTGAGCTATCGGGGCGGCCCCGAAGAAAGACGAACGCAAGTCAGGTTGTCGAGCACATGTTTTCTTCCGCCGCGCACTCCGTACCAACATGTAAAACACATTTTATGTTTCAACCGTTGTAACGGTCTTACTTCTATAACAGCGTAAGATATAAGCCGCGGGAAACGTATTATTTCAAATAATTCATTAAGTTTCCGGCCATTTTTTGAATTCAGTATGTGGAAGGGTAGGATAGTCAAAACAATGGATTACTTCCAAGCTACTTTTATTACTTTTTGCAATATCATTATGAGGTTATGAAACGTACATCAGATGCGATATAAATGATATCATTTTGAACTCGCAGTCAAAAAATGAAGGTGATTTTGAATGAGATTAGAAAAGGTCTGTATGTGTTGATATAGACATGATCAATATCTTATTTTAAATCTATTTATCTTGATTATCTTGCTAAATGTGTTTGTCCCAGATTACAGATTACCTACCCCATGCGGCGACCAGGGACGGCGTAAACGGCTGGGCTGAGCCAAGGGTATAGTGGTGGTGTGGAGGGGCACAGTTCAAGCTAGAGAGGAGTGGAGAGCGGGGTATACAGCGGGTAATCGCCAACATATACGACTCAAAAGTGTGAAAGAAATATGAGTATGTAAAAATATTGGGAAATGTATTACCTGCTGACACAACTAATGTATCATATTTCGCCGTTTATATCCCGAAGTCTGCTCCGATCGATGGTGAATGGCTTACTCTTCTGATGCAAGATGCCACCAGCCCAGCCTCAGCGGCGACCTGCATGGAGGGCTGATAAATAACATATTACCATACTTGTAAACAACATTTGGGACTGAAGAGGGTGAAGGGACGGGGCTGAAGGGAAGGGGGTATGCGCCCTGGGTATGCTTTTCACCGCGGCCCTGTTGGGGGGCCATATCGGGGAGGGAGGGAAGGGAGGGCGGAGGGGTAGTGGGGGAGGATGGGACGTTAGGGTAAGGGGGAGGGGTGGTCTTAAACGCGTCATTGTGACGATTTCTACTTGTTTTTCGCGCGCGTCGATTAGCACCCCATGATGAGGCTAAATACCCGCTAGGGTGGGATACAGGGAGGGAGGGAAGGAGGTGGGTGTGTATGTGTAGGCGGGGGGCGGCGGGGGGGGGGGGTGTCAGAGAGAGCTATGACCCTAGCGTTGAGTCCCTGGTGGACCAGACAGAAGCCGATGCGCGGACGGTGTCACCTCATAACCTGGGCTCTCATAAAGCAACACGGACGGTCTCACATTAAATAGAAATCGCGGATTTTTGTGTGAATAAAGAAAGAAACATAACCGCTACATAGGTAAGTCTTTGTTTGAAGGGTATTTTAACCATTATTTCATTTTATTATTCAACCATAGCTCATAATATTATATAGTCGCCCCGTGTATACCTTGAATTATATGTTCGCTTAAACAACACGAGGTGATACTTAGTGAAGCAATGACTGATTATACCCCGAGTCGGGTCATAGCAGCTGATTCAACTCATTTTTTTCAACCCTGGCTCTTTGGCAATCATTCCCTGTTGGCTAGATCAACTTTTGAGTTTGTTTTAACATGAGTATACATTCTTCACTTGGAGTGTTTAGGCAAAAAGGTGTAGCGGCAAACGCGCCTGTAGCGGTTAAGCTGTATCTTTACAAGACAGAAAAGTACAAAAAATGGAAAATTCTGCTTTTATAATGTTCAGACGCGAAAGGAATAACAAGTAACGGTAAATTCCCGGGAAAATAGATCATCTCTGAACGTTCTTGATTGAGCCCTTACGTATTGTCAATATTTGATAACAATTTTTTCTCTGAAGCTAACAATCCCAGATAATATTAAAACAGCCAATTCAGCAATTTTGCAATGACAAATTACTAAACCTATTTCCTTTCTCTCGACCCAAACACCTGCACCAGTTGCAGGTTTTGTCTAGAGCGGGGTGTGGGCGGCCTGGGTGCATGACGGTGATCTGCATCCCAATATACGCGGGTAGATGTGAATTACGTCCTTTTATCGCCCTTTATCAAACAATCGCGGCATTCCAACTAACATTGGCCCGTCGAATGTACAAAATGGCGGCACCCTTATGAGACACAATTGTCATACTCACTATGAATTTATTAAGAGATTATTTGATTTAAAAAATGAGCTTGCAGAAAATATCCTCCAAATACTTACAGGGAACCATGAAATCAGAAATAAGAACCGAATGGAGGGGGATGTGAACAAGCTGCCCGAGTCAGATACCGCGCAATCTCTGCTCGAGACTCCATATTTTATTTTTGTGATGATTCCGTGTTGTAGTGGCATCATGATTCGCTCAGCGGATTCTCTGACATGTCGTTTACAGCTAATATTAGTAAAGTGAAGCAGATTATGAAATCCGGCTATATCAGGGTAGACAAATTGTGAAAAAATTATGTTTTTATCAATTGTGCTTCACCTGTTTATACGCGACCAAATTTCTTTGCAACAACGGACAGTTTAACCAGACTTCATTATTTCCAAGAAATTGTTAAAACTGTTCCTCAAAACATTAGTTTGGATATAAGGGTCAATTTATTTGACGATAATCTTCGAAGATAATAGTACTTATATGTAATGATTGAAGGAAACGTCTCTTTCACAAGTGCGGTTGGTAAGGCTGGGTCATTTAATGAGTTTTTTGTTGCAAACTCTTCGATGCCAGAAGCTAGTATTGGTTTTGCATTGCCGCCGTTATTATACAAGACTGAAGCAAGAATTTCTAATGTTCAATTTGAACCTAAGGGTGTTTATGCGATCCTTAGTCATCTCGATGTAAATAAATCTAATGGTCCCGATGGGGTAAGTAACAGGATGTTAAGAGCCACGGCCTCCGCTATAAGTAAGCCACTGTGCGATCTGGTCCAAATGTCTATGCAATTAGGTTCAGTTCCTAGCGAATGAAAAAAGGCAAATATAACACCAATTTTTAATTCGGGTGACAGGCAACTGCGAAACAATTACAGAATAATATAATTGCTTACCTGTACTGAAAAGGTAATGGAGAGACTCGTATTTACAGCGCTATATCGCCACTGCTCCGAGAATGGTCTCCTAACTTAATTAGCGTAATTCCGGATTAAAACCCTTGGATTCGACTGTTATTCGGCTAATTCATTTAATGCACTTGGTTTATTCTAATATCGACTATGGTATTGACGATCACGCTGGTGCTGATGTCTGCATTGTGTTCTTGGATATATCCAAAGCCATTGATAAAGTGTACCATGTAGGACTTCTTCACAAGTCAGAGTCGGTTGGTGTCACTGGTCACCTACTCCAGTGGTTCAATAGTTACTTAGGTGATCGCAAACAGAGAGTTGTTGTTACAGGTCAGAGTTCTCCCTGGTTGCCTGTAACTGCAGGTGTGCCACAAGGCTCAATACTTGGCCCACTCTTATTTCTTTTATTTATCAATGACATTGTCGATGACTTAGAGACGAATCCGTTTATGTTTGCTGACGACACGGTAATACTGGAAATTCGGCGCGACGCTATTCGAGATATCGCTAAGATTACCAGAAAAACTGGCTTCTTGGTCTAAACATTGGAGGATCACGTTTACCCCTCATAAGACTGAATACTTAATATTTAGTAATAAGTCACGATCGGTCGACTACCCCGCCCGTTATATTTAGATGGTGTACCTTTAAAAAGTGTCGCAAACCACTGCCACCTGGGTTTGACATTAACTCAGAACCCGACCTTGGAAAACCATGTTACGAATATCACTTCCAAGCTATGCATTCTGTGAACCTATCGGCTCCATCTTGATTTTGTGTCTCTCGGGATATTCAAGGCCATGGCAGCTTGAAGACTTGAAGACTGTTTCTCGCTAAACCACGAAAGAAGAATATTGGTGTTGGGAACGGTGCAATCAACCACGCACGCCTGCCCATGGGGCTGAGCGCTTTAAATTCTCATCGCAAGCAGTATAAGTTTATCCAAGAATCGTCATTCCCCCGCTGTTTATTTATAAACTGAAAATATTATGTTGACTAAGTTACCTTGCTTCAAAATGTATCGCGGTTATCCATGCAAACTGACAGTAAATCTATTCTACAGGTTCTACTTTACGGGTCCCCTGATCTGTCGCTTGTATTTGGTTTTGTAGACTATATTGTAGCATTCAATAGGTTTTAGTTGCCCTCTTACATGAGAATCACTGTGTCAGGAGTCACATACATATATAATTAATTTTGTATTATATTTGCTTCCGTTTTTTTGTATGTAACATCAGGTCTGTGTGTATATATTGTTGTGTTCTTGTTAGAGGTGACCATGCCAGATGGCATCCCTTTCAGGGGAACCTCAAAACAGAAATGATGTTTTAATAAAAAAAAACTTTAAAAAAAACAACTTATATGTATGTACTTGGTGCTTTGTGAACATTCACGGGTTTGCTTCTTCAAAACAAATTCGTAGATAGTGGCTCACCTAGTGCTTCAACCTATTGAACAGATTGAGGAGGCAAAACGGAATATTAAGAATAATTTTTACTCGTTTTTTTGCAAATTCCCTATATTTAACTGAAAAAAATGCATATAGGTCAATAAGCAGTTATCACACGTGTGAACTGATGCAGTGACAGTATGAACCATCGCATTTCCATTTTCAGAAGCGGCCGCCAGATGTCGCCCCTACCGGCGTTGTTAGCTGTGATTGGTGAGTCCTAATTCGGGCCTAAAACAGCTATTCAAAAGTAATTTGTCAAAGAAACGTGGAGTGGATATACAGTTTAACCGATTATACTCCTCCAACAATAATCAATAATTTTCAGACATTGTTATTTCGGATTTCTCGTCCTAATTGCAACGAATGTGCTATGTTAATGTTTCTGGCGCCTGCATGACTGATAAGTCACGTTGGATATTCGGTTCTAATAGTTTCTTATCGACAGGTGTTTTACATGGATTGGTGGACCGCTTTTATAGGATACTCATTCACGTAGGGTCTACATTTAAGCACAACTTTAATTGGTTGTCGTCGACCTGTGCATTGATATCTAATATTCTATTTACTTCGTACGTTGTGCAATCTTGCTTTATACAAAACACAGTAGTTTGATGGTTTGATGGTTTAAGTACAATATTTATTTTAGATTTTAGTGAACAAATGAATTAAATAAAGTTAATTTTAACTCTCAATTGTTCTGATGACCGGAAAACGGCACTAGTTCCAGTGGGTCAGCAGAAAACACTATTTTTTTTATTGAATATTAATATTAAGAGTATAACATTAACTCATATAGCATACAGAATATGGATATGTCAATAACACATAACACAAAGGGGATCTGCATATAACAACTTGATAGCGAACATGGGAGAGGTATATAAAAAAAAATATCACATTGCTTGATATAACAGCTCGACTTCTCACATTCGGCCTATCTTAGTTTTTCAATGAGATATTCTAACTGAAGGAATGTTTTTCAATTAACTTTCCACACATACTTTCGTCCAAGTGGCAACCTGTTTAGCAGCGTACTCGGTTAATAATATTGATGCGATGCAAAAAGTGACACGAATTTGCGACTTGCAAGATTTTATTTAGATTTTATAGCACATAGCTTCAACATATTTGAATCATATAGTAATACATATATTAAAGGGGAGTTTGAAGTAACTTATATTAACTATTCAATATTATTTAGGAAAAATAACTCACGAAGAAAATTATCCTGGTACTTTGTACATTTGCCGAATGCGTACAGAATGACTAAAAGTGATGATGTATGGCGAATAAAATGCAAGCATAAAAATTAGATTTATTGTGTGGAGAAAATTTATTCATGTCAACATCACTTACGAATTTAGTAATGGGGCTCCCCACGCCTGTGTTGTATAGCGACAGCACCTATGATAATACTTGTTCAGAAAATCTGCAGCTCATATAAGGCATATAAGACTACGAAGGACTAATGTTAGATAAGAAATATTTCGGGCTATTTCTGCTGAAATCTTTTTCAGAAATTCAGTGGACAGAATATGATCGTCTGGACGGTATTCTTATTACGTTTTGGGGGGGAAATGGCCTTGACCCTGATGCCTTTTATATCTCGACCGTGATTCCTCTTTTGCTTTGACCTTAATGCTTCTGCTGTTTTGACATTGATGCTTCTATTGTCTTTGATCCTAATGCTTCTGTTGTCTTTGACCTTAATGCTTTTGTTGTCTTTGAACTTGATGCCTCAGTTTTCCTTGATGTTGATGCCTCTTTACCATTGACCTTCATGTTTCTGTTGTCTTTCGCCGTGAGGCTTCTGTCCTTGACCTTGAAGCCTCTCCTCCTTCAATATTAATTCGTCGGTTTTATTCGACCTTTATTCCTATGACTTTTTTGACCTTGATGCCTCTCTTGCCTTGACCTCGTCTTCAGCGCTCGTGCAGTATGTCACGTGCACGCCCTATCCACATTTTTACCCGTTCGGAGAGGATGCGGGGGATGACCTACTGAATACCTTCGACGACGGGTTCGCTGAGCTGGCCATGTCAAGGGCTGGGGGCTTCCACTTCTACGGTCAAAACTTCTACAACGTTACAGTAAGTCTGATGTCACTTGGGAGGATAAATCAATGCAATCTATTATGCTGCGATCTGTCCTTCACTGCCCACCCCGCCACACACAACAGCCTGGTCTGCCTTTTGTATTTTAGGACAACCCGGGGAGCACAATGTTACCCAGAATGCCAGACGTCAGCACTCCGGATTCGTGTCTCCGTCTAACGATTTTGACCCAGATGTTGTTTTGTTGTATTTCCAGTAACATGAACTCGGAATTTTATTGTGTCACATAAGGACAAATCACAATTATTATGCTATTGTGGATTTTAAACTGACTCTTAGATACAGCGTTCAATAAATTGCTTTTATTCCAGTCGAGAAAGTATTCAAGGCTAGAGACGCTTTTACTATCATTGTTCACGTGAACTTGAGATTGGACAGCTGCGGACGGATTTAGTAACGGTGGGGCTCTGGGTGGGGTTACCAGTAACCATGTTAATTTCAATACCTCCTGGGGGTCAAGTCACGTGTTTTTTAGTAGGGTGGGCACGGGAGGGGGGTGGATGGGGGAAGATGGCGGGGGGTGGATGGGGGGAGATGGCGAGGGGTGTGTTGAAGCCATCAATATTTCATTTTGTTTTCAGATGAATTGCAAACACAACACCTTGCAATTGACAATGTACCTTATGTCACAAAACATAAAATAAGATAAATTGATATAGCTCAGTGCAGTTAATAATTATCTTCTACTGATCATATAAATCAATATTTATTAATTAATCTATTGAACTATCGGTTTTAGGTCAACGCGAATGGCATTATAACCTTTGAAGAGAACAACTGGTTCTATCAAGCCGGTCTGGCCCCCTTCCCATTCGACGCCGACAAGTCCCCGTATGACGTAGATGACCACATGATCGCCCCCTTCATGGAGGACATTTTGGCCAATCACGAGGGTCCGAGCAGCAACCGGATCTGGTACCGCCAGGAGGCGCTGGATGTCACACTTCTGGACCGAGCGGCCCAGGACGTCGCCACGGCCTTCCCTTGCGAGGACGGAGACCTGCCATACAATCCCAACTGGATCTTCATTGTGACCTGGGACGAAGTGAAACACTTCTACTATTATTACGACTACTGTTACTACGACCTGGCCGCGGATTGCATTGATCCCTTCTATACCGCCTACGACCTGTGCCTTGATGACTGTCAGGACGACGCCTCCTTTTGCTATAACAGCTGCTGGAGCGTGCTGGAACCAGGATATGAGCAGTGCTCCGAGTATATTTGCAATGCGTACGAGTATAATGTAAGTGTAGAGAAAAGTGAGGGTGTATGGCGAATACAATGCAAGCATAAAGTAGATGCATAGTGTAGAGAAAAGTGAGGGTGTATGGCGAATACAATGCAAGCATAAAGTAGATGCATAGTGTAGAGAAAAGTGAGGGTGTATGGCGAATACAATGCAAGCATAAAGTAGATGCATAGTGTAGAGAAAAGTGAGGGTGTATGGCAAATACAATGTGAACAAAAAGTAGATGTATAGTGTTGAGGAAAGTAATGTGTATAACGAATACGATTTAACGATGAAGTCGATTACAGTGTAAGAGATTCCAAGTTCCAATGTGTATAACATCTACACTTTACCCTGGACTGATAGTCTTCTCTTAACTCTCACCCTGCCCTCTATTCTCCTACATGGATGTTCAATCTCACCCCACCCTCTCTCCCAGAACGAGGATCTGTTCAACACCTTCCAGGTCGTCCTGACAACGGACGGGGTGCGATCCTTCGCCTTCTTCAACTACGGAGACATCCAGTGGACTGGCGCGTACCCCGAGGACCACGCCCAGGTAGGGTGGGGGAGAGGGGGGTAGGACTGGCGCGTACCCCAAGGACCACGCCCAGGTAGGGTGGGGGAGAGGGGGGTAGGACTGGCGCGTACCCCGAGGACCACGCCCAGGTAGGGTGGGGGAGAGGGGGGTAGGACTGGCACGTACCCCGAGGACCACGCCCAGGAAGGGTGGGGGAGAGGGGGGTAGGACTGGCGCTTACCCCGAGGACCACGCCCAGGAAGGGTGGGGGAGAGGGCGGTAGGACTGGCGCTTACCCTGAGGACCACGCCCAGGTAGGGTGGGGGAGAGGGGGGTAGGACTGGCGCGTACCCCGAGAACCACGCCCAGGAAGGGTGGGGGAGAGGGGGGCTAGGACTGGCGCTTACCCCGAGGACCACGCCCAGGTAGGGTGGGGGAGAGGGCGGTAGGACTGGCGCTTACCCTGAGGACCACGCCCAGGTAGGGTGGGGGAGAGGGGGGTAGGACTGGCGCGTACCCCGAGAACCACGCCCAGGAAGGGTGGGGGAGAGGGGGGCTAGGACTGGCGCTTACCCCGAGGACCACGCCCGGGTAGGGTGGGGGAGAGGGGGGGGGCTAGGATTGGCGCGTACCCCGAGGACCACGCCCAGGTAGGGGGGGGGGAGGGGGGGGGGGCTGAGACTGGCGCTTACCCCGAGGACCACGCTCAGGTAGGGGGGGGTGGAGGGGGGAGGGGGGCTAGGACTGGCGCTTACCCCGAGGACCACGCCCAGGTAGGGGGGGGAGGGGGGAGGGGGGGGCTAGGACTGGCGCGTACCCCGAGGACCACGCCCAGGTAGGGTGGGGGAGAGGGGGCGTAGGACTGGCGCGTACCCCGCGGACCTCGCCCAGGGAGGTTGGGGGAGAGGGAGGGGCGTAGGAGCTTAACCCGAGGACCACGCCTACGTAGGGTATGGGAGAGGGGGGGTAGGGCCGGCGATTACCCCGAGGATCACCCTCAGGTAGGGTGGGTGAGAGGGGGCGGGGGTGTAGGGCTGGCGCTAACCCCGAGGACCACGCTCAGGTAGGGTGGGTGAGAGGGGGCGGGGGGGGGGTAGGGCTGGCGCTAACCCCGAGGACCACGCTCAGGTACGGTGGGGGAGAGGGGGGTAGGGCCGGTGCTTACCCCGAGGACCACGCACAGGTAGGGTGGGGGAGAGGGGGTAGGGCCGGCGCTTACCCCGCGGACCACGCTTAGGTGGGGTGGGGGAGAGGGGGGTAGGGTCGGCGTTTACCCTGACGACAACGCCCAGGTAGGGTGGGGTTGAGGAGGCTATGCCGAATGGCTTCTATGGTTAACGTAACGGGTATTCCTACATTAGGTAAAATAGTGATTTTCGACTTCCTCCATAATTTTATTATTCATAAAATTAAATACGAACAAATTCTGCCACGTTTAGATGATGAAAGAATGTTTCAATGCGTCTCGAAGGGACAAACCGCCATGACTTGATTCCACAGGATTACGCTTTCGCTGATAGACATTTGCCAATCGATCGGAATGAGTTATTCTGGGACTAATGTGATTCTAGTTTAGACGGCCCGGCTAGTCTGGTTTACATGATGTTGAAATGATCACTGTACATTAATTAGGCTCCTGTCCCTGAAGGTTGGTTTTAACCACGGAGACGGTTACCGGGCCCACACGGCGTCCGTGTCCAGGACTCCGGACGTCGCCGATCTGGATACGACCAGCAACGTCGGAGTCCCGGGCAGACACGCATTCAGGGTCGACCGACCCTTCATCAAGGACGCCACGTGTGCTCCGGACGGTGAGCGAACTGGTCGCGGCTTATCCGGATCCGATTGACGGCTATAAGACAGACAGGGATTGTATTAACTGTATTTACTGTGGGATGTATATTGTATCCGATGTATTTGCGTAAGATGTATATTGTATCAATTGTATTTACTGTAGAATGTATATTGTATCAATTGTATTTACTGTAGAATGTATATTGTATCCTGCCTATTTATCAAAGTGCATATTGTACTTTGTCTATCTGCAGACTGTACCTGGCTTCAACAATCCTTGTCTCCTATCTGCAGTTTGAACCTTCCTTCAACAATCCTTCTCTTGTCTGCAGACTGTACATGCCTTTAACATTTCTTTTTTGTCTGTTATCTGCAGTCTGTATCTGCCTTCAACAATCCTTGTCTCGTATCTGCAGTCTGTGTCTGCCTTCAACACTCCTTGTCTCGTATCTGCAGTCTGTGTCTGCCTTCAACACTCCTTGTCTCGTATCTGCAGTCTGTATCTGCCTTCAACACTCCTTGTCTCGTATCTGCAGTCTGTATCTGCCTTCAACACTCCTTGTCTTGTATCTGCAGTCTGTATCTGCCTTCAACAATCCTTGTCTTGTATCTGCAGTCTGTGTCTGCCTTCAACACTCCTTGTCTCGTATCTGCAGTCTGTATCTGCCTTCAACACTCCTTGTCTCGTATCTGCAGTCTGTATCTGCCTTCAACAATCCTTGTCTCGTATCTGCAGTCTGTATCTGCCTTCAACAATCCTTGTCACTTATCTGCAGTCTGTATCTGCCTTCAACAATTCTTGTCTGTTAACTGCAGCCTGTACCTGACTTGGACAATCCTTGTCTCTTCCCTGCAGTCTGTATCTGCCAGTTCGGAGACTCCCAGTACGGCTTCTCTGCCAATGGACGCCACCTGGCTACGCTTGTGAACTACCAGAACGTCGTGTCTGGGTACGACTTAGCTGCGAGCGGCCCCGTGGAGCTGGCCGAGTTCGGGGAGGCCGACGACCCGTGTCGCTTCCGGCTCGTGGCCCACGTCAGCGTCGTTAACGACCGCGTCGACCTAGGCAACGCTGTCTTCTTCTTCGGTGTGGGCAAGAACGGGAAATACAAGAGGAACATCAAGATGGGGGGCAAGGCCGTCAAGGAGCGAGGTCAAGGGGTGAGCGCCTTTACCGAAAGAGAAACATGGAGTATGTTTTGTGGTATTATATGGACGGATATCTGATGTTGAAGAGTTTTGTCATCTAGGGAATCGTGTCATTGATATCGCAATATTTTTTTCACAATATTCTCTGTATCTGTTTCTTACCCGTGGTCGTTCCACTCGCCCCCCCCCCACCCTCCCCCAATCTCTCTTTCTCTGTTTCGTTCTGGCTTTTCCTCTCGCACCATATCGCTCTCCCTTTGCATTTGTCTCTCTACATGTACCTCCGATACCCCCCCCCCCCCACCATGCTCTCTAGACCACCATCCTGTACCGGTGTCTCCCTGGCGGTTGCAGATCGCCTCTTCCAACACGCTGGACCCGGCTGAGATCTACGTGTATGACGCTGACGGCACCCACCTCCGGCTGACCCAGCAAGGGGACGTCATCCTGATCCAGAGTGAGTCCTGCCCCTACGAGGTGGAGTACCACAAGAACGCCATACCCAGGGACCAGGTGACACTCTCCGCCGGAAGCAACGCCGGACCCCTGACGGGCGCCTGTGGAGGCTGTGTCGTGTAGCGCCCCCTACAGCGACCGAACTCGTGGCGCCATCTAGTGTTGATCTCCATACCAATGTGGATGACTGGCGCTGACGCGACCAAAGCTATCCGTGAAGCATCGTACCAACATGGAGGCTGGCCAGACAGAAAACTTTAATTCATGTCTAGTGTTTTTGTTGCATAAGTATATTTCTTTCATGTGAAACGGGATGACATAAACAAAACGTCTACAAGTTATGACATCAGAGTTGGTCTATTTATCCAGTAAACGTAACGCGTAATAATTTGGCAGTAATTATATAAGTGGAAATACAAGAAAAATAAAATTATAAAATCAACCTCTCCGAATAATGTCAACATTTAGTAGTGAAATCATTAGGGTGTGCGAGTGATTCGAACATAGCCTTAGTTATTGTTAGTGAGGCGGCAGGGGGCGCTTCAGAAGAGTGCTTCGGTAGTCACCTCAATAAACTTGAGTGCCCAGGGGGTCAACAGCAACGGCGTCCTTGGTGGGGGGAGGAGGCCCTAACGGGTTCGGATCCTGGATCCGTCACTAATGTACTAATGACCCACATTGATACGTCACTGATGTACTAATGGCCTACACTGGTACGTCACTAATGTACTAATGGCCCACATTGGTACGTCACTACTGTACCAATGACCCACATTGGTACGTCACTAATGTACTAATGGCCCACATCGGTACGTCACTAATGTACCAATGGCCCACATTGGTACGTCATTAATGTACTAATGGCCTACATTGGTATATCACTAATGTACTAATGGCCCACATTGGTACGTCACTAATGTACTAATGGCTCACATTGGTACGTCAAAAATGTACTAATGGCCCACATCGGTACGTCTCTAATGTACTAGTGGCCCACATTGGTACTTCACTAATGTACTAATGGCCCACATTGGTACGTCACTAATGTACTAATGGCCCACATCGGTACGTCACTAATGTACTAATGGCCCACATTGGTACTTCACTAATATACAAATGGCACACATTGGTACGTCACTAATGTACCAACGGCCCATATTGGTACGTCACTAATGTACTAATGGCCCACATTGGTACGTCACTAATGTACCAATGGCCCTCATTGGTACGTCACTAATGTACTAATGGCCTACATTGGTATGTCAGTCATGTACTAATGGCCCACATTGGTATTCCACTAATGTACTAATGTCCCACATTGGTACGTCACTAATATACAAATGGCACACATTGGTACGTCACTAATGTACCAACGGCCCATATTGGTACGTCACTAATGTACTAATGACCCACATTGGTACGTCACTAATGTACTAATCTTCTAAACGCCTTATGGTATATTTTCTTGATAATCGTGTTTATCCTAAACCACCTTAATGGTTTCTTTTGTGGCCACGATTTTATTATACTATTGATTTTGAAACTAGAAAACCCCAGATGTTAGGGCGTTTACCTACTTATTAGTCTGACACGTGCTCGTTACCAATTGATTTTCCATTACAGTTTGCACTCCACGTAGGTACTGTCTCTTATGTGTCGACAGATTAATGGCCTCACGCTATATGCTACCTACCCATGCTTAGCAGTCGACCAGCTTAAATCATAATAAAACATCTCTCTTGTGGGTAGCAAGGGCAACCTAATTAAGGATTAAAACATCCTTTGGTGGCAGGTCGGTCGTTAAATTCGGATTTCTGTATTTAGGTTTTATCTCAAAGTATGGAAGTGCCATATGAAAAGCCTGAGAAAAAAAAACGTATAGCTGAGGCATGAAACTGTACGACATTTAAAGCATTAGAGAAGAATTCTAATACATTAATAATCCCGACGGATCCACACTGTAATGGGGACAAGACATTATCATGTAGGTATTCATGTATAGTTTATTAGGATGGCTACGCTGGATACATGTGCTTTATTTATCGGGGATCAAAGGCGCAAAATTAAATTACAATTGTTTTAATATAACCTACATATTGATGTCACCTACATATTGATATTACCTGCATGTTGATATTACCTACATATTGATATTACCTACATGTTGATATTACCTACATATTGATATTACATATTGATATTACCTACATGTTGATATTACCTACATATTGATATTCTCTACATATTGATATTACCTACATATTGATATTACCTACATATTGATATTACATATTGATATTACCTACATGTTGATATTACCTACATATTGATATTCCCTACATATTGATATTACCTACATGTTGATATTACCTACATATTGATGTTACCTACATATTGATATTACCTACATATTGATATTATCACATATTGATATTACCTACATATTGATATTACTTAGATGTTGATATTACCTACATATTGATATTGCCTACATATTGATATTACCTACATATTGATATTCCCTACATATTGATATTACCTACATATTGATATTACCTACATATTGATATTACCTACATATTGATATTCTCTACATATTGATATTACCTACATATTGATATTACATATTGATATTACCTACATGTTGATATTACCTACATATTGATATTCTCTACATATTGATATTACCTACATATTGATATTACCTACATATTGATATTACCTACATATTGATATTACCTACATATTGATATTACCTACATATTGATATTATCACATATTGATATTACCTACATATTGATATTACTTAGATGTTGATATTACCTACATATTGATATTGCCTACATATTGATATTACCTACATATTGATATTACCTACGTGTTGAATTTACCTACATATTGATATTACCTACATATTGATATCACCTACATATTGATATTACCTACATATTGATATTACCTACGTGTTGATATTGCCTACATATTGATATTCTCTACATATTGATATTACCTACATATTGATATTACTTACATATTGATATTACATATTGATATTACATACATGTTGATATTACCTACATATTGATATTACCTACATATTGATATTCCCTACATATTGATATTACCTACATATTGATATTACCTACATATTGATATTACCTACATATTGATATTACCTACATATTGATATTATCACATATTGATATTACCTACATATTGATATTACTTAGATGTTGATATTACCTACATATTGATATTGCCTACATATTGATATTACCTACATATTGATATTACCTACGTGTTGAATTTACCTACATATTGATATTACCTACAGATTGATATCACCTACATATTGATATTACCTACATATTGATATTACCTACGTGTTGATATTACCTACATATTGATATTACCTACATATTGATATTACCTAGATGTTGATATTACCTACATATTGATATTACCTACATTTTGATATTACCTACATGTTGATATAACTTAAATATTGATATGACCTACATATTGATATGACCTACATATTGATAAGCGCTACCAATCCCCCGACAGTCAGTAGATAGTACTGGTAACGTACAGGAATGATTCATTCGACTTTGATCAATTAGAAGCCATGTTTCGAACAATGAGTTATGTTCGATCGAGGTCAAAGGCGTGAAGCGCTTTGAATTTTGATCTCGTGTTATTTTGAAATATTTTTTCATCAAAACTCATTACCATTGCCATTTCTATCGTGAGGCAGCGTTGGTGTGAGGAATGAGATCCCTCTGCCGGCAGAGTGAAGCGCTACGTGCATAAGTAAAAACCTCGTACTTTCTCTCCATACACATCTCATCACCATCCCCATAAGTTACCCGAACCACACAATAACGCAACGCTAAGCGCCAGCGGGGCATTAGCAAACCTATAGGGCAATAGTTCATCACCACCCAGAGGCTGGTCTAGAAGCTGATGACGAGGACGATGACGTGGGATATGGCGGCATTTTGGATGAATAATGTGACGACGGAGAGTTGTTTGGTGGCGGCCTCCGCCTTCAGGGCGGCGTCGGCGGGATCCGTGGTCCTCTTCAGATCAAAGGGGGGGGGGAGGGTCTATATGTATATTAATATTATATATATTAAATATATTGTATATTAATATCATATATATTGATATTACTATTATATATATACTAATATTATCTATATTGATATTACTATTATATATATACTAATATTATATATATTGATATTACTATTATATATATATTAATATTATATATATATATATATATATTAATATTATATATATATATATATATGTATAAGCCTATCACCCTTATTTTACTTCAAATTTCGAATTTAATTTTAAGTAAGTTGTAGTTAGGCTCAAGAAAGTTACGGTAACATGTGTGATAAGTTCACACACTTCCATGAACTTCAGTTTTCAGTGCCATCACTTTTGTGATGGACACCAACACGAGTAAGTGTAAGTAATTACTCTCCTACAGCTAGTATATCGATCTTCAATAAAAACAATATTGCAATAATAACGTACCAATTAAGGTTATCTTTATAATAGCTAATATTACAACACTATACTTTATTTGCTTATAGTTTGAAACAGATATTTTCTGCCACACGACCTAATTACCTTCGTCTACAGATGTAAACGATGTCGTTACCTGTATACTTCAGTCAAGCGAGTCATTGCATGCACCGTTTTAGGGATGATACAATAGAACACCCTGAAGTTAAGTGTAATCTAACAATAAAATATTGCAAAACATTGGCGTTATTAGCGAGAAAAGAGTGGGTCCCTTCTGAACCTGTGTGTAGCTTATGTAAGCACCTGTTAACTATCTAGTTACAATATATTGGTGGAAGACACTTTGAACTTATATTTTTCCGTATCAATAACTGCGTTCAGTACACTTGGCGCACTGCAGCCCGCTGAAGATCCGATATTTGCGCTGGCCGCATGACAGATGACAAGCGGAAAAGAACATAATCAGTGGAAATGTAGAAAGGACTTTTGTTTTCGACAGATCGATTTATCTCGTTCAAAGTTGGTAATTGATGAACATATATCCAATGTTTGTCAGACGGCTCACTGAAGAAAAAGCACGTGTTCGTTTTTTTGTCTCCAAACTGCCGGCCGGAAGTAGAACCCGTGAGAGGTGACATGCCCTATGGGTGTACACCACCTGGGCCTGTGACCCAAAGTGCATTCAGGCAGCGATCAGCTGCTCGCATGGACTTACACGTCAAGCTTGTTGGTCGCCGCAGATTTGATGCCGCCTCTTCCCTCATTCCAGCGGTAAATTAGGCCTAAATTCTTATTCTTATTCTTGAGTCTTTGTCCCTGCAATTTTTATGCCTGATCCGAGCAGATTTTGATTCAAACTTTCGTTGCCCTGTGGCTATTTTTGTGGTTTTCACTGCTGTGCAACACTGCGCAGAACTTGGTCATGTTGGTGCGTCCTTGTTTTCGGCAAATTACGCTAGGGAACAGGCGCGCTGGGATTTTAAAAGCCGGCCACCTACTTCCGGTCCGTTGAACAAATTCGCTACTCTCCGGATAACCCATGGGCTTTCATGATTTAAATTCAAGAGGTTGGTGATACAAAAATTATAGAACATATTATTTAATACAACAACCTCTTATATCGGGCACAGGGCACTTTCACTGACATCCATAGTTTCAACGTATTGTCGACGGACTTCCACGTTAAATACATTCCACTCCTGCAACCCAAGCCAAAGTAAATCAAAAACATTTCAATAAAACGTAGGCATTGGACGAGCAGGGGCGCCTATACTCCCGGATGTTCTCAGGATCTATGGCATCAATCAGTGCTCCGGATAGAGCCTCGTCCTCTCTGGCTGTCAGCCTGCTGAGCATCTTCTCCTGGTCGCCGGCCGAATTCCCGAAGAACTCGTCCAGGAATCCGACTGCGAAGGCCGCGGCGAATACCGCCACACAGATCCCGGCAATCTGCCCCTTGCCTAATGGCGGACTGTATCCAGAAGGCGCGAGTTCTGCAATACCGATACCGCCACGGATTTGTTATTGCTACTTTAATTCTTTCACTTTCTTTTTCTCAACTCTCACTTCTTTCACTTCTCTGAGTTTGGGTGACTACACTAAACAGCCAATGATCAGTGATTTCGGCCACAGGGTGTCGCTTAGGAAACTGCGCCATCTCCACTGCTACCGACTGGGCCACAAACGCCAGGATTTCGAATCAGCAATGTCAAGCCATTTGTATCAAAATTAAAAAAAAGAATGGTTTCCTGTCACAAAACGTTATTTTTTTACGTGAAAGCAGTAGTTTTCGCCCATGGAACCGGATTTTTTGCCTTAAACGCGGGTCTCTAAAGCTATAGCTATAGATTTAGTAAAACATGCTAATTTTCAAAAGAATATGTTACACATGGCTTACCATATTTCTCTCGCAGCGTTCAGCTGTGTTTAGCATGAGGTAGAGATTGTGGCTAGAGTCCGGTGAGTCCTTAACATTGACGACCGGTAATCAGCGGACTTGGATCGATTGGTATTTAAGCATGTGCAAAGCATCCCATTGAGAATCTTGTAACACGAGAAACTCACATGGTCACGACGGAGGTTCAAGCGTGACGAGGGGGTTCACGAATCACTCACATTGCACTCAACATGACTGAGGTGCAGCAGCACCAGACCTTTATCACAGAAGTGATAAAAGGGTTCAGATGAAACTCTCCGACGGCTTAATAACGAATGCGATTTGCTAGTATATTATGCGTTCATGCAACAATTTGGTTGTGCCTAGTTTTTTAGCCCTTGAAGCCTTTGTATCGTGTCGTGTTTCTTGTCTACAATTGGATTGGTGAGCCTCGATGTCGCTTTATCTCAATACCTGAAGATTTCTGCATTCGCTATAGGAAGGCGGGATGATCACGGTTGGGCAAGGAGACACCTGACGCAGCGGGAGGCACTTTCTTCAACCACCGCCGCTTCGCACTTTGCGTTTTTGTGTTCTCAAATCTACTGTTATTGAATCTGAAGGAATATTGGATTGGCTATGACTATCGTTAGAGATGGCATGTAATTTCCCGACCCACTGTTATCGTCAGTGTTGGCATGTACATTGGCCACCCACTGATATAGCTAGTTCTGTCAATTTACCAGACACAAAGCGAGCGATTGGAAATGTTAATTTGCTTTCCTTTAATTTGGATAACCAGCCGACAAATACTTGTATTGACAATGCGGAAACGGCTATATATCAAGTCATGTTGTATAATGTACAATAGACGCGTATCGATTAAACAGCAGTTTTCAAATATCCACATCGAGTATTTTATATACGATGATAACCAGTCGTTGTCGACGGTGACGTCATTACGCCAAAACGTTCAGTACCGCGAAAACAAAAGCGAATCCCTTTTTACCCCGCCCAAAAGAAAAATGGCGCACTAAAAGTTTATGACACCATAACCGCACAGACCGTACAATAATGCAACGCTAAACGCCAACGGGGCATTAGCGAACCCTTAGGGCAATAGTTCATCACCGCACAGAGGCTGGTCTAGAAGCTGATGACGTCATAGAGGGATGTGGCGGCGTTCTGGATGAAGAAGGAGACGACGGAGAGTTGTTTGGTGGCGGCCGCCGCCTTCAGAGCGGCGTCGGCGGGGTCTGTGGCCCTCTCCAGATCAAACAGACTGTCCGCCAGACCAGGGAAGTTGTCGCCAGCGTACGAGTCCAGCGAGCTCGGCGCGAACGCCACATTTCTGCAGCAAACAAATGTTATATGAGTCAGGCGCATTAAACAATGTAAATAAAACATTTCAATTCCCAGCCGGATATTTAATCCAATACCATAACCTGTCTTAGCTATCTAGGGTATGACGCAGTGGCGGATCCAGGAATTTACGAAATGAGGGACACCACTATCCAGGCGCAGATCTAGTGAGATACTTGGACTGGGAGGAACATGTAAATAACACAATTCAAGCCAATACAATAAAACAGTGCGTATTGCACTATCACGATCTATCTAGGGTATGACGTCGTGAGGTAACAGGAGGCTCCTACCTGAGTAGTGGTCGTCCTGGCAACCCCATTGGGTCCAGGAAACTCCTTTCCAGCTGCATGAGTTGATCATTGAGCATGCGCACTGCGATAGGACTGAAAATGTACTATGATGTCAATCTGTTTTTACTACCACAGAGTTGGCTTCGTGTTTACTTCATCACGTTTGGTTTATGTTAATAAATCTTGCAAAACAATGTATATCAATGGCGTATGAAAAAAGACACAGGTATTGCAAACAGTAGAAGACGAAGAAACAATGCAGGGTATTGTTTTCGTTAACGAAGAAACTTACTTATTTGTGTCTGCGGATGATATTCGAGACTGAAAGTCAGTCGTAGACTGCTCAAACATCGTCACAGCAGCGTATAGATATTCTGTACAGATTATAACATGTAATGTTATCATTATGTATGATATATTTGTAAACGTTCTCACTTGCATCGCGCCATACAAGGTGAAACAACTCAACCGACCACACAGAATTCATTCGTTTCTCGTTTGTCACAGCATTATATAGCATATAGATATCTCTTCTTCTCTTTTTTATACTTACTGTCCAACATAAAACAACTGCGGCTAAGAGTTGTAGGCATTTGTTCGAGCACATAAAACGTTTTATGCACAAAATTCTTAGCATTATGGTTCATTATGTAACTTTATGTTGATTTACGAAATTTTACGTCATCGGTTTGGTATATACATATGTTGTATCACATGGGCGTTCATTCTGAATTTTAAACGTCTTATGAAGAAAAGTTTTTCGTGTGTGCTTTATTTGAAATCTAGCAGGTTTGGGCAATATATAAGTGGTTGACCATCGTGAAATGGCGCTAAGATGATGAAGCGTTATCCAGTTCTCACCCAAGCCCTTGTCGATGCCGTGCTGAGCCATCAGGTCACCGTACTTAGCCACAATGGAGGTCACATACTTGTCGACCTCAGTGGAGAACGCCGACACGTTGAGTGGTAGGATGAAGGAGTCAGCCAGGCTCCGGCCAACCTCCGCCGCTATCTGGGCAATGGCTCTGTGGTACTGGAGAGATTAAAGGGACATATGAGGGGCCAGGCTCCGGCCAACCTCCGCCGCTATCTGGGCAATGGCTCTGTGGTACTGGAGAGATTAAAGGGACATATGAGGGGCCTGGCTCCAGCCAACCTCCGCCGGTATCTGGGCAATGGCTCTGTGGTACTAGAGAGATTAAAGGGACATATGAGGGGCCAGACTCCAGTCAACCTCCGCCGCTATCTGGGCAATGGCTCTGTGGCACTAGAGAGATTAAAGGGACATATGAGTGGCCAGGCTCCGGCCAACCTTCGCCGCTATCTGGGCAATGGCTCTGTGGTACTGGAGAGATTAAAGGGACATATGAGGGGCCAGGCTCCGGCCAACCTCCGCCGCTATCTGGGCAATGGCTCTGTGGTACTGGAGAGATTAAAGGGACATAAGAGGGGCCTGGCTCCAGCCAACCTCCGCCGCTGTCTGGGTAATGGTTCTGTGGTACTAGAGAGATTAAAGGGACATATGATGGGCCAGGCTACGACCAACCTCCGCCGCTATCTGGGCAATGGCTCTGTGGTACTAGAGAGATTAAAGGGACATATGAGGGGCCAGGCTCCGGCTAACCTCCGCCGCTATCTGGGCAATGGCTCTGTGGTACTGGGGAGATTAAAGGGACATATGAGGGGCCAGGCTACGACCAACCTCCGCCGCTATCTGGGCAATGGCTCTGTGGTACTGGAGAGATTAAAGGGACATATGAGGGGCCAGGCTCCGGCCAACCTCCGCCGCTATCTGGGAATTAAATGGCTCTGTGGTACTGGGGAGATTAAAGGGACATATGAGGGGTCAGGCTCCGGCCAACCTCCGCCGCTATCTGGGAATTAAATAGCTCTGTGGCACTAGAGAGATTAAAGGGATATATGAGGGGCCAGGCTCCGGCCAACCTCCGCCGCTATCTGGGCAATGGCTCTGTGGTACTGGGGAGATTAAAGGGACATATGAGGGGCCAGGCTCCGGCCAACCTCCGCCGCTATCTGGGCAATGGCTCTGTGGTACTAGAGAGATTAAAGGGACATAAGAGGGGCCAGGCTCCGGCCAACCTCCGCCGCTATCTGGGCAATGGCTCTGTGGTACTGGGGAGATTAAAGGGACATATGAGGGGTCAGGCTCCGGCCAACCTCCGCCGCTATCTGGGCAATGGCTCTGTGGTACTGGGGAGATTAAAGGGACATATGAGGGGTCAGGCTCCGGCCAACCTCCGCCGCTATCTGGGAATTAAATAGCTCTGTGGCACTAGAGAGATTAAAGGGATATATGAGGGGCCAGGCTCCGGCCAACCTCCGCCGCTATCTGGGCAATGGCTCTGTGGTACTGGGGAGATTAAAGGGACATATGAGGGGCCAGGCTCCGGCCAACCTCCGCCGCTATCTGGGCAATGGCTCTGTGGTACTAGAGAGATTAAAGGGACATAAGAGGGGCCAGGCTCCGGCCAACCTCCGCCGCTATCTGGGCAATGGCTCTGTGGTACTGGGGAGATTAAAGGGACATATGAGGGGTCAGGCTCCGGCCAACCTCCGCCGCTATCTGGGCAATGGCTCTGTGGTACTAAAGAGAGATTAAAGGGACATATGAGTGGCCAGGTTCCGGCCAACCTCCGCCGCTATCTGGGCAATGGCTCTGTGGTACTGGGGAGATTAAAGGGACATATGAGGGGTCAGGCTCCGGCCAACCTCCGCCGCTATCTGGGAATTAAATAGCTCTGTGGCACTAGAGAGATTAAAGGGATATATGAGGGGCCAGGCTCCGGCCAACCTCCGCCGCTATCTGGGCAATGGCTCTGTGGTACTGGGGAGATTAAAGGGACATATGAGGGGCCAGGCTCCGGCCAACCTCCGCCGCTATCTGGGCAATGGCTCTGTGGTACTAGAGAGATTAAAGGGACATAAGAGGGGCCAGGCTCCGGCCAACCTCCGCCGCTATCTGGGCAATGGCTCTGTGGTACTGGGGAGATTAAAGGGACATATGAGGGGTCAGGCTCCGGCCAACCTCCGCCGCTATCTGGGCAATGGCTCTGTGGTACTAGGGAGATTAAAGGGACATATGAGGGGCCAGGCTCCGGCCAACCTCCGCCGCTATCTGGGCAATGACTCTGTGGTACTGGGGAGATTAAAGGAACATATGAGTGGCCAGGCTCCGGCCAACCTCCGCCGCTATCTGGGCAATGGCTCTGTGGTACTGGGGAGATTAAAGGGACATATGAGGGGCCAGGCTCCGGCCAACCTCCGCCGCTATCTGGGCAATGACTCTGTGGTACTGGGGAGATTAAAGGGACATATGAGTGGCCAGGCTCCGGCCAACCTCCGCCGCTATCTGGGCAATGGCTCTGTGGTACTGGAGAGATTAAAGGGACATATGATGGGCCAGGCTCCGGCCAACCTTCGCCGCTATCTGGGCAATGGCTCTGTGGTACTGGAGAGATTAAAGGGACATATGAGGGGCCAGACTCCAGTCAACCTCCGCCGCTATCTGGGCAATGGCTCTGTGGTACTGGGGAGATTAAAGGGACATATGAGGGGTCAGGCTCCGGCCAACCTCCGCCGCTATCTGGGCAATGGCTCTGTGGTACTAGAGAGATTAAAGGGACATATGAGTGGCCAGGCTCCGGCCAACCTCCGCCGCTATCTGGGCAATGGCTCTGTGGTACTGGAGAGATTAAAGGGACATATGATAGGCCAGGCTCCGGCCAACCTCCGCCGCTATCTGGGCAATGGCTCTGTGGTACTGGGGAGATTAAAGGGACATATGAGGGGCCAGGCTCCGGCCAACCTCCGCCGCTATCTGGGCAATGGCTCTGTGGTACTGGGGAGATTAAAGGGACATATGAGGGGTCAGGCTCCGGCCAACCTCCGCCGCTATCTGGGCAATGGCTCTGTGGTACTGGAGAGATTAAAGGGACATATGAGGGGCCAGGCTCCGGCCAACCTCCGCCGCTATCTGGGCAATGGCTCTGTGGTACTGGGGAGATTAAAGGGACATATGAGGGGCCAGGCTACGACCAACCTCCGCCGCTATCTGGGCAATGGCTCTGTGGTACTGGGGAGATTAAAGGGACATATGAGGGGCCAGGCTCCGGCCAACCTCCGCCGCTATCTGGGCAATGGCTCAGTGGTACTGGGGAGATTAAAGGGACATATGAGGGGTCAGGCTCCGACCAACCTCCGCCGCTATCTGGGCAATGGCTCTGTGGTACTGGGGAGATTAAAGGGACATATGAGGGGCCAGGCTCCGGCCAACCTCCGCCGCTATCTGGGCAATGGCTCTGTGGTACTGGGGAGATTAAAGGGACATATGATGGGCCAGGCTCCGGCCAACCTCCGCCGCTATCTGGGCAATGGCTCTGTGGTACTGGGGAGATTAAAGGGATATACGAAGAACAATCGCGATGTGGTAATAAGCAATGGAGGTGTTGAACCCAATTCTTGTTTTCGTTCATGCGACTTTGACCTTTACTTACCGTGAATTCCGGGTCGTAGTATGTTTCCACCAGATGGAGTGTCTCGTAGACGGAGTGGTAGAGGGGATAGCCGGCAATGCCCTCGACTGGGTCGTTTTCGTAGTGCAAATCCATGCATGTCACGCCGATTTTACCCACAAAAGGGGCAAAGTCACTGCCCGAACCCAGGGTGGCCACACTGGACAAATCGAGACATCGATAATGTCGTGAACTACCGTAAGTAGGTTCTCTGACAGCCATGTGGTAATGCATATGATGAAATGAGGCGGATAGGAAGTAATAACATGTTAAATCAGTTTCCTATATAGTACATAAGTATCAAAATGGCCACTGACCTATCTATAATGATTACTGTAACATTTAATAATTGAATATATAAAACAATGGTGTTGGATAATTACGAAAGTCGACCTGAATAGATATTAGAGACTAGACAGAATATTTGAAGCCTTCCTTACTAAGGTCGATCCGTGGGATTTCCTTCTGGATCAAGAATGGGATTTCTGGCGAGCCACGTGTCGAACACTGTCTGACGTCCGGCCGCCACTTCTTCGGGATCCGGGTTCGGGATCTGGCGCAGGGAGATTACATGTGCAAGTCATGGATGGTGATCAAATTAGATTACATGTAGCGGTTATGAGAAGCTTCCATGTCTCAATTGCGCTCTGACATCGGTGCCATGTGAGTTTTTTTTAGGCTGTCATAGTGTCACAACGCTTGGTTGACATAAGTTTTAACCATTCACAAGTAGTATCATAGAATATTACTTTTATACTTACGATCATGGAAGTGTTTCATTTTCAGAACATATATGTGACCAACAGCTTACACACATATGAACCAAAACTCTTACAGTGATCTTAATGCTCAATTGAACGTTCAGTTTGGATACCAAGTGTAAGACACCATCGGCTCCGAGCGTGAAAACCATCCATACTCTTCAATGTTTGGGAAGCAGCAATACATTGTAGCAACTTAAAAGGTGGAATGGATTAAATAGTAGGGTGCATGTGGCTTGATACAGACCTTCTTCGTGGCTTCATACAGCAAATCGTGAGCCATGGGAAGAGCCTTCAGGCGGAACCGGAAGTTACCTGAAAAATATACCAACACCACAATAACAATCAAATCGTTTCATATCAACCCCTTCAATACTTGTCTGCCACAGCACTGTAGGGCTTTATTATTTGGAACATGCACTAATGAAAGCCTACATGTATCTATATTCTGATTAAACGTATAAAAAAAATGTGAACTACAATCTATACTATGCTACTCGTTACATAGACAACGCGCATGTATTTACACCAATAATTGACTTAAAATTAATTAAATCTATTTGACCTTGGCAATATTAGATATTAATTCAAAATTTTAAATATTTTCCAACCTGTGCATCAAATGCTTTTTATTGACATACATATTTTGCAATTGAAAACCTCGTTGGAATGAATAAATAATGTTTTAGTAGTTAAGGCAAGTTATATATAACCCATCATTTCTAATCCTTCCAAATATTACTACAGTTAGATATTCTGGTAATGAAATGCGTTTGGCAGAAATCTATGACGCATATGGACCTATGGAATAGGCATTGTTACGATGCTAGATATACCGAATTCTAGGGTGCATGCCCTCTCGTTAAGAATACCATTACCTATGACAGCAACGTCGATGTTGATATAGCCCACGGCTCTATCACCAATGAGGCTGCCGAATTGCTGAAAGACCATCATGCAAAAATTAAGCATAACGATATCTATATCTGTTGAGAGCAGAACAACCCCCTCTACCTTGCTTTTGTTGTCTTAATATGACTTTTGATATTGTCAGCGGATCTGGGTTGTACACAATCTTGGAGTCTACTGGCTGCCCCCGCAGACTACTTAACTTTATCCGCACCTTTAATGAACACTTGTTCAGCATGGCACAGTTCGACGGATCCACATCTGAGAGCTTCCAAGCCTGTGTAATATAATGCATCTATTTCAGTGTTAAGTTTAAGTTATGAAGTATTCTCGGCATAAATTGTGCGCTAGAAATGCTAAAACCCCTATCTGGTCACTTTTAGCACACCTAACCCAGCTAAGAAGTTAACATCATGACAACGTTTTATTGGGGGTTTGGTTTCGGTTGAGATGAAAATGTATGTTTTTTATGTATGAAAATGTATGTTTTTTGCCGTTGCCCGAACGTTTTCAGATAACGTTGTGCCACATTCGGTCCAGTATTAACATTGTGCCTGCTGTGAGAAACAACTGCGTATATGATGAATTAATCAGAAGCATGATTGCCAAATACAATCAATTACGTATTGTGTTCATGATGTCTAATTTTCAGATAACGTTGTCCTAACGTTGGGAAAACGTGCACACTCACCATTTTGTATTTCTAACAACTGCTACACGCAGCCAAGTTTTATTAGTCACTGCACATGGCAAAGGTTTTATTTTTAGGGGATAAAGGCTACAAAATCTTACTTCAATGTTTGCGACGAACGTTGTAACAACGTTGTCCTAATGTTAACTTTGAGATGACGTGATTACAACCAAAAACCAACGGGGGTGAACGTTGTGTGTTAGCTGGGAATGTGCTTGAAAGAGAAATATGATGTAGGCCTATCAATATCAGTCAATTTTCAGAATTTCAGCCCGATATGTTGTTTTACATTAATTCGTCTTAATTATTGATATTGTAGATCTATATAATATTGTGTTACGGAGAGTTACATCTGTTAGTGAATTCTGAGAAGTCGGCCATCGTGGCTTACACTGAGTGGAGAACAGACTCGGACATAAAAAGCAGGTAGAGAATCAGAAACAAGTAGCCAGAGAAGAGACCGATAACGAACCAGGAAGAGGAGAGAGAAGGGGTGAGACAACCAGAAAGCAGTGATAGAGTGAACGATAAAGAACAGAGGTAGAGTCCCTTTATAGAGATGAGCGGACAGAATTAGAGAGCGTTAGAGAGGCGGCGACAAGATGGCGGTACCTACCACGTGGTATCCCGCTTCTCACACAGCATGCGTCTTCATCGGTCCAGGAATTGCCTCCTTTATAACACTGCTCTGAAATATGTTTGTCCGAAGAAGCAGCAACAAATACTGGTCGTGTTTTAAATCCTCCTCTCGCAGCTCGATAGACACACGCACACACACACAAGACGGTGCTCAAAATCGATCAGAAATCTACTGAAAATCGTTTGACACAGCTGCACCACAGCTCAACCACAGCCGGGAAGAGAATTAAATGGCCTTAATTATTTATGGATAATGGATATGTCGGACAGTGGTCTAGCTCAGTAATAAGACAAGACATTCTAACTATCCTGTGTGTCTTGTATATCGACACCGGGTGTCCGGGAATTAACAAATAAACACGGTGAAATCACGGAGCCCCCCCCTCCCCCCCGACAGGACGACAGGCCGGAGTGACCACCCCCCCCCCCCCCCCCCACAGGACGAGGGGCCTGGGTGAGCCCACCCCACCCCCACCAACACAGGATGAGAGGCCTGGGTGAGCCTCCCCCCCCGCCCCTTTAGAAACAGGGCTTGGGAGAGGGCCTCCCCCCCCCCACTACAGGACCAGCTGCGTCTAAGCCACAGGTGGCTATCGGGTTTTGGTCCGTGTTACACGATACGGGGTCCCCAGGTGTTGAATTCTCACGCTGCGAAGTGCTTCCGCCGCGCACTCAAGCTCTCACCGCACGGTGGCGCTACGCAAGCTCCGCATTTACGCTGCTGTCGGCCGGGGGCAAATTTCTTGAAAAATGGTCAAATCACTTTGCGCAGCGCCGCCCTGGCGAGCGAATGTGAAAAGGCATTGAGGCGTTAGGCGACAACAGCGATGTAATGGCGTCCTAGCGGAGAGTCAAACGCAGAGTGCCGTGCACTGCGTACCAACATGTAAAAGACGTCTTATATTTCAACCGTTGTAACGGTCTTATTTCTATAACAGCGTGAGATATAAGCTGCGGAAAATGTTTTATTTCAAAGATTTCGTTAAATTTCAGGCCATTTTTCAAATTCAGAATGTGGAAGGGTAGGATAATCAAAACAATTGATTACTTCAGAGTCACATTTTTGTTACTTTTTGCAATATCATTATGAGATAAAGTAACGTACATCAGATGCGGTATAAATGATATTATTTTGAACTCGTAGTAATAGGCCCGTAGTAAAAAAATGAAATGATCAATATCTTTTTTGAAATTTATTTATCTTGATTATCTTGCTAAATGTGTTTGTCCCAGACAAAAATAAGGCCGAGAAAATGAGATCGGTTGAATATTCAGGACGCTTTAATGAATTCTGGTCATATCGCGTCAATGCGAGAAGGAAGGGAAGAACGGAGCCATGCCTCCGGGATAACTCCCTACTCTTTGCGAAGAAGGACACGGGATTTTTATCCTGCGACCTCACAGACATGACCACATATCTCAGGTGGCCAGAACACTCAATGCTAGCGTTCTAACCCACTGAGCTATCGGAGCGGCCCCGAAGAAAGGAGAACGCAAGTCAGGTTGTCGTGCACATGTTTTCTTCCGCCGCGCACTCCGTACCAACATGAAAAACACATCTTATGTTTGAACCGTTGTAACGGTCTTATTTCTATAACAGCGTGAGATATAAGCCGCGGGAAATGTATTATTTCAAATAATTCATTAAGTTTCCGGCCATCTTTTGAATTCAGAATGTGGAAGGGTAGGATAGTCAAAACAATTGATTACTTCCAAGCTACTTTTATTACTTTTTGCAATATCATTATGAGATAAAGATACGTACATCAGATGCGGTATAAACGATATCATTTTGAACTCGCAGTAATAGGCTCGTAGTAAAAAAATGATGGTGATTTTGAATGAGATTAGAAAAGGTCTGTATGTGGCGATATAGACATGATCAATATCTTATTTTAAATCTATTTATCTTAATTATCTTGCTAAATGTGTTTGTCCCAGATTACAGATTCACAGATTACCTACCCTGGGCGGCGACCGGGGACGGCGTAAACGGTCGTGTTGAGCCAAGGGTATAGTGGGGGTGTGGAGGGGCACAGTTCAAACTATGGAGGAGTGGAGAGCGGGGTATACAGCGGGTAATCGCCAACATATACGATTCAAACGTGTGAAAGAAATATGAGTATGTAAAAATATTGGGAAATGTATTACCTGTTGACACAATCAATGTATCATATTTCCCCGTTTATATCCCGAAGTCTGATCCGATCGATGGTGAATGGCTTACTCTTCTGATGCAAGATGCCACCAGCCCAGTCTCAGCGGCGACCTGTTACACCTGGTGTTACACGGCTCAGCGAGGCCATGCGGGGCCTGGTCCACCCGCAGGGGCGGACACGCATGGTGGCCGACTAGCGGCCTAAGCAGCCAATCACCAGCTCGGTGACCTCGGGCAGACTGACCAATGAGGAGTATCGCCACGCCCACACTGGTCAGTCTGAACGGGTACAAAAAGGGCAAAGGCCAGGAACTCGGGGTTCCACGTACCGACGACCTGAAGACGACACGACTCTCCCTCCCCCGACGACTCCAGGACCCACGACAGACTGCAAGGTATAGTCCATAAGTTCTTGTATCATTAACCCACATAGTTTTTATCTTACCAAATATATTATATCTAAACTTACCACTGTGTTGATTTTGTATATAATGTATGTAATTTATTTCCTCCACTCGCTGGAGAGTTCAAGCAACGTATGTTACAGACAAATACATAAATATCAGTGTAGTAACGGTAACGATAATAATAATAAAACAATGATAAATATAACACACAATTAAAGTATTTACAATATCATTTGACTATACTAGATTAATAATAGGGCAGACGCGGCTCCACAGACAAAGCCTGCCATGCCCTGCCACTTATTGTGGTGAACAAGACTAAATCATCGGTGTATTCGTTGGGATGAGGTCTATGGCCCAAAATGAGAGCGGTTACAAGGTTTTCACTCGAGTTAAAAAGATAGGAGGAAAACTGGACGCTACATTGGTTGATTATTTCGGTTCAGAACATCTCTCTAGCCGCCTGGTATTTGTCACACGAGTGGAGAAAGTGATTTAAGGGGACAGATATTCGTTTTTTGCAATATTCACAAGCTGAATCTGTTTCTCTATAGAGGACGCAGTTAAGTCGTGCCAGCGCGCGCGGTTCCCTTTTCTCATTAAACCGCGTGCTTTCCATTTGCCAGTAAATATGTATATGCAGGTTACAGCCATATACTCCATTAAAATAATTATATTTTTCCTGAACAATTTGTTGCGAGAGCTGAGTCTCTTTGTGACGGTTAACAGATGCTCTAACTGTGTTTTTCCACTCTCGCTTAGAAGGGAAACTGTTATCTGACACATACTTTGAAATGTGCTCAAACAAGTCGTACTTCGATAACACATTAGTTAAATCTTTAACAATACCTGTACACTGGCCATTTGCGTTTTGAAAGAGTCGCTCAACAAAGACGACCTTAGCCAGCTTGCTAACATGTAGCCGGCATAGGCGTCCCAGGAACTGTAACTTTTTGACGTCGATCGTACATTCTAAACTGATATCATTTACCATGCATCGAGTGATAGTTGCACTACAATTTCTAGGAAAATTCTGGATAAATCGCAGGCAAAATGAATGAGCCCGCTCCAACTGAGCTAACTCGCCCCTGCTTAAATTCCACCACAGCTCAGCCCCATACAACGCACGAGGCAAAACGACAGTCCTATATAATCGCACGGCAGTGACACAGCTGAGTTCCGCGGGTCTTACACCATAGCCTACTAGTGTCATCAAACCGCTTCTCAGTTTAGAGGCTGCATCGCTCGTTCTCTCAACTGATCTATTTAGTGAATTTAACCGTATACCCACGTGAGTAAAGTCTATAACTTTTTCGACTGGCTCGCCATCTAACAATAGTGATCTACGGGGGGTAAGTTTCCTTTTAGCATTGGCTGTTTCGCCGTAAACCATCAATTTTGATTTTACCGGGTTGAATTTAAACCGCCATTTTCGTGCATACTGTTCGCACGAGGAGACAAGCTCTTGCAAGGCACTAATGGTAAGCGCCGTGACAGCAATGTCATCGGCCTGCAATATACCGCCACATGGAACTTGACCACTGCTGGCGCCTGAACATGGGGTGCACAGAGCCGTCGCTAGCTCGTGTACAAACAACATATATAACCATGGTCCCAAAATTGAGCCCTGGCGCACGGAGCGCCGTACATCTATGTTTTTCGATCTCATGCTATTCACAACTACATTAGCTGTCATATTTTGGTACGATTCATATAGTAATAACCAGGTTTGTCCCTTCACTCCAAACCGATATAATTTAAGAAAAAGCCCGTCGTGCCAGACCGTGTCAAACACGCTGGATGAGTCAAGAAAGCACAGAAAGACTTTTGAAAAACGGTCAGTATTATAGTTAATGCATTCTTGTAGTTCAAAAGATGCCAGCAGGCTACAGAGAGACTCTTGGTAAGCATTTTGATTCGGCGATGGAAATGATATATTTTGGGCTCGAGTCCATTTCTTAATCTTATTAAGGACTACTTGTTCGAATAATTTCGTAATGGCGGGCAGAAGAGATATGCCGCGGTAGTTCTTTCTGTCATCGTCATACTTTCTAGACCCTTTGTACAGGGTGTATATGTTTCCTCCCTTCATGGCATCAGGGACATACCCCATTACATACATTGCATTAAACATATTTGTTAAACAAATTACCAGGGACGGGCCAGCATATTGCAAATGCTCATTTGTTAAGCCGTCCGGGCCACCTTTTTTCCCCAACTTTAGCTCTTTTATCGCATTGCTGATATCATTACAGTCAAATTCCTCTAAAATATCGTCTTTGTCTAGTTTAGCATGTTCGCGTATGTCGCGCACCTGTTGGGTAACCCTGGTCTTATATTCCGCGTCAAACCCCGTCTCATTATCTTCACTCTCAGAGTACAGCTGAGCGAAGTAATTTGTCCAAACCTGGACCTTTTCTTCACGAGTTCTATAGACAGTACCATTAACCTGTATGTTGCGAGAGATGGTAGTTTTCTTGTTTTGCCTTCTCAACAAGGACCAGAATTTGTTTTGATCAACACAAGCCTGATGCTCTAATTCTTTGTAAAAAATATCGTCATGCTCATGCTGCAACCTCCTCATTGTAAGTCTAAAAGTACGCTTCAGTTTTTTGTATGAACAAAAGCTCAGGCTGAGTGCATCTCGAGGCCTACCTTCAGAAATCCACACCTGCCTAGCACACTTCATCTCTTTGTGTAGCGTATCTATACCATTCTTCCAGAAGGGTTTGAGAAAGGGCAGAAATCGAGATTGCGGGACCGTTTCGATGGATATACGTGTCATGTGACTGATTAGTTGGCAATAATACTCATCCACTGCAGTGGGTTGATCGAGATCTGTTTGAGTAATGGGCCGTAAGTACCTCTCTAACTCCTCTTTGTAGGTTTCTCGGATATGATGCTGATTTCGCCCCTTCCACTTTAAACGCGGCACGTCGCCCGCGCTCGACTGGCTCGGGTTCGGTGAATCAGAATTCGGACTATCAGAGCACCAGGGCTGTGTGTTTAACATTACGACAACCGGTAGGTGATCCGAGCAGTTTAGTTCGTGATCATCTACCACCTTACTTGAGAGTATTACATCGCATTCGTTGTTATGAAGCAAGACGTGGTCTATTAACGTTTGAGGCCCACCATCATACGGGCAGAACGTATACCTCGGCCCGGAGGAAAAACCTTGCACTGTAGCAGAGCAGAGTCCTAACCTGGTTAAAAAGACCCTGAGTAACCGCCCTCGAGAATTGCTCTCGCATGAGCACCTAGGTCCCTCAATTTGAGCATTGAAATCTCCTAGTACAATCACTCGTGAGCTCACAGAGTGTTTCACGTATAAATCACATACATGATCCAAACATTCACTGAAAGTGTCGATGCTACAATTGCTTGACGGTCAATATACACCCAGGACAGTTATAAACTTTTGTTTACCGAGGTCAAAAGAGGCTCCAATAATTCTATCACTACCAGTGTCAATAACTGACGCAAATGGTGTTAGATTATCCCTCCACATTATGGCTACGCCACCTTTACCTCGTCGATAAGGATCCAGGGGATCGAGACTCCCTTCGGCAATGGCATGAGATGAATAACCGCATTCTACACTGTTCAGAAAGTTTAGATTGTCAGGAAAGAGCCAATGTTCAGACAAAATCAATATATCGAGCTTCTCGCTTACTAGTAACTGTGACACATATGGAGCGTTCCTCATCACACCCTGGCAGTTTAAAGCCCCTAGATGTATAGAATTACTTGGATGTCTTGCCATAGAAAGTTCGTGTGTTATACACTTTGCTGGCATCGCTACCGGCCTGTCGCTTGTGCCAGCGCCTGACATAGATATCATCAGGCAGCATAATCTTTGTTAATGGCGCGTCATCGCTCGCATTGATCAAGAGCCTCGCCCCATTTCCAACACCATCTCTGTTACTAGGGTATATTCTTATATGCACAGGTGTGATATTTTTGTCAACAAAGAAGTTCTTTATGTCGCTCTCCGAAGCAGTGATAGATATATTACCAAGGTAATAAGCCACCGTTTCTTGTCTTGCTCTCTCCGCTGTGAGAGGTCCCTGTCTTTCATTCGAAGGTCGCTGCTGTCTGGGTCGACCTCGGTTGTGATAAACGACGGGAATGAAGGAGTGTTCCTCTGTGACCGCAGGCTGAGCCACCTCACCCAGGTGTGAGGGGCCCTGCCCGTCTGGTAACCCAGCGCTCCGTCGGCGCTCAGCCGAGTGTGAGGGGCCATGCCCGTCTGGTGACAGGGCGCTCCGTCGGCGCTCAGTCAGGTGTGAGGGGCCATATCCGTCTGGTGACAGGGCGCTCCGTCGGGGCTCAGTCAGGTGTGAGGGACCATGCCCGTCTGGTGACAGGGCCCCCCGTCGGGGCTCAGTCAGGTGTGCGGTGCTAGGTCTGCCTGATGACACGGCGATCCGTCGGCGCTGGTCCGGCGGTGGCGGCAATGCGCGCTCCCTGGCAGCCTGGGTGGTTTCTTCCGGGGTTATTCCTGGCCTGTAGATTGCCGGTATGGCGCCGGGTTGCCGGGCAATAGGGTCGATGTCCATGGAGCGGTTTGTTCCACCACTCGGATTCGAACGGCCAGCGCGCCTCCAGGCATTGACGCCGTCGCGGGGGGTCATGCTTGTGGCATTGTCATCGAGCTGTGAACGAGGCTCAGTACGTCCATGGACAACAGCTTCACTGTAAGTGGGGTCGAGACTCCTGTTGGTTGTTCCCAATTCCGTAAAGGACTTCTTCAGCCCTGCGAAAAGTTTGCGAATGTTTGTGATGCTCTTAACATTACTCGCGACACGTCGGGCTAGGTCATTAGATTCGGATTCAATGCCCCTATTTTTCTCCCTCACTTCTTTCAACTGACCTCTGAGTGAGGAGACAGCGGCATCCTTTGGTTCTCGAAGATCCGCGACGCCCTGAATGACGTCATCAACGGTTAGGACGAGTTGGCATTGTGTTTTGGCTTGCTGGCGGAGCTTTCCCTCGATGTCTCCGATCCTCGTGGTTAGCGAGTCCGACATGCTTGATACGCTCTCGCGCACATCATCAACGTGCGCATGAAGACTTTTCATTTCCAACGAACAACGTGACGTTTCGGCTTGAACCGAAGCGATGCAGTCCCTGATCTCTTTTTCCTTCTACGAGTTTTTTTCTCTAATCTGCTGGCCCTTGTCGTGTTGGTTTTTCTTCGAGTTCTCGAGGTCATTTTCCAGGGATGTCACACGCTCGCTCATACGGTGCACAAGCGCACGCAGTGATGCAATCTCGTCGCTCTGTTGATTGTGGTCTCGGCTGTCATTCTGCTGCGACCAATCTGGCTGAAGCAGCTCCGATGGGGTGGGACCGGAAATAGGTGCCTGTGCAGAGGACAGGCCCCGGAAGACATCACAGATCTCATCGCTCGGTCCACCCTCAATAAACTGCAACAGTTTATAGCAGTCCGATGCCAACCGGCGACAGAAGGCGTGCTCGGTCTCCTGGCGCGTCTTCCGCCTCAGGATCGTATGAGTCGGGGGGCACTCCTTGCGCTGCCGCGCCAGGTTGACCAGGTATTCCTTAGCTTGGAGGATATCTTGTGAGCTTCCATGCGAGAGCGTCAGCGCCTGATCAACGAACAACGCCTGCGGGAGTGTCCTGATGGACTTCCGTAGTTGTTCGATGAGGTTTGCAGCAGGGGGTTGAGTATCGTGATCACTGTCGTGAAGCCCGGCAGGTGGCGCGCTGACGTGGGCGGTCTCACCGCCCTGCCATGTATCACATGCCGGATCGGCGATCAAGTCCAACGAGGTGCGGATTGCACAGGCTAATTGGCTGTTTGAGTACTTACCAGGCTAGCTGTACCCCGACCGCTCTACCCCCAGTAGCTAATTCCCCAGGCTACTTAACTTCCCCTAGTGGCTAATTCCCCAGGCTGCTTAACTTCCCCTAGTGGCTAATTCCCCAGGCTGATAAACACCCCATAGCTTAACCCCCGATCCCCGAATAGCAAAGTTAACACATGGAGGGCTGATAAATGACATATTACCATACTTGTAAACAACATTTGGGACTGAAGGGGGTGAAGGGACGGGGCTGAAGGGAAGGGGGTATGCACCCTGGGTATGCTTTTCACCGCGGCCCTGGTGGGGGGGGGGGGGTATATCGGGGAGGGAAGGAAGAGAGGGTGAAGGGGTAGTGGGGAAGGATGGGACGTTAGGGTAAAGGGGAGGGGTGGTCTTAAACGCGTCATTGTGACGATTTCTTCTTGTTTTTCGCGCGCGTCGATTAGCACCCCATAATGAGGCTAAATAGCCGAGAGCGAGGGGGGGATCCAGGGAGGGAGGGAAGGAGATGGGTGTGTATGTGTAGGCGGGTGGGGGGGAGGTGGGGGTGTCAGAGAGAGCTATGACAAGAGCGTTGAGTCCCTGGTGGACCAGACAGAAGCCGATGCGCGGACGGTGGCACCTCATAACCTGGGCTCTCACAGGGCAACACGGACGGTCTCACATTAAATAGAAATCGCTGATTTTGGTGTGAATAAAGAAAGAAACATAACCGCTACATAGGTAAGTCTTTGTTTGAAGGGTATTTCACCCATTATTTCATTTTATTATTCAACCATAGCACATATATTATATATATATATATAATATTATATAGTCGCCCCGTGTATACCTTGAGTTATATGTTCGCTTAAACAACACGCGGTGATACCAAGTTAAAGGGAACCGCCCGCCTGGCCTCTAACGCTGCTTTACCGATTCATATCATACCCAGTTGTCTATCCTCCAAATCACAGAATTGTTTATTCTATCTGTAGCTCACAATAAAATTTAGAAGTGACCGCCAGGCACGATTTCGCCGCCTACCCAGGCGGCATCCCTTTTTGGAGGCGTGTCTGTGATTGACCAATCAGGAGCGATACTCTGATTTATTCAAACCGGAAATTACGCCTATTGTGTGAGCAAAACAAGAGCACGTGATAATCGCTAATATAAATAGCTGCGATTCTAACTCCAATCATGGCATTGTTGCGGAGTCAATCATCGCAAGACGTAAGCCTTATATAAATTTGTTTGGACGGTACTTTTCCATGAAAGACTCAGATCTTCCGCTACTGCGCAGCTTGGAACTGCCGCTGTTCATCTGTAAATCGCGGCCTTGATCTCTCTCTCCGCGAGTTATAACGTAAGGCGGCGCCATATGAATAGTCACAATATGCGTCACTGCTCCCGGCAAAATGGCGCTCTGCTTGACATTGCTGAGGGCGGGTTGCCTTAATTTTTTTCTCCTTACCAGTCGGCCGAAACGAAGCGTTAACACTCGCAAATTTAATTTGAAGATGTAAACTTTCGGTGCAGATCGTGATTAAATTATGTTGGACACCCGCTTTAAGCAATAACTGATTATACCCCGAGTCGGGTCATAGCAGCTGATTCAATTCATTTTTTTCAACCGTGGCTCTTTGGCAATCATTCCCTGTTGGCTAGATCAACTTTTGATCTTGTTTTAACATGAGTATACACTCTTCACTAGGAGTGTTTGGGCAAAAAACAAACGCGCCTGTAGCGGTTAAGCTGTATCTTTACAAGACAGAAAGCTTTTATAATGTTTAGACGCAAAAGGAAAAACAAGTAACGGTAAATCCCAGGGAAAACAGATCATCTCTGAACGTTCTTGAGCCCTTACGTATTGTCAATATTTGATGACAAATTTTTCTCTGAAGCTAACAGTCCCAGATAATATTAAAACAGCCAATTCAGCAATTTTTTTGCAATGACAAATTACTAAACCTATTTCCTTTCCTTCGACCCAAACACCTGCACCAGTTGCAGGTTTTATCTAGCGCGGGATGTGGGCGGCCTGGGTGCATGACGGTGATCTGCATCACAATATACGCTGGTAGATGGGAATTACGTCCTTTTATCGCCCTTTATCAAACATTCGCGGCGTTCCAACCAACATTGGCCCGTCGAATGTACAAAATGGCGGCACCCTTATGAGACACAATTGTCATACTCACTAAGAATTTATTAAGAGATTATTTGATTTAAAAAATGAGCTTGCAGAAAATATCTTCCAAATACTTACAGGGAACCATGAAAGCAGAAATAAGAACAGAATGGAGGGGGATGTGAACAAGCTAGTTTAGATATAAGGGCCAATTTATTTGACGATAATCTTCGAAAATAATAGTACTTATATGTAATGATTGAGGGAAACGTCTCTTTTACAAGTGCGGTTGATAAGGCTGGGTCATTTACTTAGGTGATCGCAAACAGAGAGTTGTTGTTACAGGTCAGAGTTCTCCCTGGTTGCCTGTAACTGCAGGTGTGCCACAAGGCTCAATACTTGGCCCACTCTTATTTCTTTTATTTATCAATGACATTGTCGATGATTTAGAGACGAATCCGTTTATGTTTGCTGACGACACGGCAATACTGGAAATTCGGCGCGACGCTATTCGAGATATCGCTAAGATTACCAGAAAAACTGGCTTCTTGGTCTAAACATTGGAGGATCACGTTTACCCCTCATAAGACTGAATACTTAATATTTAGTAATAAGTCACGATCGGTCGACTACCCCGCCCGTTATATTTAGATGGTGTACCTTTAAAAAGTGTCGCAAACCACTGCCACCTGGGTTTGACATTAACTCAGAACCCGACCGTGGAAAACCATGTTACGAATATCACTTCCAAGCTATGCATTCTGTGAACCTATCGGCTCCATCTTGGTTTTGAGTCTCTCGGGATATTCAAGGCCATGGCAGCTTGAAGACTTGAAGACTGTTTCTCGCTAAACCACGGAAGAAGAATATTGGTGTTGGGAACGGTGCAATCAACCACGCACGCCTGCCCATGGGGCTGAGCGCTTTAAATTCTCATCGCAAGCAGTATAAGTTTATCCAAGAATCGTAATTCCCCCGCTGTTTATTTATAAACTGAAAATATTATGTTGACTAAGTTTCCTTGCTTCAAAATGTATCGCGGTTATCCATGCAACTGACAGTAAATCTATTCTACAGGTTCTACTTTACGGGTCCCCTGATCTGTCGCTTGTATTTGGTTTTGTAGACTATATTGTAGCATTCAATAGGTTTTAGTTGCCCTCTTACATGAGAATCACTGTGTCAGGAGTCACATACATATATAATTAATTTTGTATTATATTTGCTTACGTTTTTTTTGTATGTAACATCAGGTCTGTGTGTATATATTGTTGTGTTCTTGTTAGAGGTGACCGTGGCAGATGGCATCCCTTTCAGGGGAACCTCAAAACAGAAATGATGTTTTAATAAAAAGAAAAAACTTAAAAAAAACAACTTATATGTATGTACCTTACTTGGTACTTTGTGAATATTCACGGGAACGCTTCTTCAAAACAAACAATAGTGGCTCACCTAGTGCTTCAACCTATTGAACAGATTGAGGAGGCATAACGGAATATTAAGAATATTTTTTTCTCGTTTTTTCGCAAATTCCCTATATTTAACTGAACAAAATGCATATAGGTCAATAAGCAGTTATCACACGTGTGAACTGACGCAGCGACAGTATGAACCATCGCATCTCCATTTTCAGAAGCAGCCGCCAGATGTCGCCCCTACCGGCGTTGTTAGCTGTGATTGGTGAGTCCTAATACGGGCCTAAAACAGCTATTCAAAAGTAATTTGTCAAAGAAACGTGGAGTGGATATACAGTTTAACCGATTGAACTCCCCCAACAATAATAAATAATTTTCAGATATTGTTATTTTGGATTTCTCGTCCTAATTGCAACGAATGTGCTATGTTAATGTTTCTGGCGCCTGCATGACTGATAAGTCAGGTTGGATATTCGGTTCTAATAGTTTCTTATCGACAGGTGTTTTACATAGATTGGTGGACCGCTTTTATAGGATACTCATTTACGTAGGGTCTACATTTAAGCACAACTATAATTGGTTGTCATCGTCCTATGCATTGGTATCTAATATTCTATTTACTTCGTACGTTGTGCAATCTTGCTTTATACAAGACAGTAGTTTGATGGTTTGATGGTTTAAGTACAATATTTATTTTAGATTTTAGTGAACAATTGAATTAAATAAAGTTAATTTTAACTCTCAATTGTTCTGATGACCGGAAAACGGCACTAGTTCCAGTGGGTCAGCAGAAAACACAATTTTTTTTATTGAATATTAATATTAAGAGTAAAACATTAACTCATATAGCATACAGAATATGGATATGTCAATAACACATAACACAAAGGGGATCTGCATATAACAACTTGATAGCGAACATGGGAGAGGTATATAAAAAAAATATTTTCACATTGCTTGATATAACAGCATGACTTCTCACATTCGGCCTATCTTAGTTTTTCAATGAGATATTCTAACTGAAGGAATGTTTTACAATTAACTTTCCACACATACTATCGTCCAAGTGGCAACCTGCTTAGCAGCGTACTCGGTTAATAATATTGATGCGATGCAAAAAGTGACACGAATTTTCGACTTGCAAGATTTTATTTAAATTTAATAGCACATAGCTTCAACGTATTTGAATCATATAGTAATACATATATTAAAGGGGAGTTTGAAGTAACTGATATTAACTATTCAATATTATTTAGGAAAAATTACTCACGAAGAAAATTATCCTGGTACTATGTACATTTGCCGAATGCGAACAGAATGACTAAAAGTGATGATGTATGGCGAATACAATGCAAGCATAAAAATTTGATTTATTGTGCGGAGAAAGTTTATTTATGTCAACACCACTCACGAATTTAGTAATGGGGTCTGTGTTGTATAGCGACAGCACCTATGATAATACTTGTTCAGAAAATCTGCAGCTCATGTAACGCATGACTACGAAGGACTAATGTTAAATAAGAACTATTTCTGCTGAAATCCTTTTCAGAAATTCAGTGGACAGAATGTGATCGTCTGGACGGTATTCTTATTACGTTTTGGGGGGAAATGACCTTGACCTGGATGCCGCAGTTTTTGTTGACCCTGATGCCTTTTATATCTCGACCGTGATTCCTCTTTTGCTTTGACCTTAATGCTTCTGCTGTTTTGACATTGATGCTTCTATTGTCTTTGATCTTAATGCTTCTGTTGTCTTTGACCTTAATGCTTTTGTTGTCTTTGAACTTGATGCCTCAGTTTTCTTTGATGTTGATGCCTCTTTACCATTGACCTTCATGTTTCTGTTGTTTTTCGCCGTGAGGCTTCTGTCTTTGACCTTGAAGCCTCTCCTCCTTCAATATTAATTCGTCGGTTTTATTCGACCTTTATTCCTATGACTTATTTGACCTTGATGCCTCTCTTGCCTTGACCTCGTCTTCAGCGCTCGTGCAGTATGTCACGTGCACGCCCTATCCACATTTTTACCCGTTCGGAGAGGATGCGGGGGATGACCTACTGAATACCTTCGACGACGGGTTCGCTGACCTGGCCATGTCAAGGGCTGGGGGCTTCCACTTCTACGGGCAAAACTTCTACAACGTTACAGTAAGTCTGATGTCACTTGGGAGGATAAATCAATGCAATCTACTATGCTGCGATCTGTCCTTCACTGCCCACCCCGCCACACACAACAGCCTGGTCTGCCTTTTGTATTTTAGGACAACCCGGGGAGCACAATGTTACCCAGAATGCCAGACGTCAGCACTCCGGATTCGTGTCTCCGTCTAACGATTTTGACCCAGATGTTGTTTTGTTGTATTTCCAGTAACATGAACTCGGAATTTTATTGTGTCACATAAGGACAAATCACAATTATTATGCTATTGTGGATTTTAAACTGACTCTTAGATACAGCGTTCAATAAATTGCTTTTATTCCAGTCGAGAAAGTATTCAAGGCTAGAGACGCTTTTACTATCATTGTTCACGTGAACTTGAGATTGGACAGCTGCGGACGGATTTAGTAACGGTGGGGCTCTGGGTGGGGTTACCAGTAACCATGTTAATTTCAATACCTCCTGGGGGTCAAGTCACGTGTTTTTTAGTAGGGTGGGCACGGGAGGGGGGTGGATGGGGGAAGATGGCGGGGGGTGGATGGGGGGAGATGGCGAGGGGTGTGTTGAAGCCATCAACATTTCATTTTGTTTTCAGATGAATTGCAAACACAACACCTTGCAATTGACAATGTACCTTATGTCACAAAACATAAAATAAGATAAATTGATATAGCTCAGTGCAGTTAATAATTATCTTCTACTGATCATATAAATCAATATTTATTAATTAATCTATTGAACTATCGGTTTTAGGTCAACGCGAATGGCATTATAACCTTTGAAGAGAACAACTGGTTCTATCAAGCCGGTCTGGCCCCCTTCCCATTCGACGCCGACAAATCCCCGTATGACGTAGATGACCACATGATCGCCCCCTTCATGGAGGACATTTTGGCCAATCACGAGGGTCCGAGCAGCAACCGGATCTGGTACCGCCAGGAGGCGCTGGATGTCACACTTCTGGACCGAGCGACCCAGGACGTCGCCACGGCCTTCCCTTGCGAGGACGGAGACCTGCCATACAATCCCAACTGGATCTTCATTGTGACCTGGGACGAAGTGAAGCACTTCTACCAACATTACGACCAGAACGAGGATCTGTTCAACACCTTCCAGGTCGTCCTGACAACGGACGGGGTGCGATCCTTCGCCTTCTTCAACTACGGAGACATCCAGTGGACTGGCGCGTACCCCGAGGACCACGCCCAGGTAGGGTGGGGGAGAGGGGGGTAGGACTGGCGCGTACCCCAAGGACCACGCCCAGGTAGGGTGGGGGAGAGGGGGGTAGGACTGGCGCGTACCCCGAGGACCACGCCCAAGTAGGGTGGGGGAGAGGGGGGTAGGACTGGCACGTACCCCGAGGACCACGCCCAGGAAGGGTGGGGGAGAGGGGGGTAGGACTGGCGCTTACCCCGAGGACCACGCCCAGGTAGGGTGGGGGAGAGGGGGGTAGGACTGGCGCTTACCCTGAACACCACGCCCAGGTAGGGTGGGGGAGAGGGGGTTAGGACTGGCGCGTACCCCGAGAACCACGCTCAGGAAGGGTGGGGGAGAGGGGGGTAGGACTGGCGCTTACCCCGAGGACCACGCCCAGGTAGGGTGGGGGAGAGGGGGGCTAGGACTAGCGCTTACCCCGAGGACCACGCCCAGGAAGGGTGGGGGAGAGGGGGGTAGGACTGGCGCTTACCCTGAGGACCACGCCCAGGTAGGGTGGGGGAGAGGGGGGTAGGACTGGCGCGTACCCCGAGAACCACGCCCAGGAAGGGTGGGGGAGAGGAGGGCTAGGACTGGCGCTTACCCCGAGGACCACGCCCAGGTAGGGTGGGGGAGAGGGGGGCTAGGACTAACGCTTACCCCGAGGACCACGCCCGGTTAGGGTGGGGGAGAGGGGGGGCTAGGATTGGCGCGTACCCCGAGGACCACGCCCAGGTAGGGGGGGGGGGGAGGGGGGGGGCTGAGACTGGCGCTTACCCCGAGGACCACGCTCAGGTAGGGGGGGGTGGAGGGGGGGAGGGGGGGCTAGGATTGGCGCTTACCCCGAGGACCACGCCCAGGTAGGGGGGGCAGGGGGGAGGGGGGGGGGGGGTAGGACTGGCGCGTACCCCGAGGACCACGCCCAGGTAGGGTGGGGGAGAGGGGGGGTAGGACTGGCGCGTACCCCGCGGACCTCGCCCAGGGAGGTTGGGGGAGAGGGAGGGGCGTAGGAGCTTAACCCGAGGACCACGCCTACGTAGGGTATGGGAGAGGGGGGGTAGGGCCGGCGATTACCCCGAGGATCACCCTCAGGTAGGGTGGGTGAGAGGGGGCGGGGGGGTAGGGCTGGCGCTAACCCCGAAGACCACGCTCAGGTACGGTGGGGGAGAGGGGGGTAGGGCCGGTGCTTACCCCGAGGACCACGCACAGGTAGGGTGGGGGAGAGGGGGTAGGGCCGGCGCTTACCCCGCGGACCACGCTTAGGTGGGGTGGGGGAGAGGGGGGTAGGGTCGGCGTTTACCCTGACGACAACGCCCAGGTAGGGTGGGGTTGAGGAGGGGGGAGGGGGAATGGCGCCTGTCCCGATGACCACGGTGATCTTGTCAAAACAAGGACAGGCTATGCCGAATGGCTTCTATGGTTAACGTAACGGGTATTCCTACATTAGGTAAAATAGTGATTTTCGACTTCCTCCATAATTTTATTATTCATAAAATTAAATACGAACAAATTCTGCCACGTTTAGATGATGAAAGAATGTTTCCAGCAAAAGGAATTTGTATAGGCATTGCCTGTTTTCCAATTGCGTAATAAAAATATGTTTAAACCAAAGAATGTTTCAATGCGTCTCGAAGGGACAAACCGCCATGACTTGATTCCACAGGATTACGCTTTCGCTGATAGACATTTGCCAATCGATCGGAATGAGTTATTCTGGGACTAATGTGATTCTAGTTTAGACGGCCCGGCTAGTCTGGTTTACATGATGTTGAAATGATCACTGTACATTAATTAGGCTCCTGTCCCTGAAGGTTGGTTTTAACCACGGAGACGGTTACCGGGCCCACACGGCGTCCGTGTCCAGGACTCCGGACGTCGCCGATCTGGATACGACCAGCAACGTGGGAGTCCCGGGCAGACACGCATTCAGGGTCGACCGACCCTTCATCAAGGACGCCACGTGTGCTCCGGACGGTGAGCGAACTGGTCGCGGCTTATCCGGATCCGATTGACGGCTATAAGACAGACAGGGATTGTATTAACTGTATTTACTGTAGGATGTATATTGTATCCGATGTATTTGCGTAAGATGTATATTGTATCAATTGTATTTACTGTAGAATGTATATTGTATCAATTGTATTTACTGTAGAATGTATATTGTATCCTGCCTATTTATCAAAGTGCATATTGTACTTTGTCTATCTGCAGACTGTACCTGGCTTCAACAATCCTTGTCTCCTATCTGCAGTTTGAACCTTCCTTCAACAATCCTTCTCTTATCTGCAGACTGTACATGCCTTTAACATTTCTTTTTTGTCTGTTATCTGCAGTCTGTATCTGCCTTCAACAATCCTTGTCTCGTATCTGCAGTCTGTGTCTGCCTTCAACACTCCTTGTCTCGTTTCTGCAGTCTGTGTCTGCCTTCAACACTCCTTGTCTCGTATCTGCAGTCTGTATCTGCCTTCAACAATCCTTGTCTCGTATCTGCAGTCTGTGTCTGCCTTCAACACTCCTTGTCTCGTATCTGCAGTCTGTATCTGCCTTCAACACTCCTTGTCTCGTATCTGCAGTCTGTATCTGCCTTCAACACTCCTTGTCTCGTATCTGCAGTCTGTGTCTGCCTTCAACACTCCTTGTCTCGTATCTGCAGTCTGTATCTGCCTTCAACACTCCTTGTCTCGTATCTGCAGTCTGTGTCTGCCTTCAACACTCCTTGTCTCGTATCTGCAGTCTGTATCTGCCTTCAACAATCCTTGTCTCGTATCTGCAGTCTGTGTCTGCCTTCAACACTCCTTGTCTTGTATCTGCAGTCTGTATCTGCCTTCAACAATCCTTGTCTCGTATCTGCAGTCTGTGTCTGCCTTCAACACTCCTTGTCTCGTATCTGCAGTCTGTATCTGCGTTCAACACCCCTTGTCTCGTATCTGCAGTCTGTATCTGCCTTCAACAATCCTTGTCTCGTATCTGCAGTCTGTATCTGCCTTCAACAATCCTTGTCTCGTATCTGCAGTCTGTATCTGCCTTCAACAATCCTTGTCTCGTATCTGCAGTCTGTGTCTGCCTTCAACACTCCTTGTCTCGTATCTGCAGTCTGTGTCTGCCTTCAACACTCCTTGTCTCGTATCTGCAGTCTGTATCTGCCTTCAACAATCCTTGTCTCGTATCTGCAGTCTGTATCTGCCTTCAACAATCCTTGTCACATATCTGCAGTCTGTATCTGCCTTCAACAATTCTTGTCTGTTAACTGCAGCCTGTACCTGACTTGGACAATCCTTGTCTCTTCCCTGCAGTCTGTATCTGCCAGTTCGGAGACTCCCAGTACGGCTTCTCTGCCAATGGACGCCACCTGGCTACGCTTGTGAACTACCAGAACGTCGTGTCTGGGTACGACTTGGCTGCGAGCGGCCCCGTGGAGCTGGCCGAGTTCGGGGAGGCCGACGACCCGTGTCGCTTCCGGCTCGTGGCCCACGTCAGCGTCGTTAACGACCGCGTCGACCTAGGCAACGCTGTCTTCTTCTTCGGTGTGGGCAAGAACGGGAAATACAAGAGGAACATCAAGATGGGGGGCAAGGCCGTCAAGGAGCGAGGTCAAGGGGTGAGCGCCTTTACCGAAAGAGAAACATGGAGTATGTTTTGTGGTATTATATGGACGGATATCTGATGTTGAAGAGTTTTGTCATCTAGGGAATCGTGTCATTGATATCGCAATATTTTTTTCACAATATTCTCTGTATCTGTTTCTTACCCGTGGTCGTTCCACTCGCCCCCCCCCCCCCCACCCTCCCCCAATCTCTCTTTCTCTGTTTCGTTCTGGCTTTTCCTCTCGCACCATATCGCTCTCCCTTTGCATTTGTCTCTCTACATGTACCTCCGATACCGCCCCCCCCACCATGCTCTCTAGACCACCATCCTGTACCGGTGTCTCCCTGGCGGTTGCAGATCGCCTCTTCCAACACGCTGGACCCGGCTGAGATCTACGTGTATGACGCTGACGGCACCCACCTCCGGCTGACCCAGCAAGGGGACGTCATCCTGATCCAGAGTGAGTCCTGCCCCTACGAGGTGGAGTACCACAAGAACGCCATACCCAGGGACCAGGTGACACTCTCCGCCGGAAGCAACGCCGGACCCCTGACGGGCGCCTGTGGAGGCTGTGTCGTGTAGCGCCCCCTACAGCGACCGAACTCGTGGCGCCATCTAGTGTTGATCTCCATACCAATGTGGATGACTGGCGCTGACGCGACCAAAGCTATCCGTGAAGCATCGTACCAACATGGAGGCTGGCCAGACAGAAAACTTTAATTCATGTCTAGTGTTTTTGTTGCATAAGTATATTTCTTTCATGTGAAACGGGATGACATAAACAAAACGTCTACAAGTTATGACATCAGAGTTGGTCTATTTATCCAGTAAACGTAACGCGTAATAATTTGGCAGTAATTATATAAGTGGAAATACAAGAAAAATAAAATTATAAAATCAACCTCTCCGAATAATGTCAACATTTAGTAGTGAAATCATTAGGGTGTGCGAGTGATTCGAACATAGCCTTAGTTATTGTTAGTGAGGCGGCAGGGGGCGCTTCAGAAGAGTGCTTCGGTAGTCACCTCAATAAACTTGAGTGCCCAGGGGGTCAACAGCAACGGCGTCCTTGGTGGGGGGAGGAGGCCCTAACGGGTTCGGATCCTGGATCCGTCACTAATGTACTAATGACCCACATTGATACGTCACTGATGTACTAATGGCCTACACTGGTACGTCACTAATGTACTAATGGCCCACATTGGTACGTCACTACTGTACCAATGACCCACATTGGTACGTCACTAATGTACTAATGGCCCACATCGGTACGTCACTAATGTACCAATGGCCCACATTGGTACGTCATTAATGTACTAATGGCCTACATTGGTATATCACTAATGTACTAATGGCCCACATTGGTACGTCACTAATGTACTAATGGCCCACATTGGTACGTCAAAAATGTACTAATGGCCCACATCGGTACGTCACTAATGTACTAATGGCCCATATTGGTACGTCACTAATGTACTAATGGCCCACATTGGTACGTCACTAATGTACTAATGGCCCACATTGGTACGTCACTACTGTACCAATGACCCACATTGGTACGTCACTAATGTACTAATGGCCCACATCGGTACGTCACTAATGTACCAATGGCCCACATTGGTACGTCATTAATGTACTAATGGCCTACATTGGTATATCACTAATGTACTAATGGCCCACATTGGTACTTCACTAATGTACTAATGGCCCACATTGGTACGTCACTAATGTACTAATGGCCCACATCGGTACGTCACTAATGTACTAATGGCCCATATTGGTACGTCACTAATGTACTAATGGCCCACATTGGTACGTCACTAATATACAAATGGCACACATTGGTACGTCACTAATGTACCAACGGCCCATATTGGTACGTCACTAATGTACTAATGGCCCACATTGGTACGTCACTAATGTACCAATGGCCCTCATTGGTACGTCACTAATGTACTAATGGCCTACATTGGTATGTCAGTCATGTACTAATGGCCCACATTGGTATTCCACTAATGTACTAATGTCCCACATTGGTACGTCACTAATATACAAATGGCACACATTGGTACGTCACTAATGTACCAACGGCCCATATTGGTACGTCACTAATATACTAATGACCCACATTGGTACGTCACTAATGTACTAATCTTCTAAACGCCTTATGGTATATTTTCTTGATAATCGTGTTTATCCTAAACCACCTTAATGGTTTCTTTTGTGGCCACGATTTTATTATACTATTGATTTTGAAACAAGAAAACCCCAGATGTTAGGGCGTTTACCTACTTATTAGTCTGACACGTGCTCGTTACCAATTGATTTTCCATTACAGTTTGCACTCCACGTAGGTACTGTCTCTTATGTGTCGACAGATTAATGGCCTCACGCTATATGCTACCTACCCATGCTTAGCAGTCGACCAGCTTAAATCATAATAAAACATCTCTCTTGTGGGTAGCAAGGGCAACCTAATTAAGGATTAAAACATCCTTTGGTGGCAGGTCGGTCGTTAAATTCGGATTTCTGTATTTAGGTTTTATCTCAAAGTATGGAAGTGCCATATGAAAAGCCTGAGAAAAAAAAACGTATAGCTGAGGCATGAAACTGTACGACATTTAAAGCATTAGAGAAGAATTCTAATACATTAATAATCCCGACGGATCCACACTGTAATGGGGACAAGACATTATCATGTAGGTATTCATGTATAGTTTATTAGGATGGCTACGCTGGATACATGTGCTTTATTTATCGGGGATCAAAGGCGCAAAATTAAATTACAATTGTTTTAATATAACCTACATATTGATGTCACCTACATATTGATATTACCTGCATGTTGATATTACCTACATATTGATATTACCTACATGTTGATATTACCTACATATTGATATTACATATTGATATTACCTACATGTTGATATTACCTACATATTGATATTCTCTACATATTGATATTACCTACATATTGATATTACCTACATATTGATATTACATATTGATATTACCTACATGTTGATATTACCTACATATTGATATTCCCTACATATTGATATTACCTACATGTTGATATTACCTACATATTGATGTTACCTACATATTGATATTACCTACATATTGATATTATCACATATTGATATTACCTACATATTGATATTACTTAGATGTTGATATTACCTACATATTGATATTGCCTACATATTGATATTACCTACATATTGATATTCCCTACATATTGATATTACCTACATATTGATATTACCTACATATTGATATTACTTAGATGTTGATATTACCTACATATTGATATTGCCTACATATTGATATTACCTACATATTGATATTACCTACGTGTTGAATTTACCTACATATTGATATTACCTACAGATTGATATCACCTACATATTGATATTATCTACATATTGATATTACCTACGTGTTGATATTACCTACATATTGATATTACCTACATATTGATATTACCTAGATGTTGATATTACCTACATATTGATATTACCTACATTTTGATATTACCTACATGTTGATATAACTTAAATATTGATATGACCTACATATTGATATGACCTACATATTGATAAGCGCTACCAATCCCCCGACAGTCAGTAGATAGTACTGGTAACGTACAGGAATGATTCATTCGACTTTGATCAATTAGAAGCCATGTTTCGAACAATGAGTTATGTTCGATCGAGGTCAAAGGCGTGAAGCGCTTTGAATTTTGATCTCGTGTTATTTTGAAATATTTTTTTATCAAAACTCATTACCATTGCCATTTCTATCGTGAGGCAGCGTTGGTGTGAGGAATGAGATCCCTCTGCCGGCAGAGTGAAGCGCTACGTGCATAAGTAAAAACCTCGTACTTTCTCTCCATACACATCTCATCACCATCCCCATAAGTTACCCGAACCACACAATAACGCAACGCTAAGCGCCAGCGGGGCATTAGCAAACCTATAGGGCAATAGTTCATCACCACCCAGAGGCTGGTCTAGAAGCTGATGACGAGGACGATGACGTGGGATATGGCGGCATTTTGGATGAATAATGTGACGACGGAGAGTTGTTTGGTGGCGGCCTCCGCCTTCAGGGCGGCGTCGGCGGGATCCGTGGTCCTCTTCAGATCAAAGGGGGGGGGGAGGGTCTATATGTATATTAATATTATATATATTAAATATATTGTATATTAATATCATATATATTGATATTACTATTATATATATACTAATATTATCTATATTGATATTACTATTATATATATACTAATATTATATATATTGATATTACTATTATATATATATTAATATTATATATATATATATATATATTAATATTATATATATATATATATATGTATAAGCCTATCACCCTTATTTTACTTCAAATTTCGAATTTAATTTTAAGTAAGTTGTAGTTAGGCTCAAGAAAGTTACGGTAACATGTGTGATAAGTTCACACACTTCCATGAACTTCAGTTTTCAGTGCCATCACTTTTGTGATGGACACCAACACGAGTAAGTGTAAGTAATTACTCTCCTACAGCTAGTATATCGATCTTCAATAAAAACAATATTGCAATAATAACGTACCAATTAAGGTTATCTTTATAATAGCTAATATTACAACACTATACTTTATTTGCTTATAGTTTGAAACAGATATTTTCTGCCACACGACCTAATTACCTTCGTCTACAGATGTAAACGATGTCGTTACCTGTATACTTCAGTCAAGCGAGTCATTGCATGCACCGTTTTAGGGATGATACAATAGAACACCCTGAAGTTAAGTGTAATCTAACAATAAAATATTGCAAAACATTGGCGTTATTAGCGAGAAAAGAGTGGGTCCCTTCTGAACCTGTGTGTAGCTTATGTAAGCACCTGTTAACTATCTAGTTACAATATATTGGTGGAAGACACTTTGAACTTATATTTTTCCGTATCAATAACTGCGTTCAGTACACTTGGCGCACTGCAGCCCGCTGAAGATCCGATATTTGCGCTGGCCGCATGACAGATGACAAGCGGAAAAGAACATAATCAGTGGAAATGTAGAAAGGACTTTTGTTTTCGACAGATCGATTTATCTCGTTCAAAGTTGGTAATTGATGAACATATATCCAATGTTTGTCAGACGGCTCACTGAAGAAAAAGCACGTGTTCGTTTTTTTGTCTCCAAACTGCCGGCCGGAAGTAGAACCCGTGAGAGGTGACATGCCCTATGGGTGTACACCACCTGGGCCTGTGACCCAAAGTGCATTCAGGCAGCGATCAGCTGCTCGCATGGACTTACACGTCAAGCTTGTTGGTCGCCGCAGATTTGATGCCGCCTCTTCCCTCATTCCAGCGGTAAATTAGGCCTAAATTCTTATTCTTATTCTTGAGTCTTTGTCCCTGCAATTTTTATGCCTGATCCGAGCAGATTTTGATTCAAACTTTCGTTGCCCTGTGGCTATTTTTGTGGTTTTCACTGCTGTGCAACACTGCGCAGAACTTGGTCATGTTGGTGCGTCCTTGTTTTCGGCAAATTACGCTAGGGAACAGGCGCGCTGGGATTTTAAAAGCCGGCCACCTACTTCCGGTCCGTTGAACAAATTCGCTACTCTCCGGATAACCCATGGGCTTTCATGATTTAAATTCAAGAGGTTGGTGATACAAAAATTATAGAACATATTATTTAATACAACAACCTCTTATATCGGGCACAGGGCACTTTCACTGACATCCATAGTTTCAACGTATTGTCGACGGACTTCCACGTTAAATACATTCCACTCCTGCAACCCAAGCCAAAGTAAATCAAAAACATTTCAATAAAACGTAGGCATTGGACGAGCAGGGGCGCCTATACTCCCGGATGTTCTCAGGATCTATGGCATCAATCAGTGCTCCGGATAGAGCCTCGTCCTCTCTGGCTGTCAGCCTGCTGAGCATCTTCTCCTGGTCGCCGGCCGAATTCCCGAAGAACTCGTCCAGGAATCCGACTGCGAAGGCCGCGGCGAATACCGCCACACAGATCCCGGCAATCTGCCCCTTGCCTAATGGCGGACTGTATCCAGAAGGCGCGAGTTCTGCAATACCGATACCGCCACGGATTTGTTATTGCTACTTTAATTCTTTCACTTTCTTTTTCTCAACTCTCACTTCTTTCACTTCTCTGAGTTTGGGTGACTACACTAAACAGCCAATGATCAGTGATTTCGGCCACAGGGTGTCGCTTAGGAAACTGCGCCATCTCCACTGCTACCGACTGGGCCACAAACGCCAGGATTTCGAATCAGCAATGTCAAGCCATTTGTATCAAAATTAAAAAAAAGAATGGTTTCCTGTCACAAAACGTTATTTTTTTACGTGAAAGCAGTAGTTTTCGCCCATGGAACCGGATTTTTTGCCTTAAACGCGGGTCTCTAAAGCTATAGCTATAGATTTAGTAAAACATGCTAATTTTCAAAAGAATATGTTACACATGGCTTACCATATTTCTCTCGCAGCGTTCAGCTGTGTTTAGCATGAGGTAGAGATTGTGGCTAGAGTCCGGTGAGTCCTTAACATTGACGACCGGTAATCAGCGGACTTGGATCGATTGGTATTTAAGCATGTGCAAAGCATCCCATTGAGAATCTTGTAACACGAGAAACTCACATGGTCACGACGGAGGTTCAAGCGTGACGAGGGGGTTCACGAATCACTCACATTGCACTCAACATGACTGAGGTGCAGCAGCACCAGACCTTTATCACAGAAGTGATAAAAGGGTTCAGATGAAACTCTCCGACGGCTTAATAACGAATGCGATTTGCTAGTATATTATGCGTTCATGCAACAATTTGGTTGTGCCTAGTTTTTTAGCCCTTGAAGCCTTTGTATCGTGTCGTGTTTCTTGTCTACAATTGGATTGGTGAGCCTCGATGTCGCTTTATCTCAATACCTGAAGATTTCTGCATTCGCTATAGGAAGGCGGGATGATCACGGTTGGGCAAGGAGACACCTGACGCAGCGGGAGGCACTTTCTTCAACCACCGCCGCTTCGCACTTTGCGTTTTTGTGTTCTCAAATCTACTGTTATTGAATCTGAAGGAATATTGGATTGGCTATGACTATCGTTAGAGATGGCATGTAATTTCCCGACCCACTGTTATCGTCAGTGTTGGCATGTACATTGGCCACCCACTGGTATAGCTAGTTCTGTCAATTTACCAGACACAAAGCGAGCGATTGGAAATGTTAATTTGCTTTCCTTTAATTTGGATAACCAGCCGACAAATACTTGTATTGACAATGCGGAAACGGCTATATATCAAGTCATGTTGTATAATGTACAATAGACGCGTATCGATTAAACAGCAGTTTTCAAATATCCACATCGAGTATTTTATATACGATGATAACCAGTCGTTGTCGACGGTGACGTCATTACGCCAAAACGTTCAGTACCGCGAAAACAAAAGCGAATCCCTTTTTACCCCGCCCAAAAGAAAAATGGCGCACTAAAAGTTTATGACACCATAACCGCACAGACCGTACAATAATGCAACGCTAAACGCCAACGGGGCATTAGCGAACCCTTAGGGCAATAGTTCATCACCGCACAGAGGCTGGTCTAGAAGCTGATGACGTCATAGAGGGATGTGGCGGCGTTCTGGATGAAGAAGGAGACGACGGAGAGTTGTTTGGTGGCGGCCGCCGCCTTCAGAGCGGCGTCGGCGGGGTCTGTGGCCCTCTCCAGATCAAACAGACTGTCCGCCAGACCAGGGAAGTTGTCGCCAGCGTACGAGTCCAGCGAGCTCGGCGCGAACGCCACATTTCTGCAGCAAACAAATGTTATATGAGTCAGGCGCATTAAACAATGTAAATAAAACATTTCAATTCCCAGCCGGATATTTAATCCAATACCATAACCTGTCTTAGCTATCTAGGGTATGACGCAGTGGCGGATCCAGGAATTTACGAAATGAGGGACACCACTATCCAGGCGCAGATCTAGTGAGATACTTGGACTGGGAGGAACATGTAAATAACACAATTCAAGCCAATACAATAAAACAGTGCGTATTGCACTATCACGATCTATCTAGGGTATGACGTCGTGAGGTAACAGGAGGCTCCTACCTGAGTAGTGGTCGTCCTGGCAACCCCATTGGGTCCAGGAAACTCCTTTCCAGCTGCATGAGTTGATCATTGAGCATGCGCACTGCGATAGGACTGAAAATGTACTATGATGTCAATCTGTTTTTACTACCACAGAGTTGGCTTCGTGTTTACTTCATCACGTTTGGTTTATGTTAATAAATCTTGCAAAACAATGTATATCAATGGCGTATGAAAAAAGACACAGGTATTGCAAACAGTAGAAGACGAAGAAACAATGCAGGGTATTGTTTTCGTTAACGAAGAAACTTACTTATTTGTGTCTGCGGATGATATTCGAGACTGAAAGTCAGTCGTAGACTGCTCAAACATCGTCACAGCAGCGTATAGATATTCTGTACAGATTATAACATGTAATGTTATCATTATGTATGATATATTTGTAAACGTTCTCACTTGCATCGCGCCATACAAGGTGAAACAACTCAACCGACCACACAGAATTCATTCGTTTCTCGTTTGTCACAGCATTATATAGCATATAGATATCTCTTCTTCTCTTTTTTATACTTACTGTCCAACATAAAACAACTGCGGCTAAGAGTTGTAGGCATTTGTTCGAGCACATAAAACGTTTTATGCACAAAATTCTTAGCATTATGGTTCATTATGTAACTTTATGTTGATTTACGAAATTTTACGTCATCGGTTTGGTATATACATATGTTGTATCACATGGGCGTTCATTCTGAATTTTAAACGTCTTATGAAGAAAAGTTTTTCGTGTGTGCTTTATTTGAAATCTAGCAGGTTTGGGCAATATATAAGTGGTTGACCATCGTGAAATGGCGCTAAGATGATGAAGCGTTATCCAGTTCTCACCCAAGCCCTTGTCGATGCCGTGCTGAGCCATCAGGTCACCGTACTTAGCCACAATGGAGGTCACATACTTGTCGACCTCAGTGGAGAACGCCGACACGTTGAGTGGTAGGATGAAGGAGTCAGCCAGGCTCCGGCCAACCTCCGCCGCTATCTGGGCAATGGCTCTGTGGTACTGGAGAGATTAAAGGGACATATGAGGGGCCAGGCTCCGGCCAACCTCCGCCGCTATCTGGGCAATGGCTCTGTGGTACTGGAGAGATTAAAGGGACATATGAGGGGCCTGGCTCCAGCCAACCTCCGCCGGTATCTGGGCAATGGCTCTGTGGTACTAGAGAGATTAAAGGGACATATGAGGGGCCAGACTCCAGTCAACCTCCGCCGCTATCTGGGCAATGGCTCTGTGGCACTAGAGAGATTAAAGGGACATATGAGTGGCCAGGCTCCGGCCAACCTCCGCCGCTATCTGGGCAATGGCTCTGTGGTACTGGAGAGATTAAAGGGACATATGAGGGGCCAGGCTCCGGCCAACCTCCGCCGCTATCTGGGCAATGGCTCTGTGGTACTGGAGAGATTAAAGGGACATAAGAGGGGCCTGGCTCCAGCCAACCTCCGCCGCTGTCTGGGTAATGGTTCTGTGGTACTAGAGAGATTAAAGGGACATATGATGGGCCAGGCTACGACCAACCTCCGCCGCTATCTGGGCAATGGCTCTGTGGTACTAGAGAGATTAAAGGGACATATGAGGGGCCAGGCTCCGGCTAACCTCCGCCGCTATCTGGGCAATGGCTCTGTGGTACTGGGGAGATTAAAGGGACATATGAGGGGCCAGGCTACGACCAACCTCCGCCGCTATCTGGGCAATGGCTCTGTGGTACTGGAGAGATTAAAGGGACATATGAGGGGCCAGGCTCCGGCCAACCTCCGCCGCTATCTGGGAATTAAATGGCTCTGTGGTACTGGGGAGATTAAAGGGACATATGAGGGGTCAGGCTCCGGCCAACCTCCGCCGCTATCTGGGAATTAAATAGCTCTGTGGCACTAGAGAGATTAAAGGGATATATGAGGGGCCAGGCTCCGGCCAACCTCCGCCGCTATCTGGGCAATGGCTCTGTGGTACTGGGGAGATTAAAGGGACATATGAGGGGCCAGGCTCCGGCCAACCTCCGCCGCTATCTGGGCAATGGCTCTGTGGTACTAGAGAGATTAAAGGGACATAAGAGGGGCCAGGCTCCGGCCAACCTCCGCCGCTATCTGGGCAATGGCTCTGTGGTACTGGGGAGATTAAAGGGACATATGAGGGGTCAGGCTCCGGCCAACCTCCGCCGCTATCTGGGCAATGGCTCTGTGGTACTGGGGAGATTAAAGGGACATATGAGGGGTCAGGCTCCGGCCAACCTCCGCCGCTATCTGGGAATTAAATAGCTCTGTGGCACTAGAGAGATTAAAGGGATATATGAGGGGCCAGGCTCCGGCCAACCTCCGCCGCTATCTGGGCAATGGCTCTGTGGTACTGGGGAGATTAAAGGGACATATGAGGGGCCAGGCTCCGGCCAACCTCCGCCGCTATCTGGGCAATGGCTCTGTGGTACTAGAGAGATTAAAGGGACATAAGAGGGGCCAGGCTCCGGCCAACCTCCGCCGCTATCTGGGCAATGGCTCTGTGGTACTGGGGAGATTAAAGGGACATATGAGGGGTCAGGCTCCGGCCAACCTCCGCCGCTATCTGGGCAATGGCTCTGTGGTACTAAAGAGAGATTAAAGGGACATATGAGTGGCCAGGTTCCGGCCAACCTCCGCCGCTATCTGGGCAATGGCTCTGTGGTACTGGGGAGATTAAAGGGACATATGAGGGGTCAGGCTCCGGCCAACCTCCGCCGCTATCTGGGAATTAAATAGCTCTGTGGCACTAGAGAGATTAAAGGGATATATGAGGGGCCAGGCTCCGGCCAACCTCCGCCGCTATCTGGGCAATGGCTCTGTGGTACTGGGGAGATTAAAGGGACATATGAGGGGCCAGGCTCCGGCCAACCTCCGCCGCTATCTGGGCAATGGCTCTGTGGTACTAGAGAGATTAAAGGGACATAAGAGGGGCCAGGCTCCGGCCAACCTCCGCCGCTATCTGGGCAATGGCTCTGTGGTACTGGGGAGATTAAAGGGACATATGAGGGGTCAGGCTCCGGCCAACCTCCGCCGCTATCTGGGCAATGGCTCTGTGGTACTAGGGAGATTAAAGGGACATATGAGGGGCCAGGCTCCGGCCAACCTCCGCCGCTATCTGGGCAATGACTCTGTGGTACTGGGGAGATTAAAGGAACATATGAGTGGCCAGGCTCCGGCCAACCTCCGCCGCTATCTGGGCAATGGCTCTGTGGTACTGGGGAGATTAAAGGGACATATGAGGGGCCAGGCTCCGGCCAACCTCCGCCGCTATCTGGGCAATGACTCTGTGGTACTGGGGAGATTAAAGGGACATATGAGTGGCCAGGCTCCGGCCAACCTCCGCCGCTATCTGGGCAATGGCTCTGTGGTACTGGAGAGATTAAAGGGACATATGATGGGCCAGGCTCCGGCCAACCTTCGCCGCTATCTGGGCAATGGCTCTGTGGTACTGGAGAGATTAAAGGGACATATGAGGGGCCAGACTCCAGTCAACCTCCGCCGCTATCTGGGCAATGGCTCTGTGGTACTGGGGAGATTAAAGGGACATATGAGGGGTCAGGCTCCGGCCAACCTCCGCCGCTATCTGGGCAATGGCTCTGTGGTACTAGAGAGATTAAAGGGACATATGAGTGGCCAGGCTCCGGCCAACCTCCGCCGCTATCTGGGCAATGGCTCTGTGGTACTGGAGAGATTAAAGGGACATATGATAGGCCAGGCTCCGGCCAACCTCCGCCGCTATCTGGGCAATGGCTCTGTGGTACTGGGGAGATTAAAGGGACATATGAGGGGCCAGGCTCCGGCCAACCTCCGCCGCTATCTGGGCAATGGCTCTGTGGTACTGGGGAGATTAAAGGGACATATGAGGGGTCAGGCTCCGGCCAACCTCCGCCGCTATCTGGGCAATGGCTCTGTGGTACTGGAGAGATTAAAGGGACATATGAGGGGCCAGGCTCCGGCCAACCTCCGCCGCTATCTGGGCAATGGCTCTGTGGTACTGGGGAGATTAAAGGGACATATGAGGGGCCAGGCTACGACCAACCTCCGCCGCTATCTGGGCAATGGCTCTGTGGTACTGGGGAGATTAAAGGGACATATGAGGGGCCAGGCTCCGGCCAACCTCCGCCGCTATCTGGGCAATGGCTCAGTGGTACTGGGGAGATTAAAGGGACATATGAGGGGTCAGGCTCCGACCAACCTCCGCCGCTATCTGGGCAATGGCTCTGTGGTACTGGGGAGATTAAAGGGACATATGAGGGGCCAGGCTCCGGCCAACCTCCGCCGCTATCTGGGCAATGGCTCTGTGGTACTGGGGAGATTAAAGGGACATATGATGGGCCAGGCTCCGGCCAACCTCCGCCGCTATCTGGGCAATGGCTCTGTGGTACTGGGGAGATTAAAGGGATATACGAAGAACAATCGCGATGTGGTAATAAGCAATGGAGGTGTTGAACCCAATTCTTGTTTTCGTTCATGCGACTTTGACCTTTACTTACCGTGAATTCCGGGTCGTAGTATGTTTCCACCAGATGGAGTGTCTCGTAGACGGAGTGGTAGAGGGGATAGCCGGCAATGCCCTCGACTGGGTCGTTTTCGTAGTGCAAATCCATGCATGTCACGCCGATTTTACCCACAAAAGGGGCAAAGTCACTGCCCGAACCCAGGGTGGCCACACTGGACAAATCGAGACATCGATAATGTCGTGAACTACCGTAAGTAGGTTCTCTGACAGCCATGTGGTAATGCATATGATGAAATGAGGCGGATAGGAAGTAATAACATGTTAAATCAGTTTCCTATATAGTACATAAGTATCAAAATGGCCACTGACCTATCTATAATGATTACTGTAACATTTAATAATTGAATATATAAAACAATGGTGTTGGATAATTACGAAAGTCGACCTGAATAGATATTAGAGACTAGACAGAATATTTGAAGCCTTCCTTACTAAGGTCGATCCGTGGGATTTCCTTCTGGATCAAGAATGGGATTTCTGGCGAGCCACGTGTCGAACACTGTCTGACGTCCGGCCGCCACTTCTTCGGGATCCGGGTTCGGGATCTGGCGCAGGGAGATTACATGTGCAAGTCATGGATGGTGATCAAATTAGATTACATGTAGCGGTTATGAGAAGCTTCCATGTCTCAATTGCGCTCTGACATCGGTGCCATGTGAGTTTTTTTTAGGCTGTCATAGTGTCACAACGCTTGGTTGACATAAGTTTTAACCATTCACAAGTAGTATCATAGAATATTACTTTTATACTTACGATCATGGAAGTGTTTCATTTTCAGAACATATATGTGACCAACAGCTTACACACATATGAACCAAAACTCTTACAGTGATCTTAATGCTCAATTGAACGTTCAGTTTGGATACCAAGTGTAAGACACCATCGGCTCCGAGCGTGAAAACCATCCATACTCTTCAATGTTTGGGAAGCAGCAATACATTGTAGCAACTTAAAAGGTGGAATGGATTAAATAGTAGGGTGCATGTGGCTTGATACAGACCTTCTTCGTGGCTTCATACAGCAAATCGTGAGCCATGGGAAGAGCCTTCAGGCGGAACCGGAAGTTACCTGAAAAATATACCAACACCACAATAACAATCAAATCGTTTCATATCAACCCCTTCAATACTTGTCTGCCACAGCACTGTAGGGCTTTATTATTTGGAACATGCACTAATGAAAGCCTACATGTATCTATATTCTGATTAAACGTATAAAAAAAATGTGAACTACAATCTATACTATGCTACTCGTTACATAGACAACGCGCATGTATTTACACCAATAATTGACTTAAAATTAATTAAATCTATTTGACCTTGGCAATATTAGATATTAATTCAAAATTTTAAATATTTTCCAACCTGTGCATCAAATGCTTTTTATTGACATACATATTTTGCAATTGAAAACCTCGTTGGAATGAATAAATAATGTTTTAGTAGTTAAGGCAAGTTATATATAACCCATCATTTCTAATCCTTCCAAATATTACTACAGTTAGATATTCTGGTAATGAAATGCGTTTGGCAGAAATCTATGACGCATATGGACCTATGGAATAGGCATTGTTACGATGCTAGATATACCGAATTCTAGGGTGCATGCCCTCTCGTTAAGAATACCATTACCTATGACAGCAACGTCGATGTTGATATAGCCCACGGCTCTATCACCAATGAGGCTGCCGAATTGCTGAAAGACCATCATGCAAAAATTAAGCATAACGATATCTATATCTGTTGAGAGCAGAACAACCCCCTCTACCTTGCTTTTGTTGTCTTAATATGACTTTTGATATTGTCAGCGGATCTGGGTTGTACACAATCTTGGAGTCTACTGGCTGCCCCCGCAGACTACTTAACTTTATCCGCACCTTTAATGAACACTTGTTCAGCATGGCACAGTTCGACGGATCCACATCTGAGAGCTTCCAAGCCTGTGTAATATAATGCATCTATTTCAGTGTTAAGTTTAAGTTATGAAGTATTCTCGGCATAAATTGTGCGCTAGAAATGCTAAAACCCCTATCTGGTCACTTTTAGCACACCTAACCCAGCTAAGAAGTTAACATCATGACAACGTTTTATTGGGGGTTTGGTTTCGGTTGAGATGAAAATGTATGTTTTTTATGTATGAAAATGTATGTTTTTTGCCGTTGCCCGAACGTTTTCAGATAACGTTGTGCCACATTCGGTCCAGTATTAACATTGTGCCTGCTGTGAGAAACAACTGCGTATATGATGAATTAATCAGAAGCATGATTGCCAAATACAATCAATTACGTATTGTGTTCATGATGTCTAATTTTCAGATAACGTTGTCCTAACGTTGGGAAAACGTGCACACTCACCATTTTGTATTTCTAACAACTGCTACACGCAGCCAAGTTTTATTAGTCACTGCACATGGCAAAGGTTTTATTTTTAGGGGATAAAGGCTACAAAATCTTACTTCAATGTTTGCGACGAACGTTGTAACAACGTTGTCCTAATGTTAACTTTGAGATGACGTGATTACAACCAAAAACCAACGGGGGTGAACGTTGTGTGTTAGCTGGGAATGTGCTTGAAAGAGAAATATGATGTAGGCCTATCAATATCAGTCAATTTTCAGAATTTCAGCCCGATATGTTGTTTTACATTAATTCGTCTTAATTATTGATATTGTAGATCTATATAATATTGTGTTACGGAGAGTTACATCTGTTAGTGAATTCTGAGAAGTCGGCCATCGTGGCTTACACTGAGTGGAGAACAGACTCGGACATAAAAAGCAGGTAGAGAATCAGAAACAAGTAGCCAGAGAAGAGACCGATAACGAACCAGGAAGAGGAGAGAGAAGGGGTGAGACAACCAGAAAGCAGTGATAGAGTGAACGATAAAGAACAGAGGTAGAGTCCCTTTATAGAGATGAGCGGACAGAATTAGAGAGCGTTAGAGAGGCGGCGACAAGATGGCGGTACCTACCACGTGGTATCCCGCTTCTCACACAGCATGCGTCTTCATCGGTCCAGGAATTGCCTCCTTTATAACACTGCTCTGAAATATGTTTGTCCGAAGAAGCAGCAACAAATACTGGTCGTGTTTTAAATCCTCCTCTCGCAGCTCGATAGACACACGCACACACACACAAGACGGTGCTCAAAATCGATCAGAAATCTACTGAAAATCGTTTGACACAGCTGCACCACAGCTCAACCACAGCCGGGAAGAGAATTAAATGGCCTTAATTATTTATGGATAATGGATATGTCGGACAGTGGTCTAGCTCAGTAATAAGACAAGACATTCTAACTATCCTGTGTGTCTTGTATATCGACACCGGGTGTCCGGGAATTAACAAATAAACACGGTGAAATCACGGAGCCCCCCCCTCCCCCCCGACAGGACGACAGGCCGGAGTGACCACCCCCCCCCCCCCCCCCACAGGACGAGGGGCCTGGGTGAGCCCACCCCACCCCCACCAACACAGGATGAGAGGCCTGGGTGAGCCTCCCCCCCCGCCCCTTTAGAAACAGGGCTTGGGAGAGGGCCTCCCCCCCCCCACTACAGGACCAGCTGCGTCTAAGCCACAGGTGGCTATCGGGTTTTGGTCCGTGTTACACGATACGGGGTCCCCAGGTGTTGAATTCTCACGCTGCGAAGTGCTTCCGCCGCGCACTCAAGCTCTCACCGCACGGTGGCGCTACGCAAGCTCCGCATTTACGCTGCTGTCGGCCGGGGGCAAATTTCTTGAAAAATGGTCAAATCACTTTGCGCAGCGCCGCCCTGGCGAGCGAATGTGAAAAGGCATTGAGGCGTTAGGCGACAACAGCGATGTAATGGCGTCCTAGCGGAGAGTCAAACGCAGAGTGCCGTGCACTGCGTACCAACATGTAAAAGACGTCTTATATTTCAACCGTTGTAACGGTCTTATTTCTATAACAGCGTGAGATATAAGCTGCGGAAAATGTTTTATTTCAAAGATTTCGTTAAATTTCAGGCCATTTTTCAAATTCAGAATGTGGAAGGGTAGGATAATCAAAACAATTGATTACTTCAGAGTCACATTTTTGTTACTTTTTGCAATATCATTATGAGATAAAGTAACGTACATCAGATGCGGTATAAATGATATTATTTTGAACTCGTAGTAATAGGCCCGTAGTAAAAAAATGAAATGATCAATATCTTTTTTGAAATTTATTTATCTTGATTATCTTGCTAAATGTGTTTGTCCCAGACAAAAATAAGGCCGAGAAAATGAGATCGGTTGAATATTCAGGACGCTTTAATGAATTCTGGTCATATCGCGTCAATGCGAGAAGGAAGGGAAGAACGGAGCCATGCCTCCGGGATAACTCCCTACTCTTTGCGAAGAAGGACACGGGATTTTTATCCTGCGACCTCACAGACATGACCACATATCTCAGGTGGCCAGAACACTCAATGCTAGCGTTCTAACCCACTGAGCTATCGGAGCGGCCCCGAAGAAAGGAGAACGCAAGTCAGGTTGTCGTGCACATGTTTTCTTCCGCCGCGCACTCCGTACCAACATGAAAAACACATCTTATGTTTAAACCGTTGTAACGGTCTTATTTCTATAACAGCGTGAGATATAAGCCGCGGGAAATGTATTATTTCAAATAATTCATTAAGTTTCCGGCCATCTTTTGAATTCAGAATGTGGAAGGGTAGGATAGTCAAAACAATTGATTACTTCCAAGCTACTTTTATTACTTTTTGCAATATCATTATGAGATAAAGATACGTACATCAGATGCGGTATAAACGATATCATTTTGAACTCGCAGTAATAGGCTCGTAGTAAAAAAATGATGGTGATTTTGAATGAGATTAGAAAAGGTCTGTATGTGGCGATATAGACATGATCAATATCTTATTTTAAATCTATTTATCTTAATTATCTTGCTAAATGTGTTTGTCCCAGATTACAGATTCACAGATTACCTACCCTGGGCGGCGACCGGGGACGGCGTAAACGGTCGTGTTGAGCCAAGGGTATAGTGGGGGTGTGGAGGGGCACAGTTCAAACTATGGAGGAGTGGAGAGCGGGGTATACAGCGGGTAATCGCCAACATATACGATTCAAACGTGTGAAAGAAATATGAGTATGTAAAAATATTGGGAAATGTATTACCTGTTGACACAATCAATGTATCATATTTCCCCGTTTATATCCCGAAGTCTGATCCGATCGATGGTGAATGGCTTACTCTTCTGATGCAAGATGCCACCAGCCCAGTCTCAGCGGCGACCTGTTACACCTGGTGTTACACGGCTCAGCGAGGCCATGCGGGGCCTGGTCCACCCGCAGGGGCGGACACGCATGGTGGCCGACTAGCGGCCTAAGCAGCCAATCACCAGCTCGGTGACCTCGGGCAGACTGACCAATGAGGAGTATCGCCACGCCCACACTGGTCAGTCTGAACGGGTACAAAAAGGGCAAAGGCCAGGAACTCGGGGTTCCACGTACCGACGACCTGAAGACGACACGACTCTCCCTCCCCCGACGACTCCAGGACCCACGACAGACTGCAAGGTATAGTCCATAAGTTCTTGTATCATTAACCCACATAGTTTTTATCTTACCAAATATATTATATCTAAACTTACCACTGTGTTGATTTTGTATATAATGTATGTAATTTATTTCCTCCACTCGCTGGAGAGTTCAAGCAACGTATGTTACAGACAAATACATAAATATCAGTGTAGTAACGGTAACGATAATAATAATAAAACAATGATAAATATAACACACAATTAAAGTATTTACAATATCATTTGACTATACTAGATTAATAATAGGGCAGACGCGGCTCCACAGACAAAGCCTGCCATGCCCTGCCACTTATTGTGGTGAACAAGACTAAATCATCGGTGTATTCGTTGGGATGAGGTCTATGGCCCAAAATGAGAGCGGTTACAAGGTTTTCACTCGAGTTAAAAAGATAGGAGGAAAACTGGACGCTACATTGGTTGATTATTTCGGTTCAGAACATCTCTCTAGCCGCCTGGTATTTGTCACACGAGTGGAGAAAGTGATTTAAGGGGACAGATATTCGTTTTTTGCAATATTCACAAGCTGAATCTGTTTCTCTATAGAGGACGCAGTTAAGTCGTGCCAGCGCGCGCGGTTCCCTTTTCTCATTAAACCGCGTGCTTTCCATTTGCCAGTAAATATGTATATGCAGGTTACAGCCATATACTCCATTAAAATAATTATATTTTTCCTGAACAATTTGTTGCGAGAGCTGAGTCTCTTTGTGACGGTTAACAGATGCTCTAACTGTGTTTTTCCACTCTCGCTTAGAAGGGAAACTGTTATCTGACACATACTTTGAAATGTGCTCAAACAAGTCGTACTTCGATAACACATTAGTTAAATCTTTAACAATACCTGTACACTGGCCATTTGCGTTTTGAAAGAGTCGCTCAACAAAGACGACCTTAGCCAGCTTGCTAACATGTAGCCGGCATAGGCGTCCCAGGAACTGTAACTTTTTGACGTCGATCGTACATTCTAAACTGATATCATTTACCATGCATCGAGTGATAGTTGCACTACAATTTCTAGGAAAATTCTGGATAAATCGCAGGCAAAATGAATGAGCCCGCTCCAACTGAGCTAACTCGCCCCTGCTTAAATTCCACCACAGCTCAGCCCCATACAACGCACGAGGCAAAACGACAGTCCTATATAATCGCACGGCAGTGACACAGCTGAGTTCCGCGGGTCTTACACCATAGCCTACTAGTGTCATCAAACCGCTTCTCAGTTTAGAGGCTGCATCGCTCGTTCTCTCAACTGATCTATTTAGTGAATTTAACCGTATACCCACGTGAGTAAAGTCTATAACTTCTTCGACTGGCTCGCCATCTAACAATAGTGATCTACGGGGGGTAAGTTTCCTTTTAGCATTGGCTGTTTCGCCGTAAACCATCAATTTTGATTTTACCGGGTTGAATTTAAACCGCCATTTTCGTGCATACTGTTCGCACGAGGAGACAAGCTCTTGCAAGGCACTAATGGTAAGCGCCGTGACAGCAATGTCATCGGCCTGCAATATACCGCCACATGGAACTTGACCACTGCTGGCGCCTGAACATGGGGTGCACAGAGCCGTCGCTAGCTCGTGTACAAACAACATATATAACCATGGTCCCAAAATTGAGCCCTGGCGCACGGAGCGCCGTACATCTATGTTTTTCGATCTCATGCTATTCACAACTACATTAGCTGTCATATTTTGGTACGATTCATATAGTAATAACCAGGTTTGTCCCTTCACTCCAAACCGATATAATTTAAGAAAAAGCCCGTCGTGCCAGACCGTGTCAAACACGCTGGATGAGTCAAGAAAGCACAGAAAGACTTTTGAAAAACGGTCAGTATTATAGTTAATGCATTCTTGTAGTTCAAAAGATGCCAGCAGGCTACAGAGAGACTCTTGGTAAGCATTTTGATTCGGCGATGGAAATGATATATTTTGGGCTCGAGTCCATTTCTTAATCTTATTAAGGACTACTTGTTCGAATAATTTCGTAATGGCGGGCAGAAGAGATATGCCGCGGTAGTTCTTTCTGTCATCGTCATACTTTCTAGACCCTTTGTACAGGGTGTATATGTTTCCTCCCTTCATGGCATCAGGGACATACCCCATTACATACATTGCATTAAACATATTTGTTAAACAAATTACCAGGGACGGGCCAGCATATTGCAAATGCTCATTTGTTAAGCCGTCCGGGCCACCTTTTTTCCCCAACTTTAGCTCTTTTATCGCATTGCTGATATCATTACAGTCAAATTCCTCTAAAATATCGTCTTTGTCTAGTTTAGCATGTTCGCGTATGTCGCGCACCTGTTGGGTAACCCTGGTCTTATATTCCGCGTCAAACCCCGTCTCATTATCTTCACTCTCAGAGTACAGCTGAGCGAAGTAATTTGTCCAAACCTGGACCTTTTCTTCACGAGTTCTATAGACAGTACCATTAACCTGTATGTTGCGAGAGATGGTAGTTTTCTTGTTTTGCCTTCTCAACAAGGACCAGAATTTGTTTTGATCAACACAAGCCTGATGCTCTAATTCTTTGTAAAAAATATCGTCATGCTCATGCTGCAACCTCCTCATTGTAAGTCTAAAAGTACGCTTCAGTGTTTTGTATGAACAAAAGCTCAGGCTGAGTGCATCTCGAGGCCTACCTTCAGAAATCCACACCTGCCTAGCACACTTCATCTCTTTGTGTAGCGTATCTATACCATTCTTCCAGAAGGGTTTGAGAAAGGGCAGAAATCGAGATTGCGGGACCGTTTCGATGGATATACGTGTCATGTGACTGATTAGTTGGCAATAATACTCATCCACTGCAGTGGGTTGATCGAGATCTGTTTGAGTAATGGGCCGTAAGTACCTCTCTAACTCCTCTTTGTAGGTTTCTCGGATATGATGCTGATTTCGCCCCTTCCACTTTAAACGCGGCACGTCGCCCGCGCTCGACTGGCTCGGGTTCGGTGAATCAGAATTCGGACTATCAGAGCACCAGGGCTGTGTGTTTAACATTACGACAACCGGTAGGTGATCCGAGCAGTTTAGTTCGTGATCATCTACCACCTTACTTGAGAGTATTACATCGCATTCGTTGTTATGAAGCAAGACGTGGTCTATTAACGTTTGAGGCCCACCATCATACGGGCAGAACGTATACCTCGGCCCGGAGGAAAAACCTTGCACTGTAGCAGAGCAGAGTCCTAACCTGGTTAAAAAGACCCTGAGTAACCGCCCTCGAGAATTGCTCTCGCATGAGCACCTAGGTCCCTCAATTTGAGCATTGAAATCTCCTAGTACAATCACTCGTGAGCTCACAGAGTGTTTCACGTATAAATCACATACATGATCCAAACATTCACTGAAAGTGTCGATGCTACAATTGCTTGACGGTCAATATACACCCAGGACAGTTATAAACTTTTGTTTACCGAGGTCAAAAGAGGCTCCAATAATTCTATCACTACCAGTGTCAATAACTGACGCAAATGGTGTTAGATTATCCCTCCACATTATGGCTACGCCACCTTTACCTCGTCGATAAGGATCCAGGGGATCGAGACTCCCTTCGGCAATGGCATGAGATGAATAACCGCATTCTACACTGTTCAGAAAGTTTAGATTGTCAGGAAAGAGCCAATGTTCAGACAAAATCAATATATCGAGCTTCTCGCTTACTAGTAACTGTGACACATATGGAGCGTTCCTCATCACACCCTGGCAGTTTAAAGCCCCTAGATGTATAGAATTACTTGGATGTCTTGCCATAGAAAGTTCGTGTGTTATACACTTTGCTGGCATCGCTACCGGCCTGTCGCTTGTGCCAGCGCCTGACATAGATATCATCAGGCAGCATAATCTTTGTTAATGGCGCGTCATCGCTCGCATTGATCAAGAGCCTCGCCCCATTTCCAACACCATCTCTGTTACTAGGGTATATTCTTATATGCACAGGTGTGATATTTTTGTCAACAAAGAAGTTCTTTATGTCGCTCTCCGAAGCAGTGATAGATATATTACCAAGGTAATAAGCCACCGTTTCTTGTCTTGCTCTCTCCGCTGTGAGAGGTCCCTGTCTTTCATTCGAAGGTCGCTGCTGTCTGGGTCGACCTCGGTTGTGATAAACGACGGGAATGAAGGAGTGTTCCTCTGTGACCGCAGGCTGAGCCACCTCACCCAGGTGTGAGGGGCCCTGCCCGTCTGGTAACCCAGCGCTCCGTCGGCGCTCAGCCGAGTGTGAGGGGCCATGCCCGTCTGGTGACAGGGCGCTCCGTCGGCGCTCAGTCAGGTGTGAGGGGCCATATCCGTCTGGTGACAGGGCGCTCCGTCGGGGCTCAGTCAGGTGTGAGGGACCATGCCCGTCTGGTGACAGGGCCCCCCGTCGGGGCTCAGTCAGGTGTGCGGTGCTAGGTCTGCCTGATGACACGGCGATCCGTCGGCGCTGGTCCGGCGGTGGCGGCAATGCGCGCTCCCTGGCAGCCTGGGTGGTTTCTTCCGGGGTTATTCCTGGCCTGTAGATTGCCGGTATGGCGCCGGGTTGCCGGGCAATAGGGTCGATGTCCATGGAGCGGTTTGTTCCACCACTCGGATTCGAACGGCCAGCGCGCCTCCAGGCATTGACGCCGTCGCGGGGGGTCATGCTTGTGGCATTGTCATCGAGCTGTGAACGAGGCTCAGTACGTCCATGGACAACAGCTTCACTGTAAGTGGGGTCGAGACTCCTGTTGGTTGTTCCCAATTCCGTAAAGGACTTCTTCAGCCCTGCGAAAAGTTTGCGAATGTTTGTGATGCTCTTAACATTACTCGCGACACGTCGGGCTAGGTCATTAGATTCGGATTCAATGCCCCTATTTTTCTCCCTCACTTCTTTCAACTGACCTCTGAGTGAGGAGACAGCGGCATCCTTTGGTTCTCGAAGATCCGCGACGCCCTGAATGACGTCATCAACGGTTAGGACGAGTTGGCATTGTGTTTTGGCTTGCTGGCGGAGCTTTCCCTCGATGTCTCCGATCCTCGTGGTTAGCGAGTCCGACATGCTTGATACGCTCTCGCGCACATCATCAACGTGCGCATGAAGACTTTTCATTTCCAACGAACAACGTGACGTTTCGGCTTGAACCGAAGCGATGCAGTCCCTGATCTCTTTTTCCTTCTACGAGTTTTTTTCTCTAATCTGCTGGCCCTTGTCGTGTTGGTTTTTCTTCGAGTTCTCGAGGTCATTTTCCAGGGATGTCACACGCTCGCTCATACGGTGCACAAGCGCACGCAGTGATGCAATCTCGTCGCTCTGTTGATTGTGGTCTCGGCTGTCATTCTGCTGCGACCAATCTGGCTGAAGCAGCTCCGATGGGGTGGGACCGGAAATAGGTGCCTGTGCAGAGGACAGGCCCCGGAAGACATCACAGATCTCATCGCTCGGTCCACCCTCAATAAACTGCAACAGTTTATAGCAGTCCGATGCCAACCGGCGACAGAAGGCGTGCTCGGTCTCCTGGCGCGTCTTCCGCCTCAGGATCGTATGAGTCGGGGGGCACTCCTTGCGCTGCCGCGCCAGGTTGACCAGGTATTCCTTAGCTTGGAGGATATCTTGTGAGCTTCCATGCGAGAGCGTCAGCGCCTGATCAACGAACAACGCCTGCGGGAGTGTCCTGATGGACTTCCGTAGTTGTTCGATGAGGTTTGCAGCAGGGGGTTGAGTATCGTGATCACTGTCGTGAAGCCCGGCAGGTGGCGCGCTGACGTGGGCGGTCTCACCGCCCTGCCATGTATCACATGCCGGATCGGCGATCAAGTCCAACGAGGTGCGGATTGCACAGGCTAATTGGCTGTTTGAGTACTTACCAGGCTAGCTGTACCCCGACCGCTCTACCCCCAGTAGCTAATTCCCCAGGCTACTTAACTTCCCCTAGTGGCTAATTCCCCAGGCTGCTTAACTTCCCCTAGTGGCTAATTCCCCAGGCTGATAAACACCCCATAGCTTAACCCCCGATCCCCGAATAGCAAAGTTAACACATGGAGGGCTGATAAATGACATATTACCATACTTGTAAACAACATTTGGGACTGAAGGGGGTGAAGGGACGGGGCTGAAGGGAAGGGGGTATGCACCCTGGGTATGCTTTTCACCGCGGCCCTGGTGGGGGGGGGGGGGTATATCGGGGAGGGAAGGAAGAGAGGGTGAAGGGGTAGTGGGGAAGGATGGGACGTTAGGGTAAAGGGGAGGGGTGGTCTTAAACGCGTCATTGTGACGATTTCTTCTTGTTTTTCGCGCGCGTCGATTAGCACCCCATAATGAGGCTAAATAGCCGAGAGCGAGGGGGGGATCCAGGGAGGGAGGGAAGGAGATGGGTGTGTATGTGTAGGCGGGTGGGGGGGAGGTGGGGGTGTCAGAGAGAGCTATGACAAGAGCGTTGAGTCCCTGGTGGACCAGACAGAAGCCGATGCGCGGACGGTGGCACCTCATAACCTGGGCTCTCACAGGGCAACACGGACGGTCTCACATTAAATAGAAATCGCTGATTTTGGTGTGAATAAAGAAAGAAACATAACCGCTACATAGGTAAGTCTTTGTTTGAAGGGTATTTCACCCATTATTTCATTTTATTATTCAACCATAGCACATATATTATATATATATATATAATATTATATAGTCGCCCCGTGTATACCTTGAGTTATATGTTCGCTTAAACAACACGCGGTGATACCAAGTTAAAGGGAACCGCCCGCCTGGCCTCTAACGCTGCTTTACCGATTCATATCATACCCAGTTGTCTATCCTCCAAATCACAGAATTGTTTATTCTATCTGTAGCTCACAATAAAATTTAGAAGTGACCGCCAGGCACGATTTCGCCGCCTACCCAGGCGGCATCCCTTTTTGGAGGCGTGTCTGTGATTGACCAATCAGGAGCGATACTCTGATTTATTCAAACCGGAAATTACGCCTATTGTGTGAGCAAAACAAGAGCACGTGATAATCGCTAATATAAATAGCTGCGATTCTAACTCCAATCATGGCATTGTTGCGGAGTCAATCATCGCAAGACGTAAGCCTTATATAAATTTGTTTGGACGGTACTTTTCCATGAAAGACTCAGATCTTCCGCTACTGCGCAGCTTGGAACTGCCGCTGTTCATCTGTAAATCGCGGCCTTGATCTCTCTCTCCGCGAGTTATAACGTAAGGCGGCGCCATATGAATAGTCACAATATGCGTCACTGCTCCCGGCAAAATGGCGCTCTGCTTGACATTGCTGAGGGCGGGTTGCCTTAATTTTTTTCTCCTTACCAGTCGGCCGAAACGAAGCGTTAACACTCGCAAATTTAATTTGAAGATGTAAACTTTCGGTGCAGATCGTGATTAAATTATGTTGGACACCCGCTTTAAGCAATAACTGATTATACCCCGAGTCGGGTCATAGCAGCTGATTCAATTCATTTTTTTCAACCGTGGCTCTTTGGCAATCATTCCCTGTTGGCTAGATCAACTTTTGATCTTGTTTTAACATGAGTATACACTCTTCACTAGGAGTGTTTGGGCAAAAAACAAACGCGCCTGTAGCGGTTAAGCTGTATCTTTACAAGACAGAAAGCTTTTATAATGTTTAGACGCAAAAGGAAAAACAAGTAACGGTAAATCCCAGGGAAAACAGATCATCTCTGAACGTTCTTGAGCCCTTACGTATTGTCAATATTTGATGACAAATTTTTCTCTGAAGCTAACAGTCCCAGATAATATTAAAACAGCCAATTCAGCAATTTTTTTGCAATGACAAATTACTAAACCTATTTCCTTTCCTTCGACCCAAACACCTGCACCAGTTGCAGGTTTTATCTAGCGCGGGATGTGGGCGGCCTGGGTGCATGACGGTGATCTGCATCACAATATACGCTGGTAGATGGGAATTACGTCCTTTTATCGCCCTTTATCAAACATTCGCGGCGTTCCAACCAACATTGGCCCGTCGAATGTACAAAATGGCGGCACCCTTATGAGACACAATTGTCATACTCACTAAGAATTTATTAAGAGATTATTTGATTTAAAAAATGAGCTTGCAGAAAATATCTTCCAAATACTTACAGGGAACCATGAAAGCAGAAATAAGAACAGAATGGAGGGGGATGTGAACAAGCTAGTTTAGATATAAGGGCCAATTTATTTGACGATAATCTTCGAAAATAATAGTACTTATATGTAATGATTGAGGGAAACGTCTCTTTTACAAGTGCGGTTGATAAGGCTGGGTCATTTACTTAGGTGATCGCAAACAGAGAGTTGTTGTTACAGGTCAGAGTTCTCCCTGGTTGCCTGTAACTGCAGGTGTGCCACAAGGCTCAATACTTGGCCCACTCTTATTTCTTTTATTTATCAATGACATTGTCGATGATTTAGAGACGAATCCGTTTATGTTTGCTGACGACACGGCAATACTGGAAATTCGGCGCGACGCTATTCGAGATATCGCTAAGATTACCAGAAAAACTGGCTTCTTGGTCTAAACATTGGAGGATCACGTTTACCCCTCATAAGACTGAATACTTAATATTTAGTAATAAGTCACGATCGGTCGACTACCCCGCCCGTTATATTTAGATGGTGTACCTTTAAAAAGTGTCGCAAACCACTGCCACCTGGGTTTGACATTAACTCAGAACCCGACCGTGGAAAACCATGTTACGAATATCACTTCCAAGCTATGCATTCTGTGAACCTATCGGCTCCATCTTGGTTTTGAGTCTCTCGGGATATTCAAGGCCATGGCAGCTTGAAGACTTGAAGACTGTTTCTCGCTAAACCACGGAAGAAGAATATTGGTGTTGGGAACGGTGCAATCAACCACGCACGCCTGCCCATGGGGCTGAGCGCTTTAAATTCTCATCGCAAGCAGTATAAGTTTATCCAAGAATCGTAATTCCCCCGCTGTTTATTTATAAACTGAAAATATTATGTTGACTAAGTTTCCTTGCTTCAAAATGTATCGCGGTTATCCATGCAACTGACAGTAAATCTATTCTACAGGTTCTACTTTACGGGTCCCCTGATCTGTCGCTTGTATTTGGTTTTGTAGACTATATTGTAGCATTCAATAGGTTTTAGTTGCCCTCTTACATGAGAATCACTGTGTCAGGAGTCACATACATATATAATTAATTTTGTATTATATTTGCTTACGTTTTTTTTGTATGTAACATCAGGTCTGTGTGTATATATTGTTGTGTTCTTGTTAGAGGTGACCGTGGCAGATGGCATCCCTTTCAGGGGAACCTCAAAACAGAAATGATGTTTTAATAAAAAGAAAAAACTTAAAAAAAACAACTTATATGTATGTACCTTACTTGGTACTTTGTGAATATTCACGGGAACGCTTCTTCAAAACAAACAATAGTGGCTCACCTAGTGCTTCAACCTATTGAACAGATTGAGGAGGCATAACGGAATATTAAGAATATTTTTTTCTCGTTTTTTCGCAAATTCCCTATATTTAACTGAACAAAATGCATATAGGTCAATAAGCAGTTATCACACGTGTGAACTGACGCAGCGACAGTATGAACCATCGCATCTCCATTTTCAGAAGCAGCCGCCAGATGTCGCCCCTACCGGCGTTGTTAGCTGTGATTGGTGAGTCCTAATACGGGCCTAAAACAGCTATTCAAAAGTAATTTGTCAAAGAAACGTGGAGTGGATATACAGTTTAACCGATTGAACTCCCCCAACAATAATAAATAATTTTCAGATATTGTTATTTTGGATTTCTCGTCCTAATTGCAACGAATGTGCTATGTTAATGTTTCTGGCGCCTGCATGACTGATAAGTCAGGTTGGATATTCGGTTCTAATAGTTTCTTATCGACAGGTGTTTTACATAGATTGGTGGACCGCTTTTATAGGATACTCATTTACGTAGGGTCTACATTTAAGCACAACTATAATTGGTTGTCATCGTCCTATGCATTGGTATCTAATATTCTATTTACTTCGTACGTTGTGCAATCTTGCTTTATACAAGACAGTAGTTTGATGGTTTGATGGTTTAAGTACAATATTTATTTTAGATTTTAGTGAACAATTGAATTAAATAAAGTTAATTTTAACTCTCAATTGTTCTGATGACCGGAAAACGGCACTAGTTCCAGTGGGTCAGCAGAAAACACAATTTTTTTTATTGAATATTAATATTAAGAGTAAAACATTAACTCATATAGCATACAGAATATGGATATGTCAATAACACATAACACAAAGGGGATCTGCATATAACAACTTGATAGCGAACATGGGAGAGGTATATAAAAAAAATATTTTCACATTGCTTGATATAACAGCATGACTTCTCACATTCGGCCTATCTTAGTTTTTCAATGAGATATTCTAACTGAAGGAATGTTTTACAATTAACTTTCCACACATACTATCGTCCAAGTGGCAACCTGCTTAGCAGCGTACTCGGTTAATAATATTGATGCGATGCAAAAAGTGACACGAATTTTCGACTTGCAAGATTTTATTTAAATTTAATAGCACATAGCTTCAACGTATTTGAATCATATAGTAATACATATATTAAAGGGGAGTTTGAAGTAACTGATATTAACTATTCAATATTATTTAGGAAAAATTACTCACGAAGAAAATTATCCTGGTACTATGTACATTTGCCGAATGCGAACAGAATGACTAAAAGTGATGATGTATGGCGAATACAATGCAAGCATAAAAATTTGATTTATTGTGCGGAGAAAGTTTATTTATGTCAACACCACTCACGAATTTAGTAATGGGGTCTGTGTTGTATAGCGACAGCACCTATGATAATACTTGTTCAGAAAATCTGCAGCTCATGTAACGCATGACTACGAAGGACTAATGTTAAATAAGAACTATTTCTGCTGAAATCCTTTTCAGAAATTCAGTGGACAGAATGTGATCGTCTGGACGGTATTCTTATTACGTTTTGGGGGGAAATGACCTTGACCTGGATGCCGCAGTTTTTGTTGACCCTGATGCCTTTTATATCTCGACCGTGATTCCTCTTTTGCTTTGACCTTAATGCTTCTGCTGTTTTGACATTGATGCTTCTATTGTCTTTGATCTTAATGCTTCTGTTGTCTTTGACCTTAATGCTTTTGTTGTCTTTGAACTTGATGCCTCAGTTTTCTTTGATGTTGATGCCTCTTTACCATTGACCTTCATGTTTCTGTTGTTTTTCGCCGTGAGGCTTCTGTCTTTGACCTTGAAGCCTCTCCTCCTTCAATATTAATTCGTCGGTTTTATTCGACCTTTATTCCTATGACTTATTTGACCTTGATGCCTCTCTTGCCTTGACCTCGTCTTCAGCGCTCGTGCAGTATGTCACGTGCACGCCCTATCCACATTTTTACCCGTTCGGAGAGGATGCGGGGGATGACCTACTGAATACCTTCGACGACGGGTTCGCTGACCTGGCCATGTCAAGGGCTGGGGGCTTCCACTTCTACGGGCAAAACTTCTACAACGTTACAGTAAGTCTGATGTCACTTGGGAGGATAAATCAATGCAATCTACTATGCTGCGATCTGTCCTTCACTGCCCACCCCGCCACACACAACAGCCTGGTCTGCCTTTTGTATTTTAGGACAACCCGGGGAGCACAATGTTACCCAGAATGCCAGACGTCAGCACTCCGGATTCGTGTCTCCGTCTAACGATTTTGACCCAGATGTTGTTTTGTTGTATTTCCAGTAACATGAACTCGGAATTTTATTGTGTCACATAAGGACAAATCACAATTATTATGCTATTGTGGATTTTAAACTGACTCTTAGATACAGCGTTCAATAAATTGCTTTTATTCCAGTCGAGAAAGTATTCAAGGCTAGAGACGCTTTTACTATCATTGTTCACGTGAACTTGAGATTGGACAGCTGCGGACGGATTTAGTAACGGTGGGGCTCTGGGTGGGGTTACCAGTAACCATGTTAATTTCAATACCTCCTGGGGGTCAAGTCACGTGTTTTTTAGTAGGGTGGGCACGGGAGGGGGGTGGATGGGGGAAGATGGCGGGGGGTGGATGGGGGGAGATGGCGAGGGGTGTGTTGAAGCCATCAACATTTCATTTTGTTTTCAGATGAATTGCAAACACAACACCTTGCAATTGACAATGTACCTTATGTCACAAAACATAAAATAAGATAAATTGATATAGCTCAGTGCAGTTAATAATTATCTTCTACTGATCATATAAATCAATATTTATTAATTAATCTATTGAACTATCGGTTTTAGGTCAACGCGAATGGCATTATAACCTTTGAAGAGAACAACTGGTTCTATCAAGCCGGTCTGGCCCCCTTCCCATTCGACGCCGACAAATCCCCGTATGACGTAGATGACCACATGATCGCCCCCTTCATGGAGGACATTTTGGCCAATCACGAGGGTCCGAGCAGCAACCGGATCTGGTACCGCCAGGAGGCGCTGGATGTCACACTTCTGGACCGAGCGACCCAGGACGTCGCCACGGCCTTCCCTTGCGAGGACGGAGACCTGCCATACAATCCCAACTGGATCTTCATTGTGACCTGGGACGAAGTGAAGCACTTCTACCAACATTACGACCAGAACGAGGATCTGTTCAACACCTTCCAGGTCGTCCTGACAACGGACGGGGTGCGATCCTTCGCCTTCTTCAACTACGGAGACATCCAGTGGACTGGCGCGTACCCCGAGGACCACGCCCAGGTAGGGTGGGGGAGAGGGGGGTAGGACTGGCGCGTACCCCAAGGACCACGCCCAGGTAGGGTGGGGGAGAGGGGGGTAGGACTGGCGCGTACCCCGAGGACCACGCCCAAGTAGGGTGGGGGAGAGGGGGGTAGGACTGGCACGTACCCCGAGGACCACGCCCAGGAAGGGTGGGGGAGAGGGGGGTAGGACTGGCGCTTACCCCGAGGACCACGCCCAGGTAGGGTGGGGGAGAGGGGGGTAGGACTGGCGCTTACCCTGAACACCACGCCCAGGTAGGGTGGGGGAGAGGGGGTTAGGACTGGCGCGTACCCCGAGAACCACGCTCAGGAAGGGTGGGGGAGAGGGGGGTAGGACTGGCGCTTACCCCGAGGACCACGCCCAGGTAGGGTGGGGGAGAGGGGGGCTAGGACTAGCGCTTACCCCGAGGACCACGCCCAGGAAGGGTGGGGGAGAGGGGGGTAGGACTGGCGCTTACCCTGAGGACCACGCCCAGGTAGGGTGGGGGAGAGGGGGGTAGGACTGGCGCGTACCCCGAGAACCACGCCCAGGAAGGGTGGGGGAGAGGAGGGCTAGGACTGGCGCTTACCCCGAGGACCACGCCCAGGTAGGGTGGGGGAGAGGGGGGCTAGGACTAACGCTTACCCCGAGGACCACGCCCGGTTAGGGTGGGGGAGAGGGGGGGCTAGGATTGGCGCGTACCCCGAGGACCACGCCCAGGTAGGGGGGGGGGGGAGGGGGGGGGCTGAGACTGGCGCTTACCCCGAGGACCACGCTCAGGTAGGGGGGGGTGGAGGGGGGGAGGGGGGGCTAGGATTGGCGCTTACCCCGAGGACCACGCCCAGGTAGGGGGGGCAGGGGGGAGGGGGGGGGGTAGGACTGGCGCGTACCCCGAGGACCACGCCCAGGTAGGGTGGGGGAGAGGGGGGGTAGGACTGGCGCGTACCCCGCGGACCTCGCCCAGGGAGGTTGGGGGAGAGGGAGGGGCGTAGGAGCTTAACCCGAGCACCACGCCTACGTAGGGTATGGGAGAGGGGGGGTAGGGCCGGCGATTACCCCGAGGATCACCCTCAGGTAGGGTGGGTGAGAGGGGGCGGGGGGGTAGGGCTGGCGCTAACCCCGAAGACCACGCTCAGGTACGGTGGGGGAGAGGGGGGTAGGGCCGGTGCTTACCCCGAGGACCACGCACAGGTAGGGTGGGGGAGAGGGGGTAGGGCCGGCGCTTACCCCGCGGACCACGCTTAGGTGGGGTGGGGGAGAGGGGGGTAGGGTCGGCGTTTACCCTGACGACAACGCCCAGGTAGGGTGGGGTTGAGGAGGGGGGAGGGGGAATGGCGCCTGTCCCGATGACCACGGTGATCTTGTCAAAACAAGGACAGGCTATGCCGAATGGCTTCTATGGTTAACGTAACGGGTATTCCTACATTAGGTAAAATAGTGATTTTCGACTTCCTCCATAATTTTATTATTCATAAAATTAAATACGAACAAATTCTGCCACGTTTAGATGATGAAAGAATGTTTCCAGCAAAAGGAATTTGTATAGGCATTGCCTGTTTTCCAATTGCGTAATAAAAATATGTTTAAACCAAAGAATGTTTCAATGCGTCTCGAAGGGACAAACCGCCATGACTTGATTCCACAGGATTACGCTTTCGCTGATAGACATTTGCCAATCGATCGGAATGAGTTATTCTGGGACTAATGTGATTCTAGTTTAGACGGCCCGGCTAGTCTGGTTTACATGATGTTGAAATGATCACTGTACATTAATTAGGCTCCTGTCCCTGAAGGTTGGTTTTAACCACGGAGACGGTTACCGGGCCCACACGGCGTCCGTGTCCAGGACTCCGGACGTCGCCGATCTGGATACGACCAGCAACGTGGGAGTCCCGGGCAGACACGCATTCAGGGTCGACCGACCCTTCATCAAGGACGCCACGTGTGCTCCGGACGGTGAGCGAACTGGTCGCGGCTTATCCGGATCCGATTGACGGCTATAAGACAGACAGGGATTGTATTAACTGTATTTACTGTAGGATGTATATTGTATCCGATGTATTTGCGTAAGATGTATATTGTATCAATTGTATTTACTGTAGAATGTATATTGTATCAATTGTATTTACTGTAGAATGTATATTGTATCCTGCCTATTTATCAAAGTGCATATTGTACTTTGTCTATCTGCAGACTGTACCTGGCTTCAACAATCCTTGTCTCCTATCTGCAGTTTGAACCTTCCTTCAACAATCCTTCTCTTATCTGCAGACTGTACATGCCTTTAACATTTCTTTTTTGTCTGTTATCTGCAGTCTGTATCTGCCTTCAACAATCCTTGTCTCGTATCTGCAGTCTGTGTCTGCCTTCAACACTCCTTGTCTCGTTTCTGCAGTCTGTGTCTGCCTTCAACACTCCTTGTCTCGTATCTGCAGTCTGTATCTGCCTTCAACAATCCTTGTCTCGTATCTGCAGTCTGTGTCTGCCTTCAACACTCCTTGTCTCGTATCTGCAGTCTGTATCTGCCTTCAACACTCCTTGTCTCGTATCTGCAGTCTGTATCTGCCTTCAACACTCCTTGTCTCGTATCTGCAGTCTGTGTCTGCCTTCAACACTCCTTGTCTCGTATCTGCAGTCTGTATCTGCCTTCAACACTCCTTGTCTCGTATCTGCAGTCTGTGTCTGCCTTCAACACTCCTTGTCTCGTATCTGCAGTCTGTATCTGCCTTCAACAATCCTTGTCTCGTATCTGCAGTCTGTGTCTGCCTTCAACACTCCTTGTCTTGTATCTGCAGTCTGTATCTGCCTTCAACAATCCTTGTCTCGTATCTGCAGTCTGTGTCTGCCTTCAACACTCCTTGTCTCGTATCTGCAGTCTGTATCTGCGTTCAACACCCCTTGTCTCGTATCTGCAGTCTGTATCTGCCTTCAACAATCCTTGTCTCGTATCTGCAGTCTGTATCTGCCTTCAACAATCCTTGTCTCGTATCTGCAGTCTGTATCTGCCTTCAACAATCCTTGTCTCGTATCTGCAGTCTGTGTCTGCCTTCAACACTCCTTGTCTCGTATCTGCAGTCTGTGTCTGCCTTCAACACTCCTTGTCTCGTATCTGCAGTCTGTATCTGCCTTCAACAATCCTTGTCTCGTATCTGCAGTCTGTATCTGCCTTCAACAATCCTTGTCACATATCTGCAGTCTGTATCTGCCTTCAACAATTCTTGTCTGTTAACTGCAGCCTGTACCTGACTTGGACAATCCTTGTCTCTTCCCTGCAGTCTGTATCTGCCAGTTCGGAGACTCCCAGTACGGCTTCTCTGCCAATGGACGCCACCTGGCTACGCTTGTGAACTACCAGAACGTCGTGTCTGGGTACGACTTGGCTGCGAGCGGCCCCGTGGAGCTGGCCGAGTTCGGGGAGGCCGACGACCCGTGTCGCTTCCGGCTCGTGGCCCACGTCAGCGTCGTTAACGACCGCGTCGACCTAGGCAACGCTGTCTTCTTCTTCGGTGTGGGCAAGAACGGGAAATACAAGAGGAACATCAAGATGGGGGGCAAGGCCGTCAAGGAGCGAGGTCAAGGGGTGAGCGCCTTTACCGAAAGAGAAACATGGAGTATGTTTTGTGGTATTATATGGACGGATATCTGATGTTGAAGAGTTTTGTCATCTAGGGAATCGTGTCATTGATATCGCAATATTTTTTTCACAATATTCTCTGTATCTGTTTCTTACCCGTGGTCGTTCCACTCGCCCCCCCCCCCCCACCCTCCCCCAATCTCTCTTTCTCTGTTTCGTTCTGGCTTTTCCTCTCGCACCATATCGCTCTCCCTTTGCATTTGTCTCTCTACATGTACCTCCGATACCGCCCCCCCCACCATGCTCTCTAGACCACCATCCTGTACCGGTGTCTCCCTGGCGGTTGCAGATCGCCTCTTCCAACACGCTGGACCCGGCTGAGATCTACGTGTATGACGCTGACGGCACCCACCTCCGGCTGACCCAGCAAGGGGACGTCATCCTGATCCAGAGTGAGTCCTGCCCCTACGAGGTGGAGTACCACAAGAACGCCATACCCAGGGACCAGGTGACACTCTCCGCCGGAAGCAACGCCGGACCCCTGACGGGCGCCTGTGGAGGCTGTGTCGTGTAGCGCCCCCTACAGCGACCGAACTCGTGGCGCCATCTAGTGTTGATCTCCATACCAATGTGGATGACTGGCGCTGACGCGACCAAAGCTATCCGTGAAGCATCGTACCAACATGGAGGCTGGCCAGACAGAAAACTTTAATTCATGTCTAGTGTTTTTGTTGCATAAGTATATTTCTTTCATGTGAAACGGGATGACATAAACAAAACGTCTACAAGTTATGACATCAGAGTTGGTCTATTTATCCAGTAAACGTAACGCGTAATAATTTGGCAGTAATTACATAAGTGGAAATACAAGAAAAATAAAATTATAAAATCAACCTCTCCGAATAATGTCAACATTTAGTAGTGAAATCATTAGGGTGTGCGAGTGATTCGAACATAGCCTTAGTTATTGTTAGTGAGGCGGCAGGGGGCGCTTCAGAAGAGTGCTTCGGTAGTCACCTCAATAAACTTGAGTGCCCAGGGGGTCAACAGCAACGGCGTCCTTGGTGGGGGGAGGGGGCCCTAACGGGTTCGGATCCTGGATCCGTCACTAATGTACTAATGACCCACATTGATACGTCACTGATGTACTAATGGCCTACACTGGTACGTCACTAATGTACTAATGGCCCACATTGGTACGTCACTACTGTACCAACGACCCACATTGGTACGTCACTAATGTACTAATGGCCCACATCGGTACGTCACTAATGTACCAATGGCCCACATTGGTACGTCATTAATGTACTAATGGCCCACATTAGTACGTCACTAATGTACTAATGGCCTACATTGGTATATCACTAATGTACTAATGGCCCACATTGGTACGTCACTAATGTACTAATGGCTCACATTGGTTCGTCAAAAATGTACTAATGGCCCACATTGGTACGTCACTAATGTACTAATGGCCCACATTGGTACTTCAATAATGTACTAATGGCCCACATTGGTACGTCACTAATGTACTAATGGCCCACATTGGTACGTCACTAATATACAAATGGCACACATTGGTACGTCACTAATGTACCAACGGCCCACATTGGTACGTCACTAAAGTACTAATGGCCCACATTGGTAGGTCACTAATGTACCAATGGCCCCTCATTGGTACGTCACTAATGTACCAATGGCCCACATTGGTATTTCACTAATGTACTAATGGCCCACATTGGTATTTCACTAATGTACTAATGGCCCACATTGGTACGTCACTAATGTACTAATGGCCCACATTGGTACGTCACTAATATACAAATGGCACACATTGGTACGTCACTAATGTACCAACGGCCCATATTGGTACGTCACTAATGTACTAATGACCCACATTGGTACGTCACTAATGTACCAATGGCCCTCATTGGTACGTCACTAATGTACTAATGGCCTACATTGGTATGTCAGTCATGTACTAATGGCCCACATTGGTATTCCACTAATGTACTAATGTCCCACATTGGTACGTCACTAATATACAAATGGCACACATTGGTACGTCACTAATGTACCGACGGCCCATATTGGTACGTCACTAATGTACTAATGACCCACATTGGTACGTCACTAGTGTACCAATGGCCCACATTGGTACGTCACTAATGTACGAATGGCCTACATTGGTAAGTCACTAATGTACTAATCTTCTAAACGCCTTATGGTATATTTTCTTGGTAATCGTGTTTATCCTAAACCACCTTAATGGTTTCTTTTGTGGCCACGATTTTATTATACTATTGATTTTGAAACTAGAAAACCCCAGATGTTAGGGCGTTTACCTACTTATTAGTCTGACACGTGCTCGTTACCAATTGATTTTCCATTACAGTTTGCACTCCACGTAGGTACTCTTATGTGTCGACAGATTAATGGCCTCACGCTATATGCTACCTACCCATGCTTAGCAGTCGACCAGCTTAAATCATAATAAAACATCTCTCTTGTGGGTAGCAAGGGCAACCTAATTAAGGATTAAAACATCTTTTGGTGGCAGGTCGGTCGTTAAATTCGGATTTCTGTATTTAGTTTTTATCTCAAACTATGGAAGTGCCATATGAAAAGCCTGAGAAAAAAAAACGTATAGCTGAGGCATGAAACTGTACGACATTTAAAGCATTAGAGAAGAATTCTAATACATTAATAATCCCGACGGATCCACACTGTAATGGGGACAAGACATTATCATGTAGGTATTCATGTATAGTTTATTAGGATGGCTACGCTGGATACATGTGCTTTATTTATCGGGGATCAAAGGCGCAAAATTAAATTACAATTGTTTTAATATAACCTACATATTGATGTCACCTACATATTGATATTACCTGCATGTTGATATTACCTACATATTGATATTACCTACATGTTGATATTACCTACATATTGATATTACATATTGATATTATCTACATGTTGATATTACCTACATATTGATATTCTCTACATATTGATATTACCTACATATTGATATTACCTACATATTGATATTACCTACATATTGATATTACCTACATATTGATATTACCTACATATTGATATTACCTACATATTGATATTACCTACATATTGATATTATCACATATTGATATTACCTACATATTGATATTCCCTACATAATGATATTACCTACATATTGATATTACCTACATATTGATATTATCACATATTGATATTACCTACATATTGATATTACTTAGATGTTGATATTACCTACATATTGATATTGCCTACATATTGATATTACCTACATATTGATATTACCTACATATTGATATTACCTACATATTGATATTACCTACATATTGATATTATCACATATTGATATTACCTACATATTGATATTACTTAGATGTTGATATTACCTGCATATTGATATTGCCTACATATTGATATTCTCTACATATTGATATTACCTACATATTGATATTACCTACATATTGATATTACATATTGATATTACCTACATGTTGATATTACCTACATATTGATATTCCCTACATATTGATATTACCTACATATTGATATTACCTACATATTGATATTACCTACATATTGATATTACCTACATATTGATATTACCTACATATTGATATTATCACATATTGATATTACCTACATATTGATATTACCTACATATTGATATTACCTACATATTGATATTATCACATATTGATATTACCTACATATTGATATTACTTAGATGTTGATATTACCTACATATTGATATTGCCTACATATTGATATTACCTACATATTGATATTACCTACGTGTTGAATTTACCTACATATTGATATTACCTACATATTGATATCACCTACATATTGATATTACCTACATATTGATATTACCTACGTGTTGATATTGCCTACATATTGATATTACCTACATATTGATATTACCTAGATGTTGATATTACCTACATATTGATATTACCTACATTTTGATATTACCTACATGTTGATATTACTTAAATATTGATATGACCTACATATTGATATGACCTACATATTGATAAGCGCTACCAATCTCCCGACAGTCAGTAGATAGTACTGGTAACGTACAGGAATGATTCATTCGACTTTGATCAATTAGAAGCCATGTTTCGAACAATGAAACTCTCCGACGGCTTAATAACGAATGCGATTTGCTAGTATATTATGCGTTCATGCAACAATTTGGTTGTGCCTAGTTTTTTAGCCCTTGAAGCCTTTGTATCGTGTCGTGTTTCTTGTCTACAATTGGACTGGTGAGCCTCGATGTCGCTTTACCTCAATACCTGAAGATTTCTGCATTCGCTATAGGAAGGCGGGATGATCACGGTTGGGCAAGGAGACACCTGACGCAGCGGGAGACACTTTCTTCAACCACCGCCGCTTCGCACTTTGCTTTTTTGTGTTCTCAAATCTACTGTTATTGAATCTGAAGGAATATTGGATTGGCTATGACTATCGTTAGAGATGGCATGTAATTTCCCGACCCACTGTTATCGTCAGTGTTGGCATGTACATTGGCCACCCACTGGTATAGCTAGTTCTGTCAATTTACCAGACACAAAGCGAGCGATTGGAAATGTTAATTTGCTTTGCTTTAATTTGGATAACCAGCCGACAAATACTTGTATTGACAATGCGGAAACGGCTATATATCAAGTCATGTTGTATAATGTACAATAGACGCGTATCGATTAAACAGCAGGTTCCAAATATCCACATCGAGTATTTTATATATGATGATAACCAGTCTTTGTCGACGGTGACGTCATTACGCCAAAACGTTCAGTACCGCGAAAACAAAAGCGAAACCCTTTTTACCCAGCCCAAAAGGAAAATGGTACACTAAAAGTTTATGACACCCTGTATCACCATAACCGCACAGACCGTACAATAATGCAACGCTAAACGCCAACGGGGCATTAGCGAACCCTTAGGGCAATAGTTCATCACCGCACAGAGGCTGGTCTAGAAGCTGATGACGTCATAGAGGGATGTGGCGGCGTTCTGGATGAAGAAGGAGACGACGGAGAGTTGTTTGGTGGCGGCCGCCGCCTTCAGAGCGGCGTCGGCGGGGTCTGTGGCCCTCTCCAGATCAAACAGACTGTCCGCCAGACCAGGGAAGTTGTCGCCAGCGTACGAGTCCAGCGAGCTCGGCGCGAACGCCACATTTCTGCAGCAAACAAATGTTATATGAGTCAGGCGCATTGAACAATGTAAATAAAACATTTCAATTCCCAGCCGGATATTTAATCCCATACCATAACCTGTCTTAGCTATCTAGGGTATGACGCAGTGGCGGATCCAGGAATTTACGAAATGAGGGAGACCACTATCAGATCCAGTGAGACTTGGACTGGGAGGAACATGTAAATAACACAATTCAAGCCAATACAATAAAACAGTGCGTATTGCATTATCACGATCTATCTAGGGTATGACGTCGTGAGGTCAAAGGAGGCTCCTACCTGATTAGTGGTCGTCCTGGCAACCCCATTGGGTCCAGGAAACTCCTTTCCAGCTGCATGAGTTGATCATTGAGCATGCGCACTGCGATAGGACTGAAAATGTACTATGATGTCAATCTGTTTTTACTACCACAGAGTTGGCTTCGTGTTTACTTCATCACGTTTGGTTTATGTTAATAAATCTTGCAAAACAATGTATATCAATGGCGTGTGAAAAAAGACACAGGTATTGCAAACAGTAGAAGACGAAGAAACAATGCAGGGCATTGTTTTCGTTAACGAAGAAACTTACTTATTTGTGTCTGCGGATGATATTCGAGACTGAAAGTCAGTCGTAGACTGCTCAAACATCGTCACAGCAGCGTATAGATATTCTGTACAGATTATAACATGTAATGTTATCATTATGTATGATATATTTGTAAACGTTCTCACTTGCATCGCGCCATACAAGGTGAAACAACTCAACCGACCCACAGAATTCATTCGTTTCTCGTTTGTCACAGCATTATATAGCATATAGATATCTCTTCTTCTCTTTTTTATACTTACTGTCCAACATAAAACAAACTTTTTATGCACAAAATTCTTAGCATTATGGTTCATTATGTAACTTTATGTTGATTTACGAAATTTTACGTCATCGGTTTGGTATATACATATGTTGTATCACATGGGCGTTCATTCTGAATTTTAAACGTCTTATGAAGGAAAGTTTTTCGTGTGTGCTTTATTTGAAATCTAGCAGGTTTGGGCAATATATAAGTGGTTGACCATGGTGAAATGGCGCTAAGATGATGAAGCGTTATCCAGTTCTCACCCAAGCCCTTGTCGATGCCGTGCTGAGCCATCAGGTCACCGTACTTAGCCACAATGGAGGTCACATACTTGTCGACCTCAGTGGAGAACGCCGACACGTTGAGTGGTAGGATGAAGGAGTCAGCCAGGCTCCGGCCAACCTCCGCCGCTATCTGGGCAATGGCTCTGTGGTACTGGAGAGATTAAAGGGACATATGAGGGGCCAGGCTCCAGCCAACCTCCGCCGGTATCTGGGCAATGGCTCTGTGGTACTAGAGAGATTAAAGGGACATATGAGGGGCCAGGCTCCGGCCAACCTCCGCCGCTATCTGGGCAATGGCTCTGTGGTACTGGAGAGATTAAAGGGACATATGAGGGGCCAGGCTCCGGCCAACCTTCGCCACTATCCGGGCAATGGCTCTGTGGTACTAGAGAGATTAAAGGGACATATGAGTGGCCAGGCTCCGGCCAACCTCCGCCGCTATCTGGGCAATGGCTCTGTGGTACTGGAGAGATTAAAGGGACATATGAGGGGCCAGGCTCCGGCCAACCTCCGCCGCTATCTGGGCAATGGCTCTGTGGTACTGGAGAGATTAAAGGGACATATGAGGGGCCTGGCTCCAGCCAACCTCCCCCGGTATCTGGGCAATGGCTCTGTGGTACTAGAGAGATTAAAGGGACATATGAGGGGCCAGACTCCAGTCAACCTCCGCCGCTATCTGGGCAATGGCTCTGTGGTACTAGAGAGATTAAAGGGACATATGAGTGGCCAGGCTCCGGCCAACCTCCGCCGCTATCTGGGCAATGGCTCTGTGGTACTGGAGAGATTAAAGGGACATATGAGGGGCCAGGCTCCGGCCAACCTCCGCCGCTATCTGGGCAATGGCTCTGTGGTACTGGAGAGATTAAAGGGACATAAGAGGGGCCTGGCTCCAGCCAACCTCCGCCGCTATCTGGGTAATGGCTCTGTGGTACTAGAGAGATTAAAGGGACATAAGAGGGGCCAGGCTCCGGCCAACCTCGGCCGCTATCTGGGCAATGGCTCTGTGGTACTGGGGAGATTAAAGGGACATATGATGGGCCAGGCTACCACCAACCTCCGCCGCTATCTGGGCAATGGCTCTGTGGTACTGGAGAGATTAAAGGGACATATGAGGGGTCAGGCTCCGGCCAACCTCCGACGCTATCTGGGAATTAAATGGCTCTCTGGTACTGGGGAGATTAAAGGGACATATGAGGGGTCAGGCTCCGGCCAACCTCCGCCACTATCTGGGCAATGGCTCTGTGGTACTGGGGAGATTAAAGGAACATATGAGGGGCCAGGCTGCGACCAACCTCCGCCGCTATCTGGGCAATGGCTCTGTGGTACTAGAGAGATTAAAGGGACATATGAGGGGCCAGGCTCCGGCTAACCTCCGCCGCTATCTGGGCAATGGCTCTGTGGTACTGGGGAGATTAAAGGGACATATGATGGGCCAGGCTACGACCAACCTCCGCCGCTATCTGAGCAATGGCTCTGTGGTACTGGAGAGATTAAAGGGACATATGAGGGGCCAGGCTCCGGCCAACCTCCGCCGCTATCTGGGCAATGGCTCTGTGGTACTGGGGAGATTAAAGGAACATATGATGGGTCAGGCTACGACCAACCTCCGCCGCTATCTGGGCAATGGCTCTGTGGTACTGGGGAGATTAAAGGAACATATGATGGGTCAGGCTACGACCAACCTCCGCCGCTATCTGGGCAATGACTCTGTGGTACTGGAGAGATTAAAGGGACATATGAGGGGTCAGGCTCCAGCCAACCTCCGCCGCTATCTGGGCAATGGCTCTGTGGTACTGGAGAGATTAAAGGGACATATGAGGGGCCAGGCTCCGGCCAACCTCCGCCGCTATCTGGGCAATGGCTCTGTGGTACTGGAGAGATTAAAGGGACATATGAGTGGCCAGGCTCCAGCCAACCTCCGCCGCTATCTGGGCAATGGCTCTGTGGTACTGGAGAGATTAAAGGGACATATGAGGGGCCAGGCTCCGGCCAACCTCCGCCGCTATCTGGGCAATGGCTCTGTGGTACTGGAGAGATTAAAGGGACATATGAGGGGCCAGGCTCCGGCCAACCTCCGCCGCTATCTGGGCAATGGCTCTGTGGTACTGGAGAGATTAAAGGGACATATGAGGGACCAGGCTCCGGCCAACCTCCGCCGCTATCTGGGCAATGGCTCTGTGGTACTGGGGAGATTAAAGGAACATATGATGGGTCAGGCTACGACCAACCTCCGCCGCTATCTGGGCAATGACTCTGTGGTACTGGAGAGATTAAAGGGACATATGAGGGGTCAGGCTCCAGCCAACCTCCGCCGCTATCTGGGCAATGGCTCTGTGGTACTGGAGAGATTAAAGGGACATATGAGGGGCCAGGCTCCGGCCAACCTCCGCCGCTATCTGGGCAATGGCTCTGTGGTACTGGAGAGATTAAAGGGACATATGAGTGGCCAGGCTCCAGCCAACCTCCGCCGCTATCTGGGCAATGGCTCTGTGGTACTGGAGAGATTAAAGGGACATATGAGGGGCCAGGCTCCGGCCAACCTCCGCCGCTATCTGGGCAATGGCTCTGTGGTACTGGAGAGATTAAAGGGACATATGAGGGGCCAGGCTCCGGCCAACCTCCGCCGCTATCTGGGCAATGGCTCTGTGGTACTGGAGAGATTAAAGGGACATATGAGGGACCAGGCTCCGGCCAACCTCCGCCGCTATCTGGGCAATGGCTCTGTGGTACTGGAGAGATTAAAGGGACATATGAGGGGCCAGGCTCCGGCCAACCTCCGCCGCTATCTGGGCAATGGCTCTGTGGTACTGGAGAGATTAAAGGGACATATGAGTGGCCAGGCTCCAGCCAACCTCCGCCGCTATCTGGGCAATGGCTCTGTGGTACTGGAGAGATTAAAGGGACATATGAGGGGCCAGGCTCCGGCCAACCTCCGCCGCTATCTGGGCAATGGCTCTGTGGTACTGGAGAGATTAAAGGGACATATGAGGGGCCAGGCTCCGGCCAACCTCCGCCGCTATCTGGGCAATGGCTCTGTGGTACTGGAGAGATTAAAGGGACATATGAGGGACCAGGCTCCGGCCAACCTCCGCCGCTATCTGGGCAATGGCTCTGTGGTACTGGAGAGATTAAAGGGACATACGAAGAACAATCGCGATGTGGTACTAAGCAATGGAGGTGTTGAACCCAATTCTTGTTTTCGTTCATGCGACTTTGACCTTTACTTACCGTGAATTCCGGGTCGTAGTATGTTTCCACTAGATGGAGTGTCTCGTAGACGGAGTGGTAGAGGGGATAGCCGGCAATGCCCTCGGCTGGGTCGTTTTCGTAGTACAAATCCATGCATGTCACGCCGATTTTACCCACAAAAGGGGCAAAGTCACTGCCCGAACCCAGGGTGGCCACACTGGACAAATCGAGTCATCGATAATGTCGTGAACTACCGTAAGTAGGTTCTCTGACAGCCATGTGGTAATGCATATGATGAAATGAGGCGGATAGGAAGTAATAACATGTTAAATCAGTATCCTATATAGTACATAAGTATCAAAATGGCCACTGACCTATCTATAATGATTACTGTAACATTTAATAATTGAATATATAAAACAATGGTGTTGGATAATTACGAAAGTCGACCTGAATAGATATTAGAGACTAGACAGAATATTTGAAGCCTTCCTTACTAAGGTCGATCCGTGGGATTTCCTTCTGGATCAAGAATGGGATTTCTGGCGAGCCACGTGTCGAACACTGTCTGACGTCCGGCCGCCACTTCTTCGGGATCCGGGTTCGGGATCTGGCGCAGGGAGATTACATGTGCAAGTCATGGATGGTGATCAAATTAGATTACATGTAGCGGTTATGAGAAGCTTCCATGTCTCAATTGCGCTCTGACATCGGTGCCATGTACGTTTTTTTTAGGCTGTCATAGTGTCATAACGCTTGGTTGACATAAGTTTTAACCATTCACAAGTAGTATCATAGAATATTACTTTTATACTTACGATCATGGAAGTGTTTCATTTTCAGAACATATATGTGACCAACAGCTTACACACATATGAACCAAAACTCTTACAGTGATCTTAATGCTTAATTGAACGTTCAGTTTGGATACCAAGTGTAAGACACCATCGGCTCCGAGCGTGAAAACCATCCATACTCTTCAATGTTTGAGAAGCAGCAATAAATTGTAGCAACTTAAAAGGTGGAATGGATTAAATAGTAGGGTGCATGTGGCTTGATACAGACCTTCTTCGTGGCTTCATACAGCAAATCGTGAGCCATGGGAAGAGCCTTCAGGCGGAACCGGAAGTTACCTGAAAAATATACCAACACCACAATAACAATCAAATCGTTTCATATCAAAGCCCTTCAATACTTGTCTCCCACAGCACTGTAGGGCTTTATTATTTGGAACATGCACTTATGAAAGCCTACATGTATCTATATTCTGATTAAATGTATAAAAAAAATGTAAACTACAATCTATACTATGCTACTCGTTACATAGACAACGCGCATGTATTTACACCAACAATTGACTTAAAATTAATTAAACCTATTTGACCTTGGCAATATTAGATTTTTATTTACATACATATTTCGCAATTGAAAACCTCGTTGGAATGAATAAATAATGTTTTAGTAGTTAAGGCAAGTTATATATAACCCATCATTTCTAATCCTTCCAAATATAACTACAGTTAGATATTCTGGTAATGAAATGCGTTTGGCAGAAATCTATGACGCATATGGACTTAATAAGCATTGTTACGATACTAGATATACCATAAGAATACCATTACCTATAACAGCGACGTCGATGTTGATATAGCCCACGGCTCTATCACCAATGAGGCTGCCGAATTGCTGAAAGACCATCGTGCAAAAATTAAGCATAACGATATCTATTTATGTTGAGAGCAGAACAACTCCCTCTAACTTGCTTTTGTTGATCTCAATAAGGCTTTTGATATTGTCAGCGGATCTGGGTTGTACACAATCTTGGAGTCTATTGGCTGCCCCCGCAGACTACTTAACCTTATCCGCACCTTTAATGAACACTCGTTCAGCATGGCACAGTTCGACGGATCCACATCTGAGAGCTTCCAAGTCCGAAATTGCGTGAAGCAGGGTTGTGTACTTGCACCAACTTTATTTGGTGTATTTGATGAGGATGCTGACAGTGTTTACCTGCACACCAGATCGAATGGGAAGTTGTACAACCTTTCAAGATTGTACAAGCCGAGGCGCTTCCTAATAAGGCAACTGGTATTCGCTGACGACGCAGCGCTGGTTTTTGCATTCAGAAGGCCAAATACAGAGACTCATGGATCGACTCTCAAATGCGTGTGCATTATTCGCTTTGACAATAAGTGTTAAAAGCCATGGGGCTATAACACCCTTATGGATTACCCAAAATAATATGCATTTAGAAGTGGTAAATGAATGTTGTTACCTGGGTAGTATCGTCACGGATAATCTATCGCTGGACGAGAAACTAAATACTCGCATTGGTAGGTTGAACAAACGTTACTGGCAACATTAACCATTTGCACCAAAATGCTAATCTACATGGCGTGTGTTCTGCTATTACCTGCTGTATGGCAATGAAACGGGGATTACATTGTGTGGCCAAGAAAGATAATAACTGGAATAACTTTCATTTCGTTGCCTGCGAAACATGTTAAGCTTATCTTGGCACGACAAGGTAACGAATGATGAAGTGTTAGGGAGGGCCAGCCTACCAAACATTCTTGCACTTGTGAAACAAAGACGTCTTCGTTAGCTTGGGAACGTTCATCGTATGCAAGATGACCGCATTCCAAAGGATGTGCTCTAAGGCAAGCTTGTCGGCCAAAGGCCAAAGGCCAACTAGACGGCCAAGGCCCAGGTTTAAGGATGTTTGCAAGCGCTACATGAAGGCTTTCGGCATCGATTCGAATTCTTGGGAGGAACTAACATCTCAAAAGAGGCAATGGGCACGTGTCGTGCGTGCGGGAGTGGCCCACCATGACGGGCTCTGGTTGAGAAACTGGAATTGAAACTCCAAACTAGACGTCCAGTGAGCTCCGTCCGTTACAGACACTTTTATTAAGTCATAAGCTCAAAGGTGGCGACGCAAATCCTATTACTTCAACCAAAACAAAGCTGCACATTCATCGTCTTTCGCAGACGGACGGATGCCAACCAACGGTCACCCATATATGGTTATATATACCCATATAAGTTTAAATATTCCTTATCCACGTAATAAAATGCCTACTGGATATTGAAAGAGACTTGGCTTACTCACCTCGATCCACTCCCTGGAGCCTATGATGCCGTATTCCTCGGCACCCCAGCCGCAGAACACGATCGTCCTCCTGGGCCTCCAGCCTGAAAGACTCAAATAGTACCATGCATCATGTGATTTGTCATATAGGCCTACCAACCAAACGTCACCAGTCTCCCATAGTTACCTCGAACCAACATCACACATCCTTACGAAAATAAAAAGTTAGCTTTAGGTTGAGTCCTAAGTTGAAATGAAGGACTTAACAGAATGTTGGTGATCATCGCACGCGAACCCGAGCAGCATGCAGTGTGCCACCACGAGGCATATTGGGCAGCCGTCTGGCGGATATTTCGGTTCCAGATCATACTGCGCATGCGCGAAGTTTACAAAGCGAGCCGTTCGAGTCCTACGGCCTGTGTATACCAGCGTTGAACATTAATGTCTGTCCGCTTGTCCGGGACAAGTGATTTGCGGTTTCCTGTCGGACAAGTATACACTTTCCTGTACTTGTCCAACATTTCCTATAATTCACCTGAAAGCTAACTTTTCATTTTCGTACGGGTAGTTCCAGACCGCCTTTCTGAAAGTACGTCTCTACAAATTGGGGGAGAGGAACAACAGTTGGAGGAGAGGAACGACAGTGGGAAAGTCGAACAACAGTTGAGGGAGAGGAACTTACTGGCTGTACTTAGAATGTATCATGTGATATCAAGTTGAAGCCAATATAGCCTAAGTTCCCCAAAATAAATCTCTTGACATATTTGTCGTTGTAACATAAATATAGCAATATAAAAAGCGAACTATATTTATGGTGCATTTGTGAAAGGCGCTCATGCAGTATGTAAGTCGGCCGTTGTGGACATGTTGCTGGGTGAATAAACGCTAACGAAGAGTAATAAAAATTACTTCCCCTTTCTGGTCAGGTCATGCTCTGACCTATATTTTTAATTTGTGTAGATCCTAAATCAAATGCTGGGTCTCGTAGTAGACTGATCGCCAGCTGTGATTTCCGTTCATCACCGTGGGCACATTATTTAACTGCTCACGGTGGTCTCCTTTAATGGTTCCATACAGACAGGACGATTCGTTTCACACCTTTATTGATCTGGTCCATGAAGGCGCGAGCCACTTCCTTCATGATTGCTGTCCCGCTGGACGGATCCAGGGAGCCAAACACCCAGGCGTCCAGATGGTTGCCCAGGACAACATAACGATCTGGATCAACAAAGTACTCACGTGGAACGTGCCAATTTTCAATGTCTGTTAATCTATTCATCATGAGTTTAAAATACGACAGTACGACATTATAACAGCTGTTAAGCATATCGTTTCATCATACATGTAACTGTAAAGTACATCTATTTATCATCACTACATCAATCTATTTTAGCTCTACAACAAAAGTGTCACCCCCATTGACGTTATTAGATCAGGAATGGTCATGGCGTCATCAATGCATGCCTTGCTGAAGTATGTCGATTGTCTGACAGCATTGTCCATGGCATCATTCAATAGATGACTGACCTGGCTCAATCTCTCCGCGAATAAAGCCCACTGCATTGTACGTCGTCTTGTTTTCGCCATGAGTGGTGATTTTCATTTCGATTTCCCTAGATATTGAAGGACAACCGCCAACGTTCTAACATATACCGATATTATATGTAACGCATTTCATTCAACATCTTTTAAAATCAGTTGATTTAATTTACAGGTCTCCAAGATCTACACGAATAGTAATTATATTGATTTTCTTTTAAATATGTGATAGTGGAAGAAAACTTGAATTACATTTAAGCACGCTTCAGTATTTAATTTACTGCTTGTCATCATTTCCGGTTCCATACCAGTTCGGATCGATGAAGCCGGGACCCAGCCTGTAGGTGATGTCCAGGCGCCCTCTCCAGGCTTCGGGGACCTCGGCACCAGCCATGTTTCTGTGGATAGGAACCAGCCAACATTGAATAGAGAATGTGCAATTTTCCACCTGCATGATGACTTTTGAAAAAGTATCCTGGGCACATTATCTGACAGCGATTTTCAGACATTGACGAAATAGATATGGTATTATATATATATTTTTTTATTTCGTTAAAGAACAAGCATGCCCGAATTGGATGACGTAACGCTAATTCACAACAAAGTAGCACTTTCCCCACACGAGATGCACAAGTTATTTATTACGTGCCATAATATTTCTTTATTATACACTAAGATCCCAAATATACCATTTCATTGTATGAGTAACCTTTAAGTCTTAAATCCATTCAAGCTTACTGCAGGAATATTTTGGCGTCGTCATAGCCAATGGGGTGGATGGGGATACCAGGCAGGTCGGTCTCACTCTCCGCCATCCTGTAGGCGCCATCTTGTGGCAGAATAAGGTTTTGTTGACGGACAATTTATCGTGAAGGATGAGTGCTTCAGAAAACAAATTCTCGTTTCATGCTGCCTTGTCGATTATCATGGACAGCGTGTGATGAATATAAGACTATATTTAAGAAATTGTTGGTTCTTCATATGAAAAGTTACATACATTCTGTGTGGATATATTACCTATTCTTAAAGTTGATAGTAACCCATATTCCCTGGCAGTCCCTAAGCAGAATAATACCAAAGGATTATATGTACGATGGACCTACGGAGTAGGTTAAAGGGCAGGTCCGCCTTTCCTACCTATGGCGGGGTAGCCCGGGGTGAGGGGGTCCCCGAGTCCCTCCGAGGGCTTCACGGTGCCCCGCTGAACCCCCGTCCCGGGCAGGTAGAGGGAGTCGGGGTACACGGCGTCCTGACCCTCGGGCGCGTAGTCGGCAGGGTCAGAGTAGAGGATGAGGCCCGAGCAGGAGAACTGTTCAGCGTGTCTGGCCTGGATGGGGAGGGGCAGACTGAGTTAGAGTAGAGGGTGAGGCCCGAGCAGGAGAACTGTTCAGCGTGTCTGGCCTGGGTGGGGAGGGACAGACTGAGTTAGAGTACAGGATGAGGCCCGAGCAGGAGAACTGTTCAGCGTGTTTGGCCTGGGTGGGGAGGGACAGACTGAGTTAGAGTAGAGGATGAGGCCCGAGCAGGAGAACTGTTCAGCGTGTCTGGCCTGGGTGGGGAGGGACAGACTGAGTTAGAGTAGAGGATGAGGCCTGAGCAGGAGAACTGTTCAGCGTGTCTTGCCTGGGTGGAGAGGGACAGACTGAGTTAGAGTAGAGGATGGGGCCCGAGCAGGAGAACTGTTCAGCGCGTCTCGCCTGGGTGGGGAAGGACAGACTGAGTTAGAGTAGAGGATGAGGCCCGAGCAGGAGAACTGTTCAGCGTGTTTGGCCTGGGTGGGGAGGGACAGACTGAGTTAGAGTAGAGGATGGGGCCCGAGCAGGAGAACTGTTCAGAGCGTCAGTTTAGGCGAAAATGGATAATTTTATTCAATGTTCGTTATTTTGTTTTATTTTTAACAACATTATTTCGCGATGCTCGCAGAAAGTTACTTTATTACATGTACTTGCCTTGTTACCCCTGAAGATCTTGCCGTATCTCGCTATGCATATCTTATCCGTTGTGTTTATGCTCAGATCACCAGTCAACTCCTCGAAGTCTTCAATCCGGCCGTAGTTCACATAAACCAGGGCACCCTGAAATTTAATGGCGTTTTAGAATAGGAAACTTTTTGCTTATTGACGGTCATGCAAGGTTTTTATCTTGGAATGATTCTCTGCTTATTATCAATTCCATGTAGATATTTGATTTAAAAAAACGTTAATCGGAAAGACACATTGCTACTATGATGCACGCTTGTCACTGTGTTTGCCGCTCGATAACAAGTTAGGATGCAATCATTGAAGGCAAGGGTTACGTTGTTTGCCTCTGTTTCTCTAGTAATAAGGACTGCTGCCTATAATCTATTAGTATTTATCACACAATTTGTAATGTCCTAGCGCCACCTTGGGTTGACCGGAAGGGGAGAACGAGTTGAATGGCGGCACGACATCTGATTGGTTCTGTTCAGGGCGAAGGATCTCTTCATATTTCTGGGAGGCGTGGATTGTAGCGCCGGATCCGTCATAGAGAAAGATCTGGCTCGGGTTGTCAGCCTCTGGATACGACAGCAGGACGGTGTATGGATGCAGTACCGCTCGATCCAGACCGATGTCGGTCCAGAAGTCTACCAAGCCTTGTGCGACCTCCAGGTCGGCGGGGGTACCAGCCAGGTGTGGCTGCTCTGTCAACTCCCTGTCAGTGGCATGAACAGTTATGTTAATAATAACATTGAGCGAATATTAGGCGAATGTTCTAATTCTAAAGGATTTCCATAGAATTTCCATAGTTTTCATCGAATTTCCATCGAGTTTCCATAGAATTTCCATAGAATTTCTATTTCCATAGAATTTCCATAGAATTTCCATAGTTTTCATAGAATTTCCATAGAATTTCCATAGTTTTCCAAGAATTTCCATTGAATTTCCATTGAATTTCCATAGAGTTTTTATAGAATTTCCATAGAATTTTCATAGAATTTCCATAGAGTTTTCATAGAATTTCCATATAATTTCCATAGAGTTTTCCAAGAATTTCCATAGAATTTCCATAGAGTTTTTATAGAATTTCCATCGAGTCTTCATAGAGCTTCCGGGGCCTCCCTATTGTAGTGATTAGCGTACTCGACCGCAGATCAATAGGTCCTGGGTTCAAATCCGGGCTCGGGCACATAATCTGGGGCATGTCTCATTCCTTCATACTTCATCGTCCCGAAGGTTGCTTGGCCCGATTTAGCCTTCATGTGCACAAAAGCGGCCTAAACCACCAACATTTCATAGAATTTCCATAGAGTTTCCAAAGAAAGCGCACGTCGTCGCAGTGCATGGTACAGAGTTCAAGGTCGCCCTGGGTGAGTCCAACATCAGCTCCGTCTCGGCTGAACGGGCAAGGCCGTTGGGCAGACCTTCACACCTCATGCTGCTTTTGTTATTGTCCAAAGGATTGGCTCCGCCGTTATTCTCACTTCGCAGCAGGCAACAGGTGCGAAAGTCAATATACCGGCAAGCCTTCCAACGTTCCTTAAATGCTTAGATTAAATCTTCGAATATTACCTTTAGTGCCGTGCCGTCGGTAACACTTCATATATCGCTTCCAGGAGTATTCTTACAGAATATATTCCAGAATTCCTCAAACCTCTCGTTCGCTTGACGCAGAAAATGTACGCCGTCAGTTGTAAGACTGGTATGGAAACTATTCAAACTCGATAGAGACTATGGAAACTCCATACAAAATCTATGAAAACTCTATGAAAATTCTATAAAAACTCTATAGGAAAACGTTGAGAATTGCTGGGCTGGAATGAATTTTGCATAAATTTTAATATCCTAATAAATTTTGCGGATTTCTTCGGGCTGAGCCACTATATTTCCAGAGAATAGACATATGAAATACTAAGAGGAGGACTAAAGCCAAAATCATTTGTTTAATTTACTAATGAAATAAAAAATTGAAGCGTGTGTGCAACGAAACTTTAAACATAACTTAAATCACTGATATTCGTTCGAAATGCTGAGCGTAAATGGTCTGATGTTTTAGGTGTAAAAGTGGAACGGGATACATGGAAGACATTGTATAAATTACCCAGGATAAATTACCAGTGAACGCCACTACGGACGAGAGACAAAAAGGAAAAGTGTTCAAGCCTATGATTTTACACAGGACATACGTAACGAATAGGTACTTATACATGAGTAAAATAGTTAACTCTGATATGTGTGGCTTTTGGGGTAACGAGTGTAAAAATAAAAACAAATTATTATGGGCAGAATGTATAGCTTTGTTTAGAACTGTCACTGAACAATACATGTACATTGGCGCATTCATTTTGGCGCAGACTACTAGCAATTGGAACTGTATAATTGATAAGTCGCACCAAAACCAGTGCCGCAAGGAAACATGAATAGTGCCATTTGAAACTATTGGATGTAGCCAATAGTCGACAGTGTGCTTCCAATTGACCGTGGGCCCAAAAGTCCCTTTTCAGACCTCCCCTCTGCTTTTGAATATCTGGAGAGTGTAACGTGACAAATTGAATACTTCGCAGCAACTGAACGAATAGGCCTACTCTGTCCCTTGCTGAGAACTATGTCATCATGAAGTTGCCTCGTGTTTTCTCCTTTCGCTCTTCCTCTTGCACTTCCTCACCATTGTGCATAGAAAATAGAGAGTACAAAGCAATAACACGAGCAAAGGTAAGTTACAGAACCCTGGCGGGGTTTGAGAAAGAAGAAACTCAATGGGAAGTATATGCAAAATTGTGTTAGGGCAGGTTGTAACAGTGTTACAATATACCCCGAGCACTTGGGTTACAACTTACCTCCAACTACCCGTCATGGGAAACACGAATAAACTCGCTAGTTAGGAAAAAGTGAGACATGTGATGTTTGACCTAGTGTAACTGTCATTATGTCGCGTTGTCAAAGACTGCATAATAGGTTGGGCTGTGTACCGTCCATGCAACAAAACATGTTTCATGGCAGAGTAATAAATTACTGACGTGTGGCAAATTCGAATTATGGCCGTAAGTTGTTCTAGTTTGCAGTTTCGATACTGTCGTTTGCCCCAAAAATGGTCGAGCTGTTCCTGGCTGCAGAAAATCAGCGTACAGTACCGAATGGACGTCAACATATTCACAGTGTTTCAACTTACCCCTGTTACTTTTAGCCCCGGTCTCCCCTACCTGATCATAACCGGCTACAAAAGGACAAAAAATGGCTCTGTCGAAATACTATCTCTATATACGTTCGATAGAAACCAATTGCTCTATAGAAGTATCCCTACACCTTCCATAGAAATATTTTTTTCTATAGAAATATATGTTTACGTTCTATAGAAAATAATTGTTCTATAGAATTATGTACAAACGTTCTATAGAAAATCATAGTTCTATAGATTTTTCTATAGACATTCTATAGAGTTCTATAAAATGCTTTTCTACGGGGACGTCTGCCTACAAGAAAAGCTAAAAGAAGAAGCTCGCGACGTATACTGTTCCCATGGTCTCAATTGCATCCAATTGCAACCATTGCTATGCAACGCTGCGTGCACGATTTTTCTTTTAGTCTGTTGATTTGTTGATGTTTGCGGTCAAATGGAGGTAAATTGAAACAAGAACATTTCAACAAAAAATAAACATTGGACGAGCAGGGGTGCATAATTTGACCATGACATGTGGCCCGGGGCACAGCCTACTCGGTAGTGTATCGGACTTGATGGGGGGGGGGGGGGCGGAGCCTCCTTGATCGTCGGGTTACATAGACTACTCAAATTCCGATGGAAGCCAGTTTTTTTTCCATTTGTTTGACATTTACTGATGATACTGACCCCTATCATTGTCGTCCTCCTCATGACCACCACTTTGTCAAGAACATTCAGCGATCGTGTGATTATAACAATAATCTAACGATTAGTCATTCGGCCCCGCCGGTTCGCTTGTTTACATTTTCTTTTACTTGCGGGTCGTTGTTGGACACGACAGAGAAAGAGTATTCTAACATTTTGTTGGAAGTCCGACCTTGAACTTTCATCCCTCACCCGGAGTCTCGATCATGTGTAAAGTTTAACAACTTTAGGGCGCAAAGGTTTAGGGATTTACATCGCGTTGTAATAGTCATAGTCCCACACATCGGCATGGCTTATCATCTCCAGATAAAAAGGCGGCTTACTTATCTGCTAATGAGGGAAACAATAAGACGGCGGTGTGTGTATGGTAACGGGCGGGTTCAAGATGGGGTGGTGGGTTTATTGAATTACACGGTTGCTATGAAACTATAAAGTCGCGATCATTTTGAAATCGCTGACGTGAGAAAGCAACACCGTGCAATTTTAAATGATACCAAACTTACGTTTGTATACAGCAATGTTATTCCTTTTTATGACGCAAACAATATGTCGGCATGCTGACACTCACATTGTCGCAAATAGACTAAATCACAGACAATGAAAGGCTCTATTGTTGCCACGGCGTCCTCGTGGCCGATGTAAATATAGAGCACGTATTCTTCAGATCACGTTCGGCGCCATGGCAACAATCATGTTATGACGTGTGCTTTAGTATGTTTGCGAAAGTGTGTCTGCCGGCAATGGAGTGTTAACATGAAGAAATATTATTTCTGTCCTAAAAAAGGATAACATCACAGTACAAACGTACAATGTGCTATCATTAAAATTGCACGGTGTGGCTTTCTTGCGTCAGTGATTTTCAGAGCGCTCGCGGCAAATTCGCGGCAAATATGGGCCGAAACGTCACTCTACGGCATTTATGACTTTGACTTTATTGTGCATGGTAGGGATGTAGAAACTAGCAATGCAGACCGAAACATAATAAAATGGCAGGTTTTAGCGGTGTTTTTTTAAATCATGCGCTGCAGTGGACCTGGAAGGAAACTAAAGACCGAATCTTACTCGTCATGTTACCTGAGATACTCCCGGATGTTTGCAGGGTCTATGGCACCAATCAGTGATCCGGATAGAGACTGGTCCTGCCTGGCTGTCAGCCTGTTGAGCATCTTCTCCTGGTCACTGAACGCCTTTCCGAAGAACCCGCTCAGGACTCCGACCGCGAAGGCCACGACGAACACCGCCACACAGATCCCGGCAATCTGCCCCTTGCCTAATTCCATGGCGGACTGTATCCAGAAGGCGCGAGTCCTGCAACTGCAGCAGCGGAAGAGATATCGCCACTGATTTGTATTGCTACTTTGATGTTTTTCCTTTCACCTTTTTCGAATCTGTTTCTGCCACTTTTCTGTGTTTAGGTGACCGCATTAAGCATCCACCAATGAGACCCCTCGGTACTGAACTCACTGATCGATTCACTGACAAATGACTGGTGCGAGCGATCTCCGCCACATGGTGTCGCTTTGCAAGGTACGCAATTTCCACTGCCACAAACGTCAGGATTTCGAACTAGCGATGCCAAGCCATTTGTATCAAAATATATACCAAGACAATGATTTCCTGCCACGACATTTTTTTTTTTGGACGGGAAGTATTTTCGCCTGTGGAACTGGATTTTCAAGCTGAAACTCGGGCCTCTACAGTTCTCGTCACAGATTTAGTGAAAAATGCCAGTTTTCAAAAGAATATGTTACACATGGCTTGCCATATTTCTCTCCCATCGTTTAGTTGTTTTGGCGCGAGTCCGTGCTGGACGAGTGCAGCACCAGTGACTGGTAATCAGCGGACTTCGATCCCATGGTAATTAAGCGCATACAAAAGTATCCCATTGCGATTCTTGTCACACGAGATACGAGAAAGGGTCAGACCGCTTGAAACGCGCATAGTACAGTGTATAGTGTCGTGGTTCTTGTCTACAATGTCTACTTGTTTACTAGGATTGGCCACCAACCATGTCGTTTTACCTCAATATCTGCATGAAGATCGATATCTACATTCGCTATAGGATGCAAGGGGAGGGGGGTTATGATCACGGTTGGGCAAGGAAGCACTTGACGCAACAGGCGACACTGGCAAAGTATAAGCTGTGCTGGGCCCTAGTACGCTGTTTGAAACCCCTCTCTGCCCCGGGTGGCCGGGAGAGCCGAGAGGGGGACGGGCGTGCTTGGCGAGTGCACTGATAACTAAAACACATCTTTTGCCACGATAGAGGGGGAGGGGTGTTGCCTGACACGAGTGTCGCTGCATGCAGATTGAATTTTCTCGCTGTCCAGGGGAGACGAGGAGGTGTGGAGCCATATATGTGCCACTCGCGATCTCGCATTCTCGCCTGGCAGAGAATAGGGCGAGATAGCGAGGAAGCGAGGAAGCCCGAGGAAGCGAGAAAGCGGGGAAGCGCGGGCGAAGAAGCGAGGAAGCGAGACCGCAAGGGGGAGATATATCTCCAGTTCTCGCCTCTCGCCTCCGCGCAATCTCGCTTTTTTATCTCGTTCCCACGACTAATTAGTGAGCTCATTTCGTTTTTCTTGACATAGGATTTAATATTAGCAAGTCTATGTGTGTGTATTTTATCAATAACGTTGGATGGCTCAGCATTAACTAGTTGGGTGATGCTATATCTAATACATTTGGTTGCAAAGTCGTGATAGTGTATATTGGTGCATAGCAGCTGCTTGTTTTCGGGTATTGTATCTCTTTGCACGACTCGCACGACTTAATGCGATATAATAAGTAGTGCGAAAGAGATACTAAGTCGTTCGCACGAGATAGTAAGTCGTTCGTACGAGATGGTTAATCGGAAGAACGAGATACTAGAATAAGTCGTGCAATTCATAAGAATAGGACTAAAAGAAATCCAAAGTTTTCCGGGCACAGATGATAATGGCAAACGCGGGATCAAAACAGCCTTTTTATTATTTAAGGACTGGACACAAAGATTGGCGTCAGGGTTGGGGTTGGGTCAGGGTTAGGCCTAGAAGCTGATAACGTCATAGAGGGATGTGGCGGCGTTCTGGATGAAGAAGGAGACGACGGAGAGTTGTTTGGTGGCGGCCTCCGCTTTCAGAGCGGCGTCGGCGGGGTCCGTGGCCCTCTCCAGATCAAACAGACTGTCCGCCAGACCAGGGAAGCTGTCGCCAGCGTACGAGTTCAGCGAACTCGGCGCGAACGCAACGTTTCTGCAGCAAACAAGTGTTATAGGAGTCAGCCGCATTGAAAATGTAAATAAAACATTTGAATTCCCAGCAGGATATTTAATCCAATACTATAACCTGTCTTAGCTATATAGGGTATGACGCAGTGGCGGATCCAGTAATTTACTAAACGAGGGACAACACTAACCAGGCGCAGATCCATTAAGATACTTGTGACCGGGGGGGGGAGGGGGTTGCTAGTAAGTTATACAGAAGGAATGGGAATGACTGTGCCCCTTGTGCCCCGTTCTTCAGAGAAATGGGACACTTGCCCTCTGTGCCCCCACCCCCTGTGAATCAGCTACTGTGACGTCATAAGTTCACGTGAGGCTCCTACCTGAGTAGTGGTCGTCCTGGCAACCCCAGTGGGTCCAGGAAACTCCTTTCCAGCTGCATGATTTGATCATTGAGCATGCGCACTGCGATAGGACTGAAAATATACTGTCATGTCAATCTGTTTCTAGAGTTGCTTTCTTGTTTACTTCATCACGTTTTGTTCATTTTAATAAATCTCACAAAACAATGTATATCAATGGTGTGTGAAAAAACCCAGGCATTGCAAACAGTAGAAGAGGAAGAAACATTGCAAGGTGTGATTTTCGTGAACGAAGAAACTTACTTCTTTGTGTCTGCGGATGATATTCGAGATTGAAAGTCGGTCGTAGACTGCTCAAACATCGTCACAGCAGCGTATAGATATTCTGTACAAATTATAACATGTAATGTTATCATTATGTATGATATATTGGAACTCACATAGAACTCATTCGTTTCTCATTATGTGACAATCTCACCGAGCACACATTGTCACAGCATCATATAGCATATAGATATCTCTTCTTCTCTTTTTTATACTTACTGCCCAACATTAAAAACAACCTTTTTTACACAAAGTTCTTAGCATTATATTTTTTATTATGTAACTTTATGTTGATTTACGAAACAGATATGGCGTAAACGGTTTGGTACATATGTTGTATCGCATGGGAGTTCATTTCGAATTTAAAAACGTCTTATAAAGAAATGTTTTTCGTGTGTGCTTTATTTGAAATCTAGTAGGTTTGTGCAATATATAAGTTGTCGACCATCGTTAGTTGAAGCTAAGATGACAAAGCGTTATCCAGTCCTCACCCAAGCCCTTGTCAATGCCGTGCGCAGCCATCAGGTCACCGTACTTAGTCACAATGGAGGTCACATACTTGTCGACCTCAGTGGAGAACGCCGACACGTTGAGTGGCAGGATGAAGGAGTCAGCCAGGCTCCGGCCAACCTCCGCCGCTATCTGGGCAATGGCTCTGTGGTACTGGAGAGATTAAAGGGACATATGAGTGGCCAGGCTCCGACCAACCTCCGCCGCTATCTGGGCAATGGCTCTGTGGTACTGGGGAGATTAAAGGGACATATGAGTGGCCAGGCTCCGACCAACCTCCGCCGCTATCTGGGCAATGGCTCTGTGGTACTGGGGGGATTAAAGGGACATATGAGTGGCCAGGCTCCGGCCAACCTCGGCCGCTATCTGGGCAATGGCTCTGTGGTACTGGAGAGATTAAAGGGACATATGAGGGGCCAGGCTCCGGCCAACCTCGGCCGCTATCTGGGCAATGGCTCTGTGGTACTGGGGAGATTAAAGGGACATATGAGTGGCCAGGCTCCGGCCAACCTCGGCCGCTATCTGGGCAATGGCTCTGTGGTACTGGGGAGATTAAAGGGACATATGAGTGGCCAGGCTCCGGCCAACCTCCGCCGCTATCTGGGCAATGGCTCTGTGGTACTGGGGAGATTAAAGGGACATATGAGTGGCCAGGCTACGACCAACCTTCGCCGCTATCTGGGCAATGGCTCTGTGGTACTGGAGAGATTAAAGGGACATATGAGGGGCCAGGCTCCGGCCAACCTCGGCCGCTATCTGGGCAATGGCTCTGTGGTACTGGAGAGATTAAAGGGACATATGAGGGGCCAGGCTCCGGCCAACCTCGGCCGCTATCTGGGCAATGGCTCTGTGGTACTGGGGAGATTAAAGGGACATATGAGTGGCCAGGCTCCGGCCAACCTCGGCCGCTATCTGGGCAATGGCTCTGTGGTACTGGGGAGATTAAAGGGACATATGAGTGGCCAGGCTCCGGCCAACCTCCGCCGCTATCTGGGCAATGGCTCTGTGGTACTGGGGAGATTAAAGGGACATATGAGTGGCCAGGCTACGACCAACCTTCGCCGCTATCTGGGCAATGGCTCTGTGGTACTGGAGAGATTAAAGGGACATATGAGGGGCCAGGCTCCGGCCAACCTCCGCCGCTATCCGGGCAATGGCTCTGTGGTACTGGGGAGATTAAAGGGACATATGAGGGGTGAGGCTCCGGCCAACCTCGGCCGCTATCTGGGCAATGGCTCTGTGGTACTGGGGAGATTAAAGGGACATATGATGGGCCAGGCTCTGGCCAACCTCGGCCGCTATCTGGGCAATGGCTCTGTGGTACTGGGGAGATTAAAGGGACATATGAGTGGCCAGGCTCCGGCCAACCTCGGCCGCTATCTGGGCAATGGCTCTGTGGTACTGGGGAGATTAAAGGGACATATGAGTGGCCAGGCTCCGGCCAACCTCCGCCGCTATCTGGGCAATGGCTCTGTGGTACTGGGGAGATTAAAGGGACATATGAGTGGCCAGGCTCCGGCCAACCTCGGCCGCTATCTGGGCAATGGCTCTGTGGTACTGGGGAGATTAAAGGGACATATGAGGGGCCAGGCTCCGGCCAACCTCCGCCGCTATCCGGGCAATGGCTCTGTGGTACTGGGGAGATTAAAGGGACATATGAGGGGTGAGGCTCCGGCCAACCTCGGCCGCTATCTGGGCAATGGCTCTGTGGTACTGGGGAGATTAAAGGGACATATGATGGGCCAGGCTCTGGCCAACCTCGGCCGCTATCTGGGCAATGGCTCTGTGGTACTGGGGAGATTAAAGGGACATATGAGTGGCCAGGCTCCGGCCAACCTCGGCCGCTATATGGGCAATGGCTCTGTGGTACTGGGGAGATTAAAGGGACATATGAGTGGCCAGGCTCCGGCCAACCTCCGCCGCTATCTGGGCAATGGCTCTGTGGTACTGGGGAGATTAAAGGGACATATGAGTGGCCAGGCTCCGGCCAACCTCGGCCGCTATCTGGGCAATGGCTCTGTGGTACTGGGGAGATTAAAGGGACATATGAGGGGCCAGGCTCCGGCCAACCTCCGCCGCTATCCGGGCAATGGCTCTGTGGTACTGGAGAGATTAAAGGGACATATGATAGAAGATCGCTATGTGGTACTAAGCATTAGGGGCTTGGGGGTCGTGTCATTGAGTCCCATTTTTTGTTTGGTTCATGCGACTTTGACCTTTACTTACCGTGAATTCCGGGTCGTAGTATGTTTCCACCAGATGAAGTGTCTCGTAGACGGAGTGGTAGAGGGGATAGCTGGAAATGTCCTCGGCCGGGTCGTAGTCGTAGAGCAAATCCATGCATGTCACGCCGATTTTACCCACAAAAGGGGCAAAGTCACTGCCCGCACCCAGGGTGCCCACACTGGACAAATCGAGACATCAATAATGTCGTGAACAACCGTAAGTCGGTTCTCTGACAGGCATGTGGTAATGCATATGATGAAACGAGACGGATAGGAAATAATGAAATGACAAATCAATATCCAAGAAAATACCTACATATCAAAATGACCACTGATCTATCTAATAATAATAGTAGTTATTAGACATTAGACAAAATATCTGAAGCTTCCTTACTAAGGTCGATTCGTGGGATTTCCTTCCGGATCCAGAATGGGATTTCTGGCGAGCCACGTGGCGTACACTGTCTGACGTCCGGCCGCCACTTCCGCCGGATCCGGGTTCGGGATCTGACGCAGAGAGATTACATGTGCAAGTCCTGGATGGTGATCAGATTAGATTAAATGTAGCGGTCATGTGTACCTTAAAGGGAGCCGCCAGCCTGGACTATCACTGTGAAGAGTATTGACGAGTATTAACACTTCGTTGCGGCTAAATGGTAAGGAGAAAAAAATTAAGGCAACCCGCCCCTATCAATGTCGAGCAGCGCGCCATTTTGCCGGAGCTAGTGACGTATATTGTGACCCTTCATGGCGCCGCCTTGCGTTATAACTGAAAGTTATCTGATGGAAGGAACTCTTCACAGTAGAGGTAGCCTTCATGAAAAATAGCATCCAAACATATTGATATATCTCTTGCAACGATTGCCCCGAAAACAAACCCATGATTGAAGTTATAATCGCAGCTATTTACATTAGCCAGGATCATGCGGTCTTGTTTTGTTCACACAGTAGGCGTCATTTCCGGTTTGAATATAATTCGAGTACCGCCTTTTAAATTATATTGTAAGCTGCAGACAGGACGGAATATTCTGTAATTTTGAGGATAGATACTTTGGTATTATACGAATCGGTAAAGCAGCATTAGAGGCCAGACTGGCGGATTCCTTTAAACGCCGGCAGAAAGACAATATGTAGACGCGTACAAAAAATTAAGGCCAACCGTGTAAGTAGACACTTATTGTTGTACCATTGTTATGATCACTTATCCTTGGCTATAAGTGAGGACACTATACGATCTATGTATGCGATGTGTATCTGTTATTTGAATGGGATATGATTATTAGGGAGACTTTTTTGTGGTCACTAATCTGTGGAAACCCATTGATGACATAAAACCAAATATCATTACCTTCACAAGTTAGTTGCCTGAAACGTTGTTAATTCTTACACATATAATGGGTTACAATGAGCAAAAATCACGTTAACATATAACGCTAATTAAACGTAGCTGCTAACGTTCGTCCAACGTTAACTTAACGTTGGCATGCTATTTGGGATAAGTGTTTCATTTTCGGAACATATATGCGACCAACAGCTTAGCGTTCAATCTGGAGACCCATTGTAGCATCACATGGATCGCTGGCACGAGAACCACCGATAGTCTTCAACGTTTGGGAAGCAGCAATACATTGTAAGAACTGAGAGGGCAGACTGAATTATATAGAAGGGTGCATGGGGCTTGACACATACCTTCTTTGTGGCTTCATACAGCAAGTCGTGCACCATAGGAAGGGCGTTCAGCCGGAACCGGAAGTTACCTGAAATATATGCCAACACCACAATAACAATCAAATCGTTTCTTTGAATCGTTTCTCAATACATACTTGTCTGCCACAGGACTGGAGGGCTTTATTATTGGGAGGACGCATTCATGCAGGTCTACATGTACTTACATTTTATATGAAAACTTGTAAGCTAAAATGTATACTATGTGTACTACTCTGCGTTACTTGGACAAAACACGTGGAATAAACGAATTAAAATGAATTGAATCTATTTGCTCGGGAAAAATTATTATTGATTAAAATTTGAAAATATTTTTTCAGCCTGTGCATCAAATGTTTTCTTAATAATTAAAAATCTCGTTGAAATAAATAAGTAAGTTTATAGTAGTTAAGGCAGGTTACATTAGACCCATCATTTCCAATGGTTCCAAATTTTACTGCAGTTAGATATTCAAGCAATGGAAGGAGAAGCAGAAATCTATGACGCATACGGATTTCATAAGCACGATGTTACGATGTTAGATACGTAGAATTCTAGGCTGCATGCCCTCTCATTAAGGATGCCATTACCTTGAACAGCGACGTCGATGTTGATATAGCCCACCGCTCTATCACCAATAAGGCTGCCGAATTGCTGTAAAAGGCAAATATGTTAAGCATAACGATACCTATAACGATATATGGCATATATACCTATATATATATACCCAGATATCTTTATATATACCCATATATCGTTATATATACTACCATCTATGGATATATATACCAACATATATCCCTTAGCTACGTAGTACAATTGAAAGAGACTCACCTCGATCCACTCCCTGGAGCCTACGATGCCGTGTTCCTCGGCACCCCAGCCACAGAACACGATCGTCCTCCTGGGTCTCCAGCCTGAAAGACTCGGGGAGTACCATGCATCATGAAATTTCCCACATTCGTGTCTGATTTTGTATTAAAGCTGTAGAAAGATTTAGCGGGGAAGGGTTTCGGAGTTCAAACGTTTTTTTTTCATGTTTACAGATGGCAACAATTTTCGAGGGAAACCACGAAAATGGTGCTGCTTCCAACGTTTCTTACTTTTTAAAGAAAAAAAGTAAATCCTAATAACTACGTCCACTACTAATGGAACAGTAGTTCATGCAGCCCGCCGGTTCACATGTTTGCATTATATCTCCCGCTGTGATTTCCGTGCATCACCGTGGCCACATTATTTAATTGCTCATGATGGGCTTCTTCAATGGTTCCATAGAGACAGGACGGTTTTTTCCCACCTTTATTGATCTGATCCATGAAGACGCGAGCCACTTCCTTCAGGATCGCTGTCCCGCTAGACGGATCCAGGGAGCCAAAGACCCAGGCATCCAGATGGTTGCCCAGGACAACATAACGATCTGGATCAACAAAGAAGTCACGTGGAACGTACCAAGACCAACAGGGGCTCGGTGGCAATGTACACCCCCCCCCCATATAATAGGACTGGTCATTTATGAATCTATGCGGAGCTAGGAGTTTATCACGTTCTTCATGAGTTATAACTGCATATTTAGTATATTCATTATTGTAGCTGAAAACTGCATCCACCCATTATAAAAAACATTATATTGATCATAACTCTCTGTTAATCTATTCATCATGAGTGTAAATTACAACAATTGAGTATAACTGTAAAGTACATCTATTCCTCATAACTGTAAAGTACATCTATTCATCATAACTGTAAAGTACATCTATTCATCATAACTGTAAAGTACATCTATTCATCATAACTGTAAAGTACATCTATTCATCATAACTGTAAAGTACATCTAATCATAATGATTACAAAGTGCATGTATTCATAATGACTGAGTTAAAAATGCAGCGTAAATTGCAGTTTATTCACTCGTAATCACCATTTAGTAACACGTGGTGCATATTTTAGCTCAAGAACAAAAGTTTTACATTGCGTTATTGGATTTGGCCATGGCGTTATCAAGGCTCGCCTTACCAAAGCCTGTCGAATGTCTAAATGACAATATTCAACTATTGTTCAGTGTATAATCAATAAATAGATGACTGACCTGGCTCAATCTCTCCACGAATAAAGCCCACGGCATTGTACGTCGTCTTGTTTTCGCCATGAGTGGTGATTTTCATTTCGATTTCCCTAGATATTGAAGGACAACTGGCGACGTTCTAACATATACCGATATTATATGTAGCGCATTTCATTCAACATCTTGTAAAATCAGTGGATTTAATTTACACGATATGCGACTTTTTGATTTGCTTTAAATACATTATCCTTGAAGAAAACATTAATTCGACCAAGCTTCAGCATTTAATTTACTGCCGGTTTATGCCTTTTTGATTTCCGGTTCCATACCAGTTCGGGTCGATGAAGCCGGGACCCAGCCTGTAGGTGATGTCGAGGCGCCCTTTCCAGGCTTCGGGGACCTCGGCACCAGCCAAGTTTCTGTGGACAGGAACCAGCGAACAGTGAGACATTGCCATTTATTGCCATTAGCTAGATGCAGTCGTATTCAGAGGATAAGCGGTCTCCTGGACAGACCGTGGCCACGGGCGAAGAGTTGGGCGACGAGGTGGGTATCTATTCAGTGGGTATATAGCTCAAAACTGGCAACGAGCGGGACAGGAATTTTATTCGGAAAAAATAGAAAATAAAAAACTTTAATTATTCCCGCCCCGCATGTACAAAGACATTCCTGATACCGATCGAGATAAGGCTAAAGAACAATTACAATGTCATATATTAAAGTTGCTCATACAGCAATTTTCCACTTATAATGATATTCGAGGCGCCCTTTTTCCACTTATAATGATATTCAAAATCTGTTTAAAAAAGGTCTTGGACGCATTATCTGACTGTGAATCGTAACTATGTACGAGAGATATAAGGTATCCCATTTAAAAAGGCTAACCGTTACCGGAAGTTTCATGACGTAATACACGCGAAAGCCACACACCACATGAGCTGCACCATTTTGGAAAAAAGAGAAGCTTAACAAAATGCCCTTATATTTATTTCGTGAAATAGGTAGATTGATAGACTACACTAAGACTCCAAATACATACGTATAGCATTTTGATTCGAATTGTATTCTTTATTTATCAGGGAAAGTATTGCTGTATGCGTAAGTCTTTAATCCCCTTCAAGCTTACTGCAGGAATATTTTGGCGTCGTCATAGCCAATGGGGTGGATGGGGATGCCCGGCAGGTCGGTCTCACTCTCCGCCATCCTGTAGGCGCCATCTTGTGGCAGAAAAAGGTTTGGGGGATCAAACATGTATCGTCGTAAGTTACTCAAAATAGGAATGCTTCTGAACAAAAATCTTTGTTTCCTGATTGAGAGTCATTCTGCACATTTTGGTATTTATGTATAGGCAACCAAGATAGACAAGAGATGTAAAATGTTAGATTGATTCTGCAGTACTAGATTTCATCTTCTTAATGCGGGTTGTGATCTTTATCTCCTCGCGGTTCCCTAGTGGAAAAATGCCAATGCGTCTGTCGTACCTATGGCGGGGTAGCCGGGGGTGAGGGGGTCCCCGAGTCCCTCCGAGGGCTTCACGGTGCCCCGCTGCACCCCCGTGCCGGGCAGGTAGAGGGAGTCGGGGTACACGGCTTCCTGACCCTCGGGCGCGTAGTCGGCAGGGTCAGAGTAGAGGATGAGGCCCGAGCAGGAGAACTGTTCAGCGTGTCTGGCCTGGATGGGGAGGGGCAGACTGAGTTAGAGTAGAGGATGAGACCTGAGTAGGAGAACTGTTCAGCGTGTTTGGCCTGGGTGGAGAGGGACAGACTGAGTTAGAGTAGAGGATGAGGCCCGAGCACGAGAACTGTTCAGCATGTTTGGCCTGGGTGGGGAGGGACAGACTGAGTTAGAGTAGAGGATGAGGCCCGAGCAGGAGAACTGTTCAGCGTGTTTGGCCTGGGCGGGGAGAGACAGACTGAGTTAGAGTAGAGGATGAGGCCCGAGCAGGAGAACTGTTCAGCGTGTTTGGCCTGGGCGGGGAGGGACAGACTGAGTTAGAGTAGAGGATGAGGCCCGAGCAGGAGAACTGTTCAGCGTGTCTGGCCTGGGTGGGGAGGGGCAGACTGAATTAAAGTAGAGGGTGAGGCCCGAGCAGGAGAACTGTTCAGCGTGTCTGGCCTGGGTGGGGAGGGACAGACTGAGTTACAGTAGAGGATGAGACCTGAGCAGGAGAACTGTTCAGCGTGTTTGGCCTGGGTGGGGAGGGGCAGAATGAGTTACAGTAGAAGGTGAGGCCCGAGCAGGAGAACTGTTCAGCGTGTCTGGCCTGGGTGGGGAGGGACAGACTGAGTTAGAGTAGATTATGATGCCCGAGCAGGAGAACTGTTCAGCGTGTTTGGCCTGGGTGGGGAGGAACAGACTGAGTTACAGTAGAGAATGAGGCCTGAGCAGGAGAACTGTTCAGCGTGTTTGGCCTGGGTGGGGAGGGGCAGACTGAGTTAGAGTAGAGGATGAGACCCGAGTAGGAGAACTGTTCAGCGTGTCTGGCCTGGGTGGGGAGGGGCAGAATGAGTTACAGTAGAGGATGAGGCCCAAGCAGGGGAACTGTTCAGCGTGTTTAGCCTGGGTAGGGAGGGACAGACTGAGTTAGAGTAGAGGGTGAGGCCCGAGCAGGAGAACTGTTCAGCGTATTTGGCCTGGGTAGGGAGAGACAGACTGAGTTAGAGTAGAGGGTGAGGCCCGAGCAGGAGAACTGTTCAGCGTGTTTGGCCTGGGTGGGGAGGGACAGACTGAGTTAAAGTAGAGGATGAGGCCCGAGCAGGAGAACTGTTCAGCGTGTTTGGCCTGGGTGGGGAGGGACAGACTGAGTTAGAGTGGAGGATGAGGCCCGAGCAGGAGAACTGTTCAGCGTGTTTGGCCTGGGTGGGGAGGGACAGACTGAGTTAGAGTGGAGGATGAGGCCCGAGCAGGAGAACTGTTCAGCGTGTTTGGCCTGGGTGGGGAGGGACAGACTGAGTTAGAGTAGAGGATGAGACCCGAGTAGGAGAACTGTTCAGCGTGTTTGGCCTGGGTGGGGAGGGACAGACTGAGTTAGAGTAGAGGATGATGCCCGAGCAGGAGAACTGTTCAGCGTGTTTGGCCTGGGTGGGGAGGGACAGACTGAGTTAGAGTAGAGGATGAGACCTGAGTAGGAGAACTGTTCAGCGTGTCTGGCCTGGGTGGGGAGGGGCAGAATGAGTTACAGTAGAGGATGAGGCCCGAGCAGGGGAACTGTTCAGCGTGTTTGGCCTGGGTAGGGAGGGACAGACTGAGTTAGAGTAGAGGGTGAGGCCCGAGCAGGAGAACTGTTCAGCGTGTTTGGCCTGGGTGGGGAGGGACAGACTGAGTTAGAGTGGAGGATGAGGCCCGAGCAGGAGAACTGTTTAGCGTGTTTGGCCTGGGTGGGGAGGGACAGACTGAGTTAGAGTGGAGGATGAGGCCCGAGCAGGAGAACTGTTCAGCGTGTTTGGCCTGGGTTGGGAGGGACAGACTGAGTTAGAGTAGAGGATGAGACCCGAGCAGGAGAACTGTTCAGCGTGTTTGGCCTGGGTGGGGAGGGACAGACTGAGTTAGAGTAGAGGATGATGCCCGAGCAGGAGAACTGTTCAGCGTGTTTGGCCTGGGTGGGGAGGGGCAGAATGAGTTACAGTAGAGGATGAGGCCCGCGCAGGGGAACTGTTCATTTTGTCTAGATTGGATGGGAAGGAACATGCTGAGTTTGAGTAGAGAATGAAACCTGACAAGGAGAACTGTTCAGCATGCCTAGCCTGGGTGGGGGAAACAGACTGAGTTGCAGTAGAGGACGAGACCCGCGCAGGAGAAGTGAAGTTCTAGCCGTAACCATGCCATCCGTGACATCAAAGAATCCACATCGCATAATAGATAATTTGGAACAATTAGCTCATGATGCATTCAAATATTCCCAGCGTCCTCGCAGAACAACATGGACAACGATATCGGTGATTATATTCAATGTTCGTTTTTTTCTTTCTGTGGACACAGAGATTGCGATGTTCACAGAGAGTCACTTTATTACATGTACTTGCCTTGTTACCCCTGAAGATCTTGCCGTATCTCGCTATGCATATCTTATCCGTTGTGTTTATGCCCAGGTCACCAGTCAACTCCTCGAAGTCTTCAATCCGGCCGTAGTTCACATAAACCAGGGCACCCTGAAATGTCGTTTTGAAAGCCGAAGTTTAGGACCATAGCTGGTCATGTGGGTCCAACTCTTTGTCTCATCGCATATTACCAGTTCTATATGCAATATTTATATTACATTATTAAGAACAAAATAACAAAAAATGACCCGATGAAAGGCCGATTGCTACAGGAATGCATGTTTGCAACTACATTTACCCCTCGATAAATGACCTGATGGTATCACTGAATCAAATAGCGACGTGTTCTTTGTCTTTTTTTCTCTGCACAAAATGGTTTATAATGTACATGTACAGAGGTCATAAGGACTACTGTTTATATTCTATTATTATTTATCACACAATTTGTAACGTCCTAGCGCCACCTTGGGTTGACCGGAAGGGGAGTACGAGTTGAATGGCGGCACGACATCTGATTGGTTCTGTTCAGGGCGAAGGATCTCCTCATATTTCTGGGAGGCGTGGATTGTAGCGCCAGATCCGTCATAAAGGAAGATCTGGCTCGGGTTGTCAGCCTCTGGATACGACAGCAGGACGGTGTATGGATGCAGCACCGCTCGATCCAGACCGATGTCCGTCCAGAAGTCTACCAAGCCTTGTGCGACCTCCAGGTCGGCGGGGGTACCAGCCAGGTGTGGCCGCTCTGTCAGCTCCCTGTAACGTAAATGCGTCTTCCTATTTGTGTTGCATGAGTTACCCCACAATGGCGTGGACCACGTGGATATAGAAATAAGCTATCGACTTTCCCATTACACCTACGTATTACGTATTAGGTATTTCCAAATGAACGGTCCAACTGTAGTAGCCTATTTCCGGCCCGGATTACCGGCCTCAGGCCCGAATGGACGTCGGGAAGTTCCCACCCCGAACTGACGGGGAGTAGATCTGGCGTCCGTTCGCATCCAGGGCGGATAGAGGGCCGGTCCGACAGCTCAGTGGGTTAGAGCGCTCGCATTCAGCGTTCTGGCCACCTGAGAGCCTAACAGCACGTGGATCGGTGGTTCGAGCCCCGCTGTTGCCATGTCTGTGTGGTCGCATGATAAAGATCCCATGTCATCATCCGCAAAGAGTAGGGGGTTACCCCGGGGACATGGCTCCGCTCTTCCCTTCCTTCTCCCATTGACGCAATATGACCAGAATTGGCCAAAGCGTCCAATAAGCGTACAACAAACCAATCGGGCGACCAACTACTTTCGTGCTTTTCTATGCTTACCTGAGATATTCTCGGATGTGTTCGGGATCGATGTTATGGATCACGGCGTCGGAAGTGACTGGATCCTCCCTGGTTGTCAGCCTGTTCAGCATCTTCTCCTGGTCACTGGCCGGCTTCCCGAAGAACCCGCCCAGGAATCCGACCGCGAAGGCCACGGCGAACACCGCAACACAGATCCCGGCAATCGGCCCCTTGTCTAATCCCATGGCGGACTGTATCCAGAAGGATTAAAGATCAGATGGCTGCTGCAACTCCTCTGTGGTCAAGTACACAGGGCTGTCGATCCCGTTAGTCCGCGAACAATGTCCCCAACCGTTAAGTGTGATATCGCTTTCTCTCCTTCTATTTTCACTCTGTAATCCCGCCACCACTTAATAATCAAGGTTTACGGGACTTGCTCAACCAGTTGCCAAATTAGGGTGACTTTTGATATCTGTCCTCAGGCTGTTCATGGCAGTCACATCGCGAAGTGCTGGGATCTGATCGTACATGTGTTTATGCACTTACCTAATGGTTAGGCATAGACCCTTAACCTGCTTACAGATGAGGCCGACTGACGGTTTTTCGTCTACCTCTCATCTAGGGTTCAAGATTCTAGAAGAGCTAACACCCTATCTGTGAAGAGATGGATTTTGTGTGTGTGGGGGGGGGGGGGGGGGGGGGGGGCGGGGCACAACGGGCCGCGCCCCCTCTCTGGCTTGGAAAATAGGCACAAAAAAGCACGTCAACCCCCCCTTTCACTGAAGAAGGGGGCATAGGAGGCACAGTTACTATTCTTTCTGCACAACCCCACCAGCACCACCCCCACCCCCCACCCCCGGAACACATTACGGGCGCTAAAATATATGGCATTATAACGTAAGCAAGTTAATGCATATTAGAAATAACTTGTCAACAAACTTTGGATCAATATCATTATGATGATCAAGATGAGGTTAAGGAAATATGTTTTTCTTTCCGGTAATGACATGCAGGCGCCGTCGCGGTCCACCGGCGGAGAACTGGTCTCGGCGTAACGCCTGCTATGTATGGTGCGTGTGTGCATCGCCACCCACAGCTGGAGTACAGGCTTATCCCTTTGGACCAATGATGGCTGTTTGAAAGCGCATGAGGTCGGTGGTTTGAGTGCAGAAGTAGGCCTACCTTAATGCCAGTATCTTTGTGATATGGACTATGTGTAGCAGGGGCGGATCTAGCCCTGGTACATGCCTCTATGACCAAGCCCGTAAACGGAGCAATTAGCTCCCTATAATTTGCTCCGTTTACTTCGTGGTCGGAGAGGCATGTACGTACCAGGGCTAGGGCGGATCCAGCAGACAATCATGTGGGGGTCACACGTCGAGTGCTCGATCGAGCCCGGATCCAGGAATTTAAGGGGGGGGGGGGCACTTTTGGTAGGTTTACATTATAATATGGGGGGTCCAGTGCAAACAGGCGGGTGGGGCGCCAAATGTGACCTGGCGTGCAGTTGCTTTTTAAAAAAAGATCTTCCCTAATAAAAAATTTTAAAAAGAGGGGGGGGGGGACCTCCCAATGCCCTCGCTCAAATCTTTAAAATGCCTTTGTGGGAACAGCAACAATAACCTGTGATCCAAGGAAGGGGTCACAGGAGCCCAGTGACCCCTCCGCCTTGTATTAGCGCCAGTTATAGGATGTTTATAATGCGTATAGAGGTTCTGGTTAAAAATTAAGGGGGCCGCGCGTCGCGGAAGGGGGGTTGGGGGGGCACTGTTATGCAAATTTGGTGGGAACTAATTATAGGTTCACTTGAAAGCCCAGTAATGCCTAAGAGAGCGGACATTTCTTATGAAAAAGTTTCGCTTTTTCCCTGGGCCGACGTAGATCGAGTCAATAACAAAAATACACTCCTTCAGAGCGGCTTCAGAGAGGTCAAAGACTCGATCCCCAATAAACCCAGCAATGGACCCCCCCCCCCCCCCCCCCCCCCACCACCCCTCTCTCTCTCCGGAGCCGGGGCGATATGTCATAGTCATTATAGTATATTATTTCTCCATTTAGGGAGGAAAGATAATGACTTTTGAGTTTTCTTAAGTTGCATCCAGGGTGAGTTGCACCCAAGATGGAAGTACAGGAGTTTCTACGTCATTCGGCGTACCCGGCGCAGCGCCCTCGTGCGGCGGAGATAGCAGGAAGAATTTACGACGATAAACATGCCTCCAGGGGGCGCTACCGAAGAAGCGACCTATTTCTGACAACGTTTGCAAACAAGCAGGGAAGTGGCGTCTTTTAACGTCGCTTGCAAATTTCCACGGTCATTTATGCACCTGTAGCTTTAAGTCTTGGCTGACAATTGCTATCACAACAAACATAGCCTCAGATTAAACTCCTTCCCGTTAGGTGAGCAGATCTCATGCGTCAAAGTTTCACACCGACAAATATTTTTTGGAGTTTTCACCAGCTAAATTTGGGTGCCAGGCCCAGGGGAAGATCGGCATATTTCGATCACTTTGTGACGAGGCGGTCTCTCAGCGGGGACTGCAGCAACGCATCATTACAAACTAGGCAGTACATATTTCAATATAGAGTCGACTTCTGTTTAGTGCTGCCCTCCAGCGAATATGCCTTAAATCTTAATGTCAGTGACAGTTTTCAAAGGCCAATGTGAATCCGGCTAAAGTTGATCATATCGGCAGGTAACTTCGATCACTCGGTAATTTTTAAAAACAATTCCACATTTTTGGTGTAAGCTTAGTTTTATCAAGAAAAGTCGGTTCTATTAGGAAACTTCCGGGGGAGTCCACATCGCTGAAAATGCGAGAGATGGGGTTTGGTCTAAGTCTCCAGAATCTACCAGTAACCATGGTCCCTCTGTAGTATTCCGGGTATTAGTTTATTTAGTTTCATTATTGGTTAAGTAAATCCGTGCTTTGGCAACGCGTCGAGATGGAATCCCCAGTGGATGACGTATGTCTCCTGGATACCTAGCGCGTTACCAAAGCAATGACGCTTGTCGTCTGCAGTTCCGATTTTAGACTTTGGAGAAGAAGGCCGGCAGTCAAAAAGACTGTCGGATTCTGCAGATTTTAGGACAGATCGGAAGGGAACTGACAGACAGAAGTGACCGCCGACTCACCGGTAGGAGCTTGGGACAAGTTGTATTTATATTTTATTAAGGGGAATTTAGTATAGTCGGAATAAAAGGGATCGGTCTTAAATTCTACTCCCGGCGTTTGTTGAGTTTCTCCCGTTGGTAAACACCTAAACCGCAGAAACGAACCTGGCTGTGAGAAGTACAAATTAAATTACACAGGTATTTCTCTGTTCCCGTAACCATCGGGTTACGGCGGAGAAATACCACACCTCAACCCCCGTCCTGCGCTCTCAATCTAGTTTAGCCCTGATGCACAGCCCTCACGACCTCAAGTCTAATGGGGCCTTTTGGGGGTGTAAGGGCTCCAGTCTGCCTATCGGCATGTTGTCAGAAAGGTCAAGTTTACTGGGCTACGTCTAGCTATGCTATCACATACATATATGTAGATCAGGGCTAGGTCATGTGGCTGATCGATATATTGCCCGACCGACTGATCGAATTTACACCCAGCACACAATTTTGGGATTCTAAATTTTATTATATTATTTCCTTAATATCGCATAAAAATAGATGTTTTTTTAAATTACAACACTTTAATCAAGTTCTATATCCCTTAAACTTGAAATTGTATCACTTCGAAAAATAAATGCTGCTGTAGGGAGATCATAACTATAGCTTATATGTGGGCGTGTCTGTGGTGGGGGACGTCCCAGCCAAAAAAGGGAGCGAGCGAAAGTTATAGTTTCAGGGGTGTGGCTGATTAGACCAATCAGATTACAGTACTGATTCTGCCAACTCTCCTGCGACGTACGTCATAAAGCAAAGCTCATGAATAATAATTGTTTGGCCTTCACTATAGTACAGATTTTAAATGTGATTAGGCAGCAGAGAAACGAAGGGATATATCATGTAATCAAAGTTACGTGCTGATTGAAAATTACCCAACTTTCCCCTATCCCACATCACAACAAGACCACTCATCCCTGACTCAGTCTTAGGTGTGGTATGCAGGATCGATCCCCATCTGCCCATGTGGACATGTCCCCTCTGTATCTATCATTGTGGCCCCATACAAATACACAATGGAGCAAAGCAGGTCTAAATAATATGGATAGGTGCTATTTAAAATGCGAGCATATTGATTAATATTGAAATAAATCCAACTAATGCAGAGCTTTGGTGGGATAATATATACCATGCACACGTTTTTTCGTCACAGAAAATATACCTGCTGCAAAGTCTCAAATTCGGTTTAAAAAAGTTGAATTCTTCTTTTTAATCAATTGTAGAATATATAAAATGAGAGGTTATATAATATGCAACCTCTTCAGCTTTCCTCAGTAGAGGTTGATTTCCGGTATATTTCGGTATATTTTACCAAGTTATAATAGTATGGGATGCAGATATTGATGTTATCACTTTTTTATGTGTGTATTATCTAAAGAGCTCTCTATGCTCGCTATAATGTAATTTATATTAGGGGGACAACTGAGCATCAGGGGACACCCTCCAGCATATCACACCGGCCTGATCTACGTTTTACAGTGGGGCGATGTTAAAAACAGTAGCATATATGATTGTTCATTGCTATAATATTGTTTTAATGGTGATATGACATATTAAAGTGAATATTAAACATGTTAAAGCCATTACCCACCCATCCAGATAATTTTATGTCGATCAGTCCCCCATGACATTGGTAGTGAGGTCACACTGCAGCAAGATTTATCCAGTCTCATGCAGGCTGTATTGGTACAATTTGTGTGGTTGCGTGGGAACAAGCTTTAATATTCACTTGGATACATCATATCTCCCTGAAAACAAAATATTATAGCAATGCACAGGTACTCTATCCATGTATAACACTGTTTTTAACACAGCATGAACTATATCTCAAAACTAGATCTAAACTATTTCTGAACTACATTGATGAATTACCCTGTACCTATACTGTATACCCTCACTCTTCCCCCTTTCACTTTTTTACCAGCCATCTTTCCCTTTGGCAATAAGGTACAGGTTTCAGAAAGTTATACATGTTATAGTCATTGGGACCGTCATTGTGCACTGAGCAAAAGTCAACTAATCAAGACATTTGCCTGGTAAATGCTAAATTGCAATTATGTATGGTGACAACTTGCCTAGGGACTTCATAGGGAAATGTTTGTTGGTCAGTTTCTAGGCTTCTTCTGATTTATTATCAATTTGTCAATATGATTTAAGCAAGTGAAAGCTATTCTAGTGTTCTGTAACAATTTAGAAACTTTACTGTAATGAGTTATATTATGCATTAATAGCATTTTAAGACACCTTTTACTATTTATGACTTCCATCAGGTAGGATTTGTTGGTTTAATTGAGTTAGGTCTATTTCAGTGTTCAGCACCTCTGCTGGGGTAGTAGATTTACAAAAGGATTATATATGTTTGTAAACAATGTCCATGATTATCAATTACAATTTATAGTCACACATTTTATTCTTTCAGATTATCAACTTCTCTAAAGAATGAAATTGAAGATTAATATATAATATTCTCAAGTAATTACTGACGATGTCTGGAATTGAACTTATCCCTGTTGATGGGGGAGATGCCATTGAGATAACCTTCAACAAGACAACCATTGGAAGAGGACCTTTTCTACAGGTATGTTGAGAAAAATGTTTCAGTTTGAAAAAGTCTAGTCCAAGCTATGTATGAAGGTATTTTGTATTAAGATCAATTCTGATGGTTTATGTGGTTTTGCTAAAGTGAATTTTATTAACCATTCCAAGGTGGCAGACAAGAGGGTCTCAAGGAATCATGCTACACTGGAGGTGGATAAAGATGGAAAGCTTGTGTTGACTCCAGTAAGTGACCTGTCATATGTTACCTGGTAAAAATGTCTGCATTAATGGGAAAATCCACAGCTTGATAGGACAATTTGATAGCGTGTAGGATCAGATTCTGATTCGCTCATCGAGCGATTTGTACAGCTTCTGGAAATAATAACAGTTTCCTGTATCCTTGATGTTGTGGCCAAAGGAGGTTCCTCACTTCTATATGGGCATATGAGTCTTATGCCAGGGTGTACCTAGCTTTTTTTTTATGTATTTAGATTGTGTTCTGCCACCTGCATGCCAATGTTTCATAAGAACTTTGTGTATAATTTGCAGATTCATGCTAACCCATGTTTCTTGTCGTCAAATGATTCTGATGAACCTGTTACAATGACCAAAGATGTACCAAAAGTTCTGAAAGATGGTGACAAGTTTGGACTTCTACCCGATCAGCTCTTTTACAAAGTGGTGTATGTCAACCTGCATACAAAGTAAGTAGCGGGTAAGGAGAGATTTCGGTGGAACATGTTTTGGTGACAATCCTATTATAACTGCCGGTATAACTAGGGTAAATAGGAAAGAAATTGGTATGATAACATCCTACACTTCGCCCCGGTAGCCACAGGTATAACCTTTTCCTGTTGGCTTGTTGGAATATCTTTTATTTGTGTTTAGAACCCCTTTAGCGCCTCTTCATGGACTACATTTAAAGCTAATGCGATACAAGATACTTATACATGTATTTATTATACATATTACAGTTGTACATGTATTTACTATGCAATACAGTTGTACATGTATTTACTATGCAATACAGTTGTACATGTATTTATGGTACAATGTAGCTGTACATGTAGTTATTGTACAATATAGCTGTGCATGTATTTATTGTACAATATAGTTGTACATGTATGTATTGTACAATATAGCAGCACATATATTTATTTTGCAATATAGCTGTTATGTATTTATTGTACAATACAGCTGTGCATGTAGTTATTGTACAGTATAGCTGTACATGTATTTATTGTCTGTTTCAGGGAAAACAACAAGAAGAGCGTTGCGAAAGAAGGTTGGTTCATGTGGTCGTCTGTCGCCTTTAGTCTCCTTAGATATGACTTAGATATGGGTTTAACAGTACTTGCAGCCTGTGTGGCTATGTCGTGACGGTGTTTCTCATACCTTTTAAGCTTGTATAACTGGACAATCCGAATTCCCTGTTTTTTTATTATTATTATACATATTACTTCTGACCGTGCCACTCTATTTCTCTATTCCCCTCCCCCCGCCTTCTGCCCCCTGGACCAACCAACCAAGTTTTCTGGGGTCACCCCTTGGCTAGTGAGCGCTGAGTGTTGTATGGTTCTCCTGTGCGGCTACCTGTTATTGCCATGAATATGACATAACGGATTAAAGTATCTTTCCCAACCTTTGATTGCAGAGGACACCTCAGATACCGATGTGGATGAGGACGTGCAGAACACGTCTTCTTCAACCAATCAGAAGCCAGGTATTAAAGACACTTCCGGTGATGCAGCCAATGGGAAGCCGGATCGCAAACCCGTGCCAGCAACAACTAATCACGCACAGGTTGGTCCACTCTGTCAGCTTGAGACAAATCACACCCATGTTTATGTAACTTATGGATCATTCCCACTTACCAACTCTTTAACATTTTTGTTCAATAATTTATCCATTGCAACTTGAGTAGATAGCTATGCCGCCCTCATATATGTCATCATGTAGTCGTCCTTGCGTGTTTGGCGACCTTTTTTTTTAGCATAGCTCACGTATTACTCACGTCTACCATTTACTATGTCGTGGACTCTGACGCGGAAGATGGACCCTCATATACAGATGTGATGAGTGATGTAAAGACGCCAGGCGTGGGAGAGAATCGTAATATCATCCATCTTTGTCCCCGTGTACAACGTTGGACGGACTCACCCAAGACTACGCGCACGTGTCCTTACGTCAGTTCTGTTGGTGTACTTCAAGGTTCCCAGAGTTCTCTCACTGAGTCTCGTATTTCCATTCCCTCGCCTCCACAGCTTACTGTCAAGGCTGGGAAAAAGGAAATGGCGCTTCCCATAGAGAAGGACCGGAAGCTGCCCGGCTGGATGGCGGGCGCGGGCAAGAGAACCGCCATCGGCGCCGCCACATCCGCCAGTACCACCAAAACCCCAACAAAGCCCAGGATAGGTAACTATTATTTTGTCTTTCCTCTATTATTCATTTTGCTTATTATGTGCATCCAGTTAAGAACAATAAGCTTGTATGGTCTGCATCCATCTTGATGTAATTTACTTAGGCTAAATTAATTAATCTATGATATTATCTCACGGATGGTTCATGGCACTTTCAGCGCCGAACGCGCGACCAAAGGCGACGACAACCCCGCGCGGCGGGAAGGGGGGCGGCACGCCGAAGGGGAGGGGGAAGAGGAGGAAGAGGGAGATATCAGACGAGGAAGACGAGGATGAAGAGGAACCAGCCAGACCCGTCAGGCGACCACGCGCGGCCTCCCTGAAGTCACCCAAGTACAGTGAGTAGAGCGACCTCCCTGAAGTCACCCAAGTACAGTGAGTACAGCGACCTCCCTGAAGTCACCCAAGTACAGTGAGTAGAGCGACCTCTCTGAAGTCACCCAAGTACAGTGAGTAGAGCGACCTCCCTGAAGTCACCCAAGTACTGTGAGTAGAGCGACCTCTCTGAAGTCACCCAAGTACAGTGAGTAGAGCGACCTCCCTGAAGTCACCCAATTACAGTGAGTAGAGCGATCTCCCTGAAGTCACCCAAGTACAGTGAGTAGAGCGACCTCCCTGAAGTTACCCAAGTACAGTGAGTAGAGCGACCTCCCTGAAGTCACCCAAGTACAGTGAGTAGAGCGACCTCCCTGAAGTCACCCAAGTACAGTGAGTAGAGCGACCTCCCTGAAGTCACCCAAGTACAGTGAGTAGAGCGACCTCCCTGAAGTCACCCAAGTACAGTGAGTAGAGCGACTTCCCTGAAGTTAGCCTAGTACAGTGAGTAGAGCGACCTCCCTGAAGTCACCCAAGTACAGGGAGTACAGCGACCTCCCTGAAGTCACCCAAGTACTGTGAGTAGAGCGACCTCTCTGAAGTCACCCAAGTACAGTGAGTAGAGCGACCTCCCTGAAGTCACCCAAGTACAGTGAGTAGAGCGACCTCCCTGAAGTCACCCAAGTACAGTGAGTAGAGCGACCTCCCTGAAGTTACCCTAGTACAGTGAGTAGAGCGACCTCCCTGAAGTCACCCAAGTACAGGGAGTACAGCGACCTCCCTGAAGTCACCCAAGTACAGTGAGTAGAGCGACCTCCCTGAAGTCACCCAAGTACAGGGAGTACAGCGACCTCCCTGAAGTCACCCAAGTACAGTGAGTAGAGCGACCTCCCTGAAGTCACCCAAGTACTGTGAGTAGAGCGACCTCTCTGAAGTCACCCAAGTACAGTGAGTAGAGCGACCTCCCTGAAGTCACCCAACTACAGTGAGTAGAGCGACCTCCCTGAAGTCACCCAAGTACAGTGAGTAGAGCGACCTCCCTGAAGTTACCCTAGTACAGTGAGTAGAGCGACCTCCCTGAAGTCACCCAAGTACAGGGAGTACAGCGACCTCCCTGAAGTCACCCAAGTACAGTGAGTAGAGCGACCTCCCTGAAGTCACCCAAGTACAGTGAGTAGAGCGACCTCCCTGAAGTCACCCAAGTACAGTGAGTAGAGCGACCTCCCTGAAGTCACCCAAGTACAGTGAGTAGAGCGACCTCCCTGAAGTCACCCAAGTACAGTGAGTAGAGCGACCTCCCTGAAGTCACCCAAGTACAGTGAGTAGAGCGACCTCCCTGAAGTCACCCAAGTACAGTGAGTAGAGCGACCTCCCTGAAGTCACCCAAGTACAGTGAGTAGAGCGACCTCCCTTAAGTCACCCAAGTATAGTGAGTAGAGCGACCTCCCTGAAGTCACCCAAGTACAGCGAGTAGAGCGACCTCCCTGAAGTCACCCAAGTACAGTGAGTAGAGCGACCTCCCTGAAGTCACCCAAGTACAGTGAGTAGAGCGACCTCCCTGAAGTTACCCAAGTACAGTGAGTAGAGCGACCTCCCTGAAGTCACCCAAGTACAGTGAGTAGAGCGACCTCCCTGAAGTCACCCAAGTACAGTGAGTAGAGCGACCTCCCTGAAGTCACCCAAGTACAGTGAGTAGAGCGACCTCCCTGAAGTCACCCAAGTACTGTGAGTAGAGCGACCTCCCTGAAGTCACCCAATTACAGTGAGTAGAGCGGCCTCCCTGAAGTCACCCAAGTACAGTGAGTAGAGCGACCTCCCTGAAGTCACCCAAGTACAGTGAGTAGAGCGACCTCCCTGAAGTCACCCAAGTACAGTGAGTAGAGCGACCTCCCTGAAGTCACCCAAATGCAGTGAGTAGAGCGACCTCCCTGAAGTCACCCAAGTACAGTGAGTAGAGCGACCTCCCTGAAGTCACCCAAGTACAGTGAGTAGAGCGACCTCCCTGAAGTCACCCAAGTACAGTGAGTAGAGCGACCTCCCTGAAGTCACCCAAGTACTGTGAGTAGAGCGACCTCCCTGAAGTCACCCAATTACAGTGAGTAGAGCGGCCTCCCTGAAGTTACCCTAGTACAGTGAGTAGAGCGACCTCCCTGAAGTCACCCAAGTACAGTGAGTAGAGCGACCTCCCTGAAGTCACCCAATTACAGTGAGTAGAGCGGCCTCCCTGAAGTCACCCAAGTACAGTGAGTAGAGCGACCTCCCTGAAGTCACCCAAGTACAGTGAGTAGAGCGACCTCCCTGAAGTTACCCAAGTACAGTGAGTAGAGCGACCTCCCTGAAGTCACCCAAGTACAGTGAGTAGAGCGACCTCCCTGAAGTCACCCAAGCACAGTGAGTAGAGCGACCTCCCTGAAGTCACCCAAGTACAGTGAGTAGAGCGACCTCCCTAAATTTCAATATTTGTAGATGATGTATGTCTTTCAATTTGAGTAGTTTTAGGCGCTTAAACAATGGTTCTGTATGTGCGATAAAACCACTCAAAGTAACGATACGTATGGCTTTTATTTGCAGCTTCCATACCCCATAGTGGTCTATTTTTGATTAATCGTGTCAAACGCTTTGTAAAGATTAAGAAATATATTAATTGGCAACTCTCCCACGTCCGTCGTCTGTAGAGTCCGATCGACCAATTCGAGGGTTGCTAATTCTGAAGAGTGCTTAGATCTAAAACCGTACAGTCCTTTAGTAGTTTATTTCCCTGAAAGTGTTGGTATAGCTGTTCGACTATAACTCTCTCAAACACTTTAGTAAACACGGACAATACTGATATCGGTCTATAGTTATTTACTAAGTTTTCATCGCCGCTTTTAAACACTCGAATGACTTTAGCCAGTTTTAGCTTATCTGGAAAAATTCCAGTTGTAAGTGATTGATTAATAATATGAGAAAGAGGTTGACTTACTTCTAGTTTTATTTCTTTCAGGAATTTAACTGAAATATTGTCATGCTCATAACTAGCCTTGGGCTTTAAGCCATCAATAACCCTTTCGATATTATTTGTAGAGATACTACTAAAGTTTAACTTATTTTTACAAGCAGCATGCAGGTACTTTTTGAAAGAATTATCACAGGTGTTCTTCAGTTTCCCAGCAAGATTGTGTCCAATATTAGTAAAGAAGGCATTAAACTTTGCAGCTATTTCAAGTTGATCCCAGGTTTCTTGCCCGTCTATAGTGAAGTAATCTGGGAGTTTTTTTTTTATCCTTTGACCTGTTTAATATGTCTGTAAGAGTGCTCCAGGTTTGTTTCATATTACTTTTACGTTTTTCAAAACGGGACCCAGAGTATTGTCTCTTTGTTAATTGAATATTACGCCGTAGAATGCCATTATACGTACGAAGATTGTTAACCGGTGTGATATCTTTGCCTGTTAATCGGTGTGATATCCTTTCCTGTTAACCTGTGTGGTATCCGTGCCTGTTAACCAGTGTGATATCCCTGCCTGATGCCCTTGCCTTGCTTGATGACCTGTACCAGTACCACTGGTCTTGTCTCACGTGCTTGTAGAGGACGACTTGGCCCTGATGATTGGTGAGGACGTGGACCTGGCCGGCCTGTCCAGCGACGAGGCCCCCCCGCGCCGGGGGCGAGGGGGGCGGGCAGCCAGTGAGGACAGCGACTTCCAGGCCTCTGGGTCAGCCTCTGGGAGTGACTGGGGCACGACACGTGGTTCAAAGGTGGGCTCCTTGCTCTACACCCCCCCCCCCCCTTTTCTAAGTAACACTTCCATAAAGCCTGCTAAATGGTGTGCGGCTTGCGTATTTGGGATATATAAGTTAATTGATAAATCCAATTGCATAGCTCTATGCAAAAAGATATAAAGTAAATATATGCCACTTTTCAATCGAAAATTCTAGTATCATCTACTCTTCTTATATTGAACTTAAAGCTAATCAAACAGTTTTTTCCCCCAAAAAAACATGTCAGCATCTGGAATTGTTACATATTATGGCCTGTTGAATGGATGAATTATGTATTCTTATCACTTAATTATCACTGAAATTCATTGCCTGGGGCATGCTCAACATCCCTAAAATGGTCTGCTAAACCGGTGAACAACTCACAAAAACACAAGCAAAAAATACCTTTTCTGTAAGGTTTTACCCCGACCATTTCAAGCAAATTTTACAGTTGTTAAATGTGAATGGCGACATGTCATTTCTGTCTCGTATGCAGATTTTTGGATAAGATACTGTCATATCAGTATCGTATGCAGATAATTGGCGGGATATATCTGTTCAAATAGCTTTAAGTCAAAAGTCGCCACACCCTGTGTATTTGTATGATGGTTTGTTGTCCCCGCTGTGTTGACTGGGCGCTGTGTTGTAGGGGAAGTCTAAAGCGCGTGGGTCCCCCAGGCGGGCGCGCGCGGGGGCGGGGGCCCGGGCGACGCGCGGCCGCCGACGACAGCCCAGCGACAGCGAGGAGGACGAGGACCTGGAGGAGGAGGGATACGTACCGCGGTGAGCGACACCTATTGGGAGAATGGCCGCACCACGTGGAGGGCCAATTGCATCGCGTGGTGGGGCAATGCGGGATTCCCTATTGCAACAACGATGCGAGGTCAATTCTAAAAGCGTCAACGCGAATAAGCCTCGGCTTCTGCTCGTTGACAACCAGTCTTTGTGTTGTTCTGATTTGTATGCTTGTGAAATAAAGACCATAGCGCTTGGCTAATATGTGTAAAAGTTCATGTAGAAGTTTAGATTTTTTAGACAGCTGCGCTCCGCAGACTGCTACCAACTCTGATTAACCTCACCGCGTCTTGCTATTGAACTGGATGTTACTGTTGAAACCGGAAGTGTTGACCTTGCTGTTTATAAGACGAAGCCTTTGACTGGTTCTCTATCTAAATGTACGCTATTCCCATGGCGATAACTGATCGGTAGGCTTATGTGTGGTCTCTTCTGGTGTTGAGATTGTAACCTTGTCCTGCAGCCCATCCAGAAGGCGCGCGGCGGCCCCGAAACGGAAGGCAGAATCTGAAGATGAGGAGGAGGAAGTCAGACCGACTAGGAAGAGAAAACCGGTCGTGAAAGATGACAGCGACGAGGAAGATGACGTGAAAGCAAAGAAGAAAGACCGACGGAGACGGTGTCGATACGGAAAGAAATGTTACAGGTGTGTATTCACACTCTCTGGTGACGATACACCCTGTACTGAGTATTCACCTCTCTGGTGACAATACACCCTGTACTGAGTATTCACCTCTCTGGTGACGATACACCCTGTACTGAGTATTCACCTCTCTGGTGACGATACACCCTGTACTGAGTATTCACCTCTCTGGTGACGATACACCCTGTACTGAGTATTCACACTCTCTGGTGACGATACACCCTGTACTGAGTATTCACCTCTCTGCTGACGATACACCCTGTACTGAGTATTCACCTCTCTGGTGACGATACACCCTGTACTGAGTATTCACCTCTCTGGTGACGATACACCCTGTACTGAGTATTCACCTCTCTGGTGACGATACACCCTGTACTGAGTATTCACCTCTCTGGTGACGATACACCCTGTACTGAGTATTCACCTCTCTGGTGACGATACACCCTGTACTGAGTATTCACCTCTCTGGTGACGATACACCCTGTACTGAGTATTCACCTCTCTGGTGACGATACACCCTGTACTGAGTATTCACACTCTCTGGTGACGATACACCCTGTACTGAGTATTCACCTCTCTGCTGACGATACACCCTGTACTGAGTATTCACCTCTCTGGTGACGATACACCCTGTACTGAGTATTCACCTCTCTGGTGACGATACACCCTGTACTGAGTATTCACCTCTCTGGTGACGATACACCCTGTACTGAGTATTCACCTCTCTGGTGACGATACACCCTGTACTGAGTATTCACCTCTCTGGTGACGATACACCCTGTACTGAGTATTCACCTCTCTGGTGACGATACACCCTGTACTGAGTATTCACACTCTCTGGTGACGATACACCCTGTACTGAGTATTCACCTCTCTGCTGACGATACACCCTGTACTGAGTATTCACCTCTCTGCTGACGATACACCCTGTACTGAGTATTCACCTCTCTGGTGACGATACACCCTGTACTGAGTATTCACCTCTCTGCTGACGATACACCCTGTACTGAGTATTCACACTCTCTGGTGACGATAGACCCTGTACTGAGTATTCACCTCTCTGGTGACGATACACCCTGTACTGAGTATTCACCTCTCTGCTGACGATACACCCTGTACTGAGTATTCACCTCTCTGGTGACGATACACCCTGTACTGAGTATTCACCTCTCTGGTGACGATACACCCTGTACTGAGTATTCACACTCTCTGGTGACGATACACCCTGTACTGAGTATTCACCTCTCTGGTGACGATACACCCTGTACTGAGTATTCACCTCTCTGGTGACGATACACCCTGTACTGAGTATTCACCTCTCTGGTGACGATACACCCTGTACTGAGTATTCACCTCTCTGGTGACGATACACCCTGTACTGAGTATTCACCTCTCTGGTGACGATACACCCTGTACTGAGTATTCACCTCTCTGGTGACGATACACCCTGTACTGAGTATTCACCTCTCTGGTGACGATACACCCTGTACTGTGTATTCACACTCTCTGGTGACGATACACCCTGTACTGAGTATTCACCTCTCTGGTGACGATACACCCTGTACTGAGTATTCACCTCTCTGGTGACGATACACCCTGTACTGAGTATTCACCTCTCTGGTGACGATACACCCTGTACTGAGTATTCACCTCTCTGGTGACGATACACCCTGTACTGAGTATTCACCTCTCTGGTGACGATACACCCTGTACTGAGTATTCACCTCTCTGGTGACGATATACCCTGTACTGTGTATTCACACTCTCTGGTGACGATACACCCTGTACTGAGTATTCACCTCTCTGGTGACGATACACCCTGTACTGAGTATTCACCTCTCTGGTGACGATACACCCTGTACTGAGTATTCACCTCTCTGGTGACGATACACCCTGTACTGAGTATTCACCTCTCTGGTGACGATACACCCTGTACTGAGTATTCACCTCTCTGGTGACGATATACCCTGTACTGTGTATTCACACTCTCTGGTGACGATACATCCTGTACTGAGTATTCACCTCTCTGGTGACGATACACCCTGTACTGAGTATTCACACTCTCTGGTGACGATACACCCTGTACTGAGTATTCACCTTTCTGGTGACGATACACCCTGTACTGAGTATTCACCTCTCTGGTGACGATACACCCTGTACTGAGTATTCACCTCTCTGGTGACGATACACCCTGTACTGAGTATTCACTTCTCTGGTGACGATACACCCTGTACTGAGTATTCACCTCTCTGGTGACGATACACCCTGTACTGAGTATTCACCTCTCTGGTGACGATACACCCTGTACTGAGTATTCACCTCTCTGGTGACGATACACCCTGTACTGAGTATTCACCTTTCTGGTGACGATACACCCTGTACTGAGTATTCACACTCTCTGGTGACGATACACCCTGTACTGAGTATTCACCTCTCTGGTGACGATACACCCTGTACTGAGTATTCACCTCTCTGGTGACGATACACCCTGTACTGAGTATTCACCTCTCTGGTGACGATACACCCTGTACTGAGTATTCACCTCTCTGGTGACGATACACCCTGTACTGAGTATTCACCTCTCTGGTGACGATACACCCTGTACTGAGTATTCACCTCTCTGGTGACGATACACCCTGTACTGAGTATTCACACTCTCTGGTGACGATACACCCTGTACTGAGTATTCACCTCTCTGCTGACGATACACCCTGTACTGAGTATTCACCTCTCTGCTGACGATACACCCTGTACTGAGTATTCACCTCTCTGGTGACGATACACCCTGTACTGAGTATTCACCTCTCTGCTGACGATACACCCTGTACTGAGTATTCACACTCTCTGGTGACGATAGACCCTGTACTGAGTATTCACCTCTCTGGTGACGATACACCCTGTACTGAGTATTCACCTCTCTGCTGACGATACACCCTGTACTGAGTATTCACCTCTCTGGTGACGATACACCCTGTACTGAGTATTCACCTCTCTGGTGACGATACACCCTGTACTGAGTATTCACACTCTCTGGTGACGATACACCCTGTACTGAGTATTCACCTCTCTGGTGACGATACACCCTGTACTGAGTATTCACCTCTCTGGTGACGATACACCCTGTACTGAGTATTCACCTCTCTGGTGACGATACACCCTGTACTGAGTATTCACCTCTCTGGTGACGATACACCCTGTACTGAGTATTCACCTCTCTGGTGACGATACACCCTGTACTGAGTATTCACCTCTCTGGTGACGATACACCCTGTACTGAGTATTCACCTCTCTGGTGACGATACACCCTGTACTGTGTATTCACACTCTCTGGTGACGATACACCCTGTACTGAGTATTCACCTCTCTGGTGACGATACACCCTGTACTGAGTATTCACCTCTCTGGTGACGATACACCCTGTACTGAGTATTCACCTCTCTGGTGACGATACACCCTGTACTGAGTATTCACCTCTCTGGTGACGATACACCCTGTACTGAGTATTCACCTCTCTGGTGACGATACACCCTGTACTGAGTATTCACCTCTCTGGTGACGATATACCCTGTACTGTGTATTCACACTCTCTGGTGACGATACACCCTGTACTGAGTATTCACCTCTCTGGTGACGATACACCCTGTACTGAGTATTCACCTCTCTGGTGACGATACACCCTGTACTGAGTATTCACCTCTCTGGTGACGATACACCCTGTACTGAGTATTCACCTCTCTGGTGACGATACACCCTGTACTGAGTATTCACCTCTCTGGTGACGATATACCCTGTACTGTGTATTCACACTCTCTGGTGACGATACATCCTGTACTGAGTATTCACCTCTCTGGTGACGATACACCCTGTACTGAGTATTCACACTCTCTGGTGACGATACACCCTGTACTGAGTATTCACCTTTCTGGTGACGATACACCCTGTACTGAGTATTCACCTCTCTGGTGACGATACACCCTGTACTGAGTATTCACCTCTCTGGTGACGATACACCCTGTACTGAGTATTCACTTCTCTGGTGACGATACACCCTGTACTGAGTATTCACCTCTCTGGTGACGATACACCCTGTACTGAGTATTCACCTCTCTGGTGACGATACACCCTGTACTGAGTATTCACCTCTCTGGTGACGATACACCCTGTACTGAGTATTCACCTTTCTGGTGACGATACACCCTGTACTGAGTATTCACACTCTCTGGTGACGATACACCCTGTACTGAGTATTCACCTCTCTGGTGACGATAGACCCTGTACTGAGTAATCACCTCTCTGGTGACGATACACCCTGTACTGAGTATTCACCTCTTTGGTGACGATACACCCTGTACTGAGTATTCACCTCTCTGGTGACGATACACCCTGTACTGAGTAATCACCTCTCTGGTGACGATACACCCTGTACTGAGTATTCACCTCTCTGCTGACGATACACCCTGTACTGAGTATTCACCTCTCTGGTGACGATAGACCCTGTACTGAGTATTCACCTCCTCTGCTGACGATACACCCTGTACTGAGTATTCACCTCTCTGGTGACGACAGACCCTGTACTGAGTAATCACCTCTCTGGTGACGATACACCCTGTACTGAGTATTCACCTCTCTGGTGACGATACTCCCTGTACTGAGTATTCACCTTTCTGGTGACGATACACCGTGTACTGAGTATTCACCTCTCTGGTGACGATAGACCCTGTACTGAGTATTCACCTCTCTGGTGACGATACACCCTGTACTGAGTATTCACCTCTCTGGTGACGATACACCCTGTACTGAGTATTCACCTCTCTGGTGACGATAGACCCTGTACTGAGTATTCACCTCTCTGGTGACGATACACCCTGTACTGAGTATTCACCTCTCTGGTGACGATACACCCTGTACTGAGTATTCACCTCTCTGGTGACGATACACCCTGTACTGAGTATTCACCTCTCTGGTGACGATACACCCTGTACTGAGTATTCACCTTTCTGGTGACGATACACCCTGTACTGAGTATTCACCTCTCTGGTGACGATACACCCTGTACTGAGTATTCACCTCTCTGGTGACGATACACCCTGTACTGAGTATTCACCTCTCTGGTGACGATACACCCTGTACTGAGTATTCACCTCTCTGGTGACGATACACCCTGTACTGAGTATTCACCTTTCTGGTGACGATACACCCTGTACTGAGTATTCACCTCTCTGGTGACGATACACCCTGTACTGAGTATTCACCTCTCTGGTGACGATACACCCTGTACTGAGTATTCACCTCTCTGGTGACGATACACCCTGTACTGAGTATGCACCTCTCTGGTGACGATACACCCTGTACTGAGTATTCACCTCTCTGGTGACGATACACCCTGTACTGAGTATTCACCTCTCTGGTGTCGATAGACCCTGTACTGAGTATTCACCTCTCTGGTGACGATACACCCTGTACTGAGTATTCACCTCTCTGGTGACGATACACCCTGTACTGTGTATTCACCTCTCTGGTGACGATACACCCTGTACTAAGTAATCACCTCTCTGGTGACGATACACCCTGTACTGAGTATTCACCTCTCTGGTGACGATACACCCTGTACTGAGTATTCACCTCTCTGGTGACGTTACACCCTGTACTGAGTATTCACCTCTCTGGTGACGATACACCCTGTACTGAGTATTCACCTCTCTGCTGACGATACACCCTGTACTGAGTAATCACCTCTCTGGTGACGATACACCCTGTACTGAGTATTCACCTCTCTGGTGACGATACACCCTGTACTGAGTATTCACCTCTCTGGTGACGATACACCCTGTACTGAGTATTCACCTCTCTGGTGACGATACACCCTGTACTGAGTATTCACCTCTCTGGTGACGATACACCCTGTACTGAGTATTCACCTCTCTGGTGACGATACACCCTGTACTGAGTATTCACACTCTCTGGTGACGATACACCCTGTACTGAGTATTCACCACTCTGGTGACGATAGACCCTGTACTGAGTAATCACCTCTCTGGTGACGATACACCCTGTACTGAGTATTCACCTTTCTGGTGACGATACACCCTGTACTGAGTATTCACACTCTCTGGTGACGATACACCCTGTACTGAGTATTCACCTCTCTGGTGACGATAGACCCTGTACTGAGTAATCACCTCTCTGGTGACGATACACCCTGTACTGAGTATTCACCTCTTTGGTGACGATACACCCTGTACTGAGTATTCACCTCTCTGCTGACGATACACCCTGTACTGAGTAATCACCTCTCTGGTGACGATACACCCTGTACTGAGTAATCACCTCTCTGGTGACGATACACCCTGTACTGAGTATTCACCTCTCTGGTGACGATAGACCCTGTACTGAGTATTCACCTCCTCTGCTGACGATACACCCTGTACTGAGTATTCACCTCTCTGGTGACGACAGACCCTGTACTGAGTAATCACCTCTCTGGTGACGATACACCCTGTACTGAGTATTCACCTCTCTGGTGACGATACTCCCTGTACTGAGTATTCACCTTTCTGGTGACGATACACCGTGTACTGAGTATTCACCTCTCTGGTGACGATAGACCCTGTACTGAGTATTCACCTCTCTGGTGACGATAGACCCTGTACTGAGTATTCACCTCTCTGGTGACGATACACCCTGTACTGAGTATTCACCTCTCTGGTGACGATAGACCCTGTACTGAGTATTCACCTCTCTGGTGACGATACACCCTGTACTGAGTATTCACCTCTCTGATGACGATACACCCTGTACTGAGTATTCACCTCTCTGGTGACGATACACCCTGTACTGAGTATTCACCTCTCTGGTGACGATACACCCTGTACTGAGTATTCACCTTTCTGGTGACGATACACCCTGTACTGAGTATTCACCTCTCTGGTGACGATACACCCTGTACTGAGTATTCACCTCTCTGGTGACGATACACCCTGTACTAAGTAATCACCTCTCTGGTGACGATACACCCTGTACTGAGTATTCACCTCTCTGGTGACGATACACCCTGTACTGAGTATTCACCTTTCTGGTGACGATACACCCTGTACTGAGTATTCACCTCTCTGGTGACGATACACCCTGTACTGAGTATTCACCTCTCTGGTGACGATACACCCTGTACTGAGTATTCACCTCTCTGGTGACGATACACCCTGTACTGAGTATGCACCTCTCTGGTGACGATACACCCTGTACTGAGTATTCACCTCTCTGGTGTCGATAGACCCTGTACTGAGTATTCACCTCTCTGGTGACGATACACCCTGTACTGAGTATTCACCTCTCTGATGACGATACACCCTGTACTGAGTATTCACCTCTCTGGTGACGATACACCCTGTACTAAGTAATCACCTCTCTGGTGACGATACACCCTGTACTGAGTATTCACCTCTCTGGTGACGATACACCCTGTACTGAGTATTCACCTCTCTGGTGACGATACACCCTGTACTGAGTATTCACCTCTCTGGTGACGATACACCCTGTACTGAGTACTCACCTCTCTGCTGACGATACACCCTGTACTGAGTAATCACCTCTCTGGTGACGATACACCCTGTACTGAGTATTCACCTCTCTGGTGACGATACACCCTGTACTGAGTATTCACCTCTCTGGTGACGATACACCCTGTACTGAGTATTCACCTCTCTGGTGACGATACACCCTGTACTGAGTATTCACCTCTCTGGTGACGATACACCCTGTACTGAGTATTCACCTTTCTGGTGACGATACACCCTGTACTGAGTATTCACCTCTCTGGTGACGATAGACCCTGTACTGAGTAATCACCTCTCTGGTGACGATACACCCTGTACTGAGTATTCACCTCTTTGGTGACGATACACCCTGTACTGAGTATTCACCTCTCTGCTGACGATACACCCTGTACTGAGTAATCACCTCTCTGGTGACGATACACCCTGTACTGAGTAATCACCTCTCTGGTGACGATACACCCTGTACTGAGTATTCACCTCTCTGGTGACGATAGACCCTGTACTGAGTATTCACCTCCTCTGCTGACGATACACCCTGTACTGAGTATTCACCTCTCTGGTGACGACAGACCCTGTACTGAGTAATCACCTCTCTGGTGACGATACACCCTGTACTGAGTATTCACCTCTCTGGTGACGATACTCCCTGTACTGAGTATTCACCTTTCTGGTGACGATACACCGTGTACTGAGTATTCACCTCTCTGGTGACGATAGACCCTGTACTGAGTATTCACCTCTCTGGTGACGATAGACCCTGTACTGAGTATTCACCTCTCTGGTGACGATACACCCTGTACTGAGTATTCACCTCTCTGGTGACGATAGACCCTGTACTGAGTATTCACCTCTCTGGTGACGATACACCCTGTACTGAGTATTCACCTCTCTGATGACGATACACCCTGTACTGAGTATTCACCTCTCTGGTGACGATACACCCTGTACTGAGTATTCACCTCTCTGGTGACGATACACCCTGTACTGAGTATTCACCTCTCTGGTGACGATACACCCTGTACTGAGTATTCACCTCTCTGGTGACGATACACCCTGTACTGAGTATTCACCTCTCTGGTGACGATACACCCTGTACTGAGTATTCACCTCTCTGGTGACGATACACCCTGTACTGAGTATTCACCTCTCTGGTGACGATACACCCTGTACTGAGTATTCACCTTTCTGGTGACGATACACCCTGTACTGAGTATTCACCTCTCTGGTGACGATACACCCTGTACTGAGTATTCACCTCTCTGGTGACGATACACCCTGTACTGAGTATTCACCTCTCTGGTGACGATACACCCTGTACTGAGTATGCACCTCTCTGGTGACGATACACCCTGTACTGAGTATTCACCTCTCTGGTGACGATACACCCTGTACTGAGTATTCACCTCTCTGGTGTCGATAGACCCTGTACTGAGTATTCACCTCTCTGGTGACGATACACCCTGTACTGAGTATTCACCTCTCTGGTGACGATACACCCTGTACTGAGTATTCACCTCTCTGGTGACGATACACCCTGTACTAAGTAATCACCTCTCTGGTGACGATACACCCTGTACTGAGTATTCACCTCTCTGGTGACGATACACCCTGTACTGAGTATTCACCTCTCTGGTGACGATACACCCTGTACTGAGTATTCACCTCTCTGGTGACGATACACCCTGTACTGAGTATTCACCTCTCTGCTGACGATACACCCTGTATTGAGTAATCACCTCTCTGGTGACGATACACCCTGTACTGAGTATTCACCTCTCTGGTGACGATACACCCTGTACTGAGTATTCACCTCTCTGGTGACGATACACCCTGTACTGAGTATTCACCTCTCTGGTGACGATACACCCTGTACTGAGTATTCACCTCTCTGGTGACGATACACCCTGTACTGAGAGAGCCTGGCTCCAAGTAGCTCACGGGAGCTCTGATCCCGAGATTGGATGTCCCTCCGTCTGGAGAAAATAACCTTCTCCCAACTTGCCGATCTCTACTCAACAACCGCCAATATGGATATTAATGTCTTCTTTCTCTATTTCTTATCTTCTAAATTATTGATACTGGATGATATCTTCATATCTGTGCACAAACTATGAACCCAGGGCTTTCAATTTAGATTATCTTAGTTGAGAAATCAGCAACCGAAATACAATGCGTTCCAAATCGCGTCTCTGACGGTGCTTTGGTTGAGACGTATCGTGCCCGAGTCCCGAGGATTGGTCTGTTGTGGTGTGCTCTCTGGCACGGTTACAAATTCATGTGAACAGAAGATGATAGTTCACCGCCTGTTAAGTCCACCCCCGGGTTGCTCGTTGCGAGCTACGACAACCTTGAAATATTTTTACATTGTAGAACAAGACAAGACCCAGAGAGGCATGGGACAATACACCCAATTGTTAACTTTGCCGACGTCATGATTGTCCGGCTTGAGGGTGATCAGTGGGTATGTGCTGTGATGTCTTGGTGAGATGCTGATGGTATAACTGACTGGGGAGCTGCATGGTTCTGTCTGCAGGAAGAACCCGGTGCACAGACAGGAGTTCAGTCACCCTGGCGACCAGTCCTACGACGAGAGGGAGGAGGAGGAGGAGGAGGAGGAGGGGGAGAGCGAACCAGAGGACCGACCCAAGCCCAAGCGGAAGTTACGTCAGAAAGGTCGGTGTTAAGTCTCTACCAGGTGACCTGTTATGTCGGGTCAGTGATTCTGCCTGGTGTAGCTGGGCCCGGGTCAGTGATTCTGCCTGGTGTAGCTGGGCCCGGGTCAGTGATTCTGCCTGGTGTAGCTGGGCCCGGGTCAGTGATTCTGCCTGGTGTAGCTGGGCCCGGGTCAGTGATTCTGCCTGGTGTAGCTGGGCCCGGGTCAGTGATTCTGCCTGGTGTAGCTGGGCCTGGGTCAGTGATTCTGCCTGGTGTAGCTGGGCCCGGGTCAGTGATTCTGCCTGGTGTAGCTGGGCCCGGGTCAGTGATTATGCCTGGTGTAGCTGGGCCCGGGTCAGTGATTCTGCCTGGTGTAGTTGGGCCCGGGTCAGTGATTCTGCCTGGTGTAGCTGGGCCCGGGTCAGTGATTCTGCCTGGTGTAGTTGGGCCCGGGTCAGTGATTCTGCCTGGTGTAGCTGGGCCCGGGTCAGTGATTCTGCCTGGTGTAGTTGGGCCCGGGTCAGTGATTATGTCTGGTGTAGCTGGGCCCGGGTCAGTGATTCTGTCTGGTGTAGCTGGGCCCGGGTCAATGATTATGCCTGGTGTAGCTGGGCCCGGGTCAGTGATTATGCCTGGTGTAGCTGGGCCCGGGTCAGTGATTCTGCCTGGTGTAGCTGGGCCCGGGTCAGTGATTCTGCCTGGTGTAGTTGGGCCCGGGTCAGTGATTATGTCTGGTGTAGCTGGGCCCGGGTCAGTGATTCTGTCTGGTGTAGCTGGGCCCGGGTCAATGATTATGCCTGGTGTAGCTGGGCCCGGGTCAGTGATTCTGCCTGGTGTAGTTGGGCCCGGGTCAGTGATTCTGCCTGGTGTAGCTGGGCCCGGGTCAGTGATTTTGCCTGGTGTAGTTGGGCCCGGGTCAGTGATTCTGTCTGGTGTAGCTGGGCCCGGGTCAGTGATTCTGCCTGGTGTGGCTGGGCCCGGGTCAGTGATTCTGCCTGGTGTGTCTGGGCCCGGGTCAGTGATTCTGCTTTGTATAGCTGGGCCCGGATCAGTAATTCTGCCTGGTGTAGCTGGGCCCGGGTCAGTGATTCTGCCTGGTGTAGCTGGGCCCAGGTCAGTGATTCTAAAACTACTCTTAATAATTACTGTGTAATTATTAATATAAGATTTGTTATTAATTAAACATTTCATAAATGTATTTACATTCCGACATCTAGAACATACTTGTTATGATAATAAATGATATATACCATTACGTGTCACACCTTTGTAGTCAATGATGTGAACCATTATCTATATATATAAACACGAAGTGATGACACACCTGAGATCAGTGTCTGTACTCCCCCACCCCCCCTCCCTCTCCATGTCCCCCCCCCGCCCCCCCCCCCCAGACCTGAAGAGCGTGCTGCACGGAGACAGCGACGACGACGGCGACCCCAACACCTACGACTATGGCGACAGTTTCCTTGACGACCACGTGGCGTCTAACGAGGATGACGGGTCGAGTTTCTACGACCCTGGCGACTCTGACTCTGACTACAACCCGGGCGGGGACGACGAGGAGGACGTCCGCAGCCTTAAGGAGGAGGCCAAGGGCTTCATCCGCAACCGCAAGCTGGCGCGTCCGGCGTGCGCCAAGTGACGCGGACCCGGTGGAAGAGGGGTCATGTGTCAGTTCAGCGCCGCGCGGGTGAGGGGAATGTGACCTTCAGCGCCGCACGCGTGGAATGTGACTTTCAGCACCGCGCGCGCGGGGGGGATGTGACCTTCAGCGCCGCGTGGGGGGAATGTGACCTTCAGCGCCGCGCTCGTGGGGGGGAATGTGACCGTCAGCGCCGCGCGCGTGGGGGGGAATGTGACCTTCAGCGCCGCGGGCGTGGGGGGAATGTGACCTTCAGCGCCGCGGGCGTGGGGGAATGTGACCTTCAGCGCCGCACGTGTGGAATGTGACTTTCAGCACCGCGCGCGGGGGGGATGTGACCTTCAGCGCCGCATGGTGGGGAATGTGACCTTCAGCGCTGCGCGCCGGGGGGGGGGGTGTGACCTTCAGCGCCGCGTGGTGGAAAAAAGATGACCTTCAGCGCTGCGCGCCGGTGGGGAATGTGACTTTCAACGCCGCGCTGGGGGGAATGTGACCTTCAAGATTGTAGGAGGATTGGTGTGTGACCTTGGCTACTTGGATTGTTGGCCAGAGAGATTGGTGCGTGACATTGAAATAACCATTTCATCGGTTATGGCTGAATGTCGCTTGGGGTCACGTGGGTAGCCGGTACGACAGTGACCTGCAGGTGTCGCCCCCTAGGCAGAGCACGTGGACCGAGCGAGTGGAACATCCTCGCCACTTCAGTGTTTCTGTTAGGGACGACACCTTACGTATCTCTCACATACTAGCTGGCTGTTCGGTGAAGGAGTGGGACTGTAAGTGATATATTGGCTACACGTGACACGTTACGTATCTATATCCCGGTTTGTTTTGTTAGAAGGAGGACCTTTTATCGTCCAATAGTTATTCATCATGGTCAGAACTCAAATACGTCAGGAACTTTCGATTTATCGCGGTTTGCTTGGATAATATTCGAATTTCGGGCTTATTACGTCACTATGCACATTTGTTTTATCTTTGGCGCGTGCGTCATATTGACATGTAGCACGTGCATTGTTTATATATAACACGTGCATTGTTTATATGTAACACGTGCATTGTTTACATGTGGCGCGTTGTTTACATGTTATTGTGAAGTCCTGTGATTTTAGACAGTCGTCGTATCAAACTGTTCTTCAGACTGTTTTTTTAGTAGAGCTGCTTGATGCTTGCAGATGGAGTAGTAAAGCTGTTATGCTCTAAATTTTAGTCTAACACATTTCGCGTATCAGTATCTAATAGTCACTACGTGTATTGGTCACGTGAGTAGTCTATGTCAGCCTCTTCGTTGCTATGGTTACTCGTCAGGTTGTCAAAAGGAACTTTACCTATTTCCATAATTGGAAAATAACAACACTAGAAATCCCACCCGACGGAGTTACGTGAACACATAATTTAGTCGAATGTCAATTATAACTAAATAATTATTTCCAAAGTTATGTATTATAAAAGTTATATACAAATGCAATTTTTGTTATCCGTCAAACGCGAACAATTCAACTCATTTTGATGAAGAAAAATATATCAGGACAAGGCCTAAATTCGGATTTAATTTGAATCCTGGCTGGACATATTTTTGTAGGAAAAGAGAAAAAGGTCTGTTGTTGACAATCAGCCCACTTCTGCATGTAAACAACAATTACAAGAAAAGTGTACTAGATAGATATATGTACTATTATGTAAAGGCCACTTGCAATAGTGGGACTACTTGATACATAAATGTATGTACGTCAAGTATCTCTGTATTTTGTTATGTATATCCGGTCTGCAGTCACCAGTGTCCACAGTGAGCGTCGGCTAGAGTCGGCTAGAGCGCTCGCATTGAGTGCTCTGGTCACCTGAGAGCCTAACGGCACGTGGATCGGTGGTTCAAGCCCTGCTGTGGCCTTGTCTGTGTGGTCGCAGTATAAAGATCTCGTGTCTTTCTTCGTAAAGAGTAGGGGGTTACCCCCGGGGACATGGCTCCATTCTTCCTTCTCCCATTGACGCGATATCACCAAAGGTGGTTAAAGCGTCCTGAATAACCAACCAACCACAGTGAACAATTAATTTAGTTCTCATAGGACGATCGGTAGATTACTTGGTTTCATTGAAATAATTTCATATGACGCACCAGTTACATATATACACGTACAGTATTTATTTATCAATATCGCACTATATATATATAAATATACAAATATAAACGCTGGCTTGGTACTAGCGCCCCGCTCTCTGTTAGGTCCAGTTCACAGTGGTGACTGACTGTGGATGTCGACAGTTTTGTCGCTCCAGTATGACAGTTTGCTGATTTCTTCAACTGTGGGGCGGTGGCTTGGTTACAGGTTCATATAGAGACTAGGGGGAGACAGCTTGGTGACAGGTTCATATAGGGACTGGGGTGACAGCTTGGTGACAGGTTCATATAGGCTGGGGTGACAGCTTGGTGACAGGTTCATATAGAGACTGGGGTGACAGCTTTGTGACGGGTCCATATAGAGACTGGGGTGACAGCTTGGTGACAGGTTGATATAGACTGGGGTGACAGCTTGGTGACAGGTTGATATAGAGACTGGGGTGACAGCTTTGTGACAGGTCCATATAGAGACTGGGGTGACAGCTTGGTGACAGCTTCACATAGCGACTGGGGTGACAGCTTGGTGTAGCTTCCCGACAGCCGTGTGGACCATTTGTTGCAACGATTCGTCTTCATCACAAATCACTTCCTACAAAAGAGACAGATTCACCATGACCATCTGATATCTTGTTAGGATAAGTTTCTTATCATACTCCTCACAATATAAATTGTTAAGGCGTTATACATTTCTCGGTGTTATCGTTGTCATTAATGTATAATTTTCATGTTGTTATCGTAGAAAAATACGGGAGCTCCTCTCAGTTAACGATGCCATATACCAAAAGACCAGAATTACAATTTCATATTATCTACCAAGAATAAATCTCGAGCAAAAGACGACACCGTCATCAAATAAATAATAACGTAGAGGCTGTGATCACGCAGTTTACAGGTAGGATGTCAACGCCTCAACATGGTGTTAGTGCTAAGGGTCTGTGAGAGCCGAAAACGTCCGACTGCCCAAAACAGGTCCGGATCATGATTTTCACGCCTATAGCAAAATGCACAGATCTCAGTTATATATCGATTTTTGTCCAAGCACAACGCAGGCATCAAAGAATAAATATATCCCCAGATTTGTCCCATACCCTCCCAATTTTGCGTAAGTATTGTTTTAATTGGTAGATCTAGGTCCGGAGCGTGTAAAAGTCCCCTCAAGAGCAAAGAGGTCAATGCTGTACTGCTAACGCTTTTTCCGAACCTTGTTGCACCGCCCCGACACTAAAGCTCATCCGCCCCCCCCCCACACACGCGCACACCCCACCAGCTTCTCATGAAAACTCAATGTTGTTTGTACATCGCTGCAAAACGAGCGTATCGCGGTTTCATATCGGCAGATTGTGTGGAATCGAAACGTCAAATGTAACTGTTAGTTTGTTCCTAGCTATGTAGGACGTTTTGGGCAGTCGGACGTTTTCGGCCCCAACAGACGTCAACGTCTCACCATGGTGTTCGTGCTAAGGGGGTGTCAATGCCTCACCATGGTGTTAGTGCTTAGGGGGGATGTCAATGCCTCACCATGGTGTTAATGCTTAGGGGGGATGTCAATGCCTCACCATGGTGTTCGTGCTAAGAGGGGATGTCAATGCCTCACCATGGTGTTAGTACTAAGGGGGGATGTCAATGCCTCACCATAGTGTTCGTGCTAAGGGGGGATGTCAATGCCTCACCATGGTGTTAGTGCTAAGGGGAGATGCCAATGCCTCACCATGGTGTTAGTGCTAAGGGGGGATGTCAATGCCTCACCATGGTGCTAGTGCTAAGGGGGGATGTCAATGCCTCACCATGGTGTTAGTGCTAAGGGGGGATGTCAATGCCTCACCATGCTGTTAGTGCTAAGGGGGGATGTCAATGCCTCACCATGGTGTTAGTGCTTAGGGGGGATGTCAATGCCTCACCATGGTGTTAGTGCTTAGGGGGGATGTCAATGCCTCACCATGGTGTTCGTGCTAAGAGGGGATGTCAATGCCTCACCATGGTGTTCGTGCTAAGGGGGGATGTCAATGCCTCACCATGGTGTTAGTGCTAAGGGGAGATGCCAATGCCTCACCATGGTGTTAGTGCTAAGGGGGGATGTCAATGCCTCACCATGGTGCTAGTGCTAAGGGGGGATGTCAATGCCTCACCATGGTGTTAGTGCTAAGGGGGGATGTCAATGCCTCACCATGCTCTTAGTGCTAAGGGGGGATGTCAATGCCTCACCATGGTGTTAGTGCTAAGGGGGGATGTCAATGCCTCACCATGGTGTTAGTGCTAAGGGGGGATGTCAATGCCTCACCATGGTGTTAGTGCTAAGGGGGGATGTCAATGCCTCACCATGGTGTTAGTGCTAAGGGGGGATGTCAATGACTCACCATGGTGTTAGTGCTAAGGGGGGATGTCAATGCCTCACCATGGTGTTAGTGCTAAGGGGGGATGTCAATGCCTCACCATGGTGTTAGTGCTAAGGAGGGATGTCAATGCCTCACCATGGTGTTAGTGCTAAGGGGGGATGTCAATGCCTTACCATGGTGTTAGTGCTAAGGGGGGATGTCAATGCCTCACCATGGTGTTAGTGCTAAGGGGGGATGTCAATGCCTCACCATGGTGTTAATGCTTAGGGGGGATGTCTGCCTCACCATGGTGTTAGTGCTTAGGGGGGATGTCAATGCCTCACCATGGTGTTAGTGCTTAGGGGGGATGTCTGCCTCACCATGGTGTTAGTGCTAAGGAGGGATGTCAATGCCTCACCATGGTGTTAGTGCTAAAGGGGGATGTCAATGCCTCACCATGATGTTAGTGCTAAGGGGGGATGTCAATGCCTTACCATGGTGTTTGTGTTAAGGGGGGATGTCAATGCCTCACCATGGTGTTAGTGCTTAGGAGGGATGTCAATGCCTCACCATGGTGTTAGTGCTAAAGGGGGATGTCAATGCCTCACCATGATGTTAGTGCTAAGGGGGGATGTCAATGCCTTACCATGGTGTTTGTGTTAAGGGGGGATGTCAATGCCTCACCATGGTGTTCGTGCGAAGGGGGGATGTCAATGCCTCACCATGGTGTTAGTGCTAAGGGGGGATGTCAATGCCTCACCATGGTGTTAGTGCTAAAGGGGGATGTCAATGCCTCACCATGATGTTAGTGCTAAGGGGGGATGTCAATGCCTTACCATGGTGTTTGTGTTAAGGGGGGATGTCAATGCCTCACCATGGTGTTAGTGCTAAGGGGGAATGTCAATGCCTCACCATGGTGTTAATGCTTAGGAGGGATGTCAATGCCTCACCATGGTGTTAGTGCTAAAGGGGGATGTCAATGCCTCACCATGATGTTAGTGCTAAGGGGGGATGTCAATGCCTTACCATGGTGTTTGTGTTAGAGGGGGATGTCAATGCCTCACCATGGTGTTCGTGCGAAGGGGGGATGTCAATGCCTCACCATGGTGTTAGTGCTAAGGGGGGATGTCAATGCCTCACCATGGTGTTAGTGCTAAGGGGGAATGTCAATGCCTCACCATGGTGTTAGTGCTAAGGAGGGATGTCAATGCCTCACCATGGTGTTAGTGCTAAGGGGGGATGTCAATGCCTTACCATGGTGTTAGTGCTAATGGGGGGTGTCAATGCCTCACCATGGTGTTAGTGCTAAGGGGGGATGTCAATGTCTCACCATGGTGTTAGTGCTTAGGGGGGATGTCAATGCCTCACCATGGTGTTAGTGCTTAGGAGGGATGTCAATGCCTCACCATGGTGTTAGTGCTAAAGGGGGATGTCAATGCCTCACCATGATGTTAGTGCTAAGGGGGGATGCCAATGCCTTACCATGGTGTTTGTGTTAAGGGGGGATGTCAATGCCTCACCATGGTGTTAGTGCTAAGGGGGGATGTCAATGCCTCACCATGGTGTTAGTGCTAAGGGGGGGGGGGGTGTCAATGCCTCACCATGGTGTTAGTGCTAAGGGGGGATGTCAATGCCTCACCATGGTGTTAATGCTAAGGGGGGATGTCAATGCCTTACCATGGTGTTTGTGTTAAGGGGGGATGTCAATGCCTCACCATGGTGTTCGTGCGAAGGGGGGATGTCAATGCCTCACCATGATGTTAGTGCTAAGGGGGGATGTCAATGCCTCACCATGGTGTTAGTGCTAAGGGGGGGGGGGTGTCAATGCCTCACCATGGTGTTCGTGCGAAGGGGGGATGTCAATGCCTCACCATGGTGTTAGTGCTAAGGAGGGATGTCAATGCCTCACCTTGGTGTTAGTGCTAAGGGGGAATGTCAATGCCTCACCATGGTGTTAGCGCTAAGGAGGGATGTCAATGCCTCACCATGGTGTTAGTGCTAAGGGGGGATGTCAATGCCTTACCATGGTGTTAGTGCTAAGGGGGGATGTCAATGCCTCACCATGGTGTTAGTGCTAAGGGGGGATGTCAATGCCTCACCATGGTGTTAGTGCTTAGGGGGGATGTCAATGCCTCACCATGGTGTTAATGCTTAGGAGGGATGTCAATGCCTCACCATGGTGTTAGTGCTGAGGGGGGATGTCAATGCCTTACCATGGTGTTAGTGCTAATGGGGGATGTCAATGCCTCACCATGGTGTTAGTGCTAAGGGGGGATGTCAATGCCTCACCATGGTGTTAGTGCTTAGGGGGATGTCAATGCCTCACCATGGTGTTAGTGCTTAGGAGGGATGTCAATGCCTCACCATGGTGTTAGTGCTAAAGGGGGATGTCAATGCCTCACCATGATGTTAGTGCTAAGGGGGGATGTCAATGCCTTACCATGGTGTTTGTGTTAAGGGGGGATGTCAATGCCTCACCATGGTGTTCGTGCGAAGGGGGGATGTCAATGCCTCACCATGGTGTTAGTGCTAAGGGGGGGGGGGTGTCAATGCCTCACCATGGTGTTAGTGCTAAGGGGGGATGTCAATGCCTCACCATGGTGTTAATGCTAAGGGGGGATGTCAATGCCTTACCATGGTGTTTGTGTTAAGGGGGGATGTCAATGCCTCACCATGGTGTTCGTGCGAAGGGGGGATGTCAATGCCTCACCATGGTGTTAGTGCTAAGGGGGGGGGGGGGTGTCAATGCCTCACCATGGTGTTAGTGCTAAGGGGGGATGTCAATGCCTCACCATGGTGTTAATGCTAAGGGGGGATGTCAATGCCTTACCATGGTGTTTGTGTTAAGGGGGGATGTCAATGCCTCACCATGGTGTTCGTGCGAAGGGGGGATGTCAATGCCTCACCATGGTGTTAGTGCTAAGGGGGGATGTCAATGCCTCCCATGGTGTTAGTGCTAAGGGGGGATGTCAATGCCTCACCATGGTGTTAATGCTTAGGGGGGATGTCAATGCCTCACCATGGTGTTAGTGCTCAGGGGGGGATGTCAATGCCTCACCATGGTGTTAGTGCTAAGGGGGGGGGGGATGTCAATGCCTCACCATGGTGTTAGTGCTAAGGGGGGATGTCAATGCCTCACCATGGTGTTCAGGTCGATATCGATGCGCTTGTTGTCGACCACCATGGCCATCTTCTGGCCTCTGATCAGCGGGTTGACGCACCCGGCGCCAAACATCTCAGTCAGCGTCTCCAGCAAACACTCTTGGAAGTGACATTTGTCGACTTTCATGGGGGCCGGCACTGTAAGCAAGCAACACGCATCACTCTCCGGTAGGAGAGACCGGCATTCAGCGAAACCTACATGAAAATACTCGTAAGAATGTGGGTTTCAGTGATAGTGACAGATACCCAGTACGTATTGATCCGCGCTAACCAGGGCGCCCCTCCCCATGGTCCAAGACTGTAGTGAACATGCGTTAAAATCAATGTACAAATCTATTACTAAATGCTTAAAAAGTTCGATATCAAGTGAAGAAAATTCAAACAATATATAAATGAGCAGTTTTATATTAGAAGCATCAGCGTAATTTTTATTACCGGTAAGTCACAACACCTGCCGCGAAGAGGAAACGACCAGCTCGACTTACCTTTGCCTGGCGCGGTTTCTGTCTCAGCTTTCATGATTACTGTTAGCACGGCGTCGGCAAACATGTCATTGACGGGGTTAGCCACCCACTGTAACATACAACATGTCATTGACGGGGTTAGCCACCCACTGTAACATACAACATGTCATTGACGGGGTTAGCCACCCACTGTAACATACAACATGTCATTGACGGGGTTAGCCACCCACTGTAACATACAACATGGCATTGACGGGGTTAGCCACCCACTGTAACATACAACATGGCATTGACGGGGTTAGCCACCCACTGTAACATACAACATGTCATTGACGGGGTTAGCCACCCACTGTAACATACAACATGGCATTGACGGGGTTAGCCACCCACTGTAACATACAACATGTCATTGACGGGGTTAGCAACCCACTGTAACATACAACATGTCATTGACGGGGTTAGCCACCCACTGTAACATACAACATGGCATTGACGGGGTTAGCCACCCACTGTGACATACAACATGTCATTGACGGGGTTAGCCACCCACTGTAACATACAACATGTCATTGACGGGGTTAGCCACCCACTGTAACATACAACATGTCATTGACGGGGTTAGCCACCCACTGTAACATACAACATGTCATTGACGGGGTTAGCCACCCACTGTAACATACAACATGTCATTGACGGGGTTAGCCACCCACTGTGACATACAACATGTCATTGACGGGGTTAGCCACCCACTGTAACATACAACATGTCATTGACGGGGTTAGCCACCCACTGTAACATACAACATGTCATTGACGGGGTTAGCCACCCACTGTAAACATACAACATTGCATTGACGGGGTTAGCCACCCACTGTAACATACAACATGTCATTGACGGGGTTAGCCACCCACTGTGACATACAACATGTCATTGACGGGGTTAGCCACCCACTGTAACATACAACATGTCATTGACGGGGTTAGCCACCCACTGTAACATACAACATGTCATTGACGGGGTTAGCCACCCACTGTAACATACAACATTGCATTGACGGGGTTAGCCACCCACTGTAACATACAACATGTCATTGACGGGGTTAGCCACCCACTGTAACATACAACATGTCATTGACGGGGTTAGCCACCCACTGTAACATACAACATGGCATTGACGGAGTTAGCCACCCACTGTAACACACAACTTATGACTAGCACAGCTTGTTACTATGTTGCCGCACTGTTCGGACTGTTTTGTATCTTGTATTTTGTATACACGTATCTGTCTACTGAATTAACATACCACACTTATGAGCTTAAACCACCTTAAGAACTTACATTATAACAGCTTAAAAAGTTCAGGAAACCAAGGACTGATACTCACTGCCCTCCCCCCCCCCACCCTCCCATCCCCACCAAGAGAGCCATACACCCCCTATCCCCTCCCCCTACCCACCACGAGGGCCATACACCCCCCTATCCTCCCTCCCTACTCACACCGAGAGCCATACAACCACCCCCACCACCTTATCCCCACCACACGAGCCATACGCCCCCTTATCCCCACGCCTACCCACCACGAGAGCCATACACCCCCGGCCCCCTTTTCCTACCTCCAGCGTGACCATCTGGGGCTCGTAGATGAGCGTGACGACCTTGAAGACCTTGAGGCCCTGGCGGTCGGTCTTGTCGATGACTTCTACGTCGGCTGAGAGCTGGCTGAGGTAGTACTGGAGCTGGGCCAGGCTGCCCGTGAAGCCCACGCTCTGCCTCTGGGTCACCGTGCTCATGGCCAGGTCCGTGTAGCCTGTCAGGGGACCAAGGGCCATTGAAACATTAAAGGAGGCGTATTGCGAACATGTCGGTGGATATTACCTCCTCTGGGTCAGTTTCTCCAGTGACCAGTATTGTTGTCCACTAATTATTATAACATCAAAAAACCCAAACAGTAGTCGAGGATGTTCTCACTTCGTATCGTTCACTTCAAAAAGGAAAATGGTCTCATTTCGTATCGTTCACTTAAAAAAGGAAAATGGTCTCATTTCGTATCGTTCACTTAAAAAAGGAAAATGTTTTCACTTCGGATTGTTCACTTAAAAAAAGAAAATGTATTCACGGATTGTTCACTTAAAAAAGGTAAATGTTCTCACTTAGTATCGTTCACTTCAAAAAGCAAAATGTTTTAACTTAAGATTGTTCACTTAAAAAAAGAAAATGTTTTCACTTAGGATTGTTCACTTAAAAAAGGAAATTGTTCTCACTTCGGATTGTTCACTTAAAAAAGGAAAATGTTCTCACTTTAGATTGTTCACTTAAAAACGGAAAATGTTCTCACTTTGGATTGTTCACTTAAAAAAGGAAAATGTTCTCAATTTAGATTGCTCACTTAACAACGGAAAATGTCCTCACTTCGGCTATTTCACTTTAAAAAGGAAAATGTTCTCACTTCGGATTGCTCCCTTAACAAAGGAAAATGTTCTCACTTGGGCTATTTCACTTTAAGGTAGATGCATAGATTACATTTTTTTCAGACAAACTTCTTAAAATTTTTTCAACTGATAGTAATGTGTATCCAAAACGATATAATAACATAAAAAAGATATGTCTTCTACCTACTTTTCTGTCAAAATGACGTTGAATAGGTAGGGGGTCACATCTTATTTTATAATGGCTGTCTATGGAGAATTTTGGAATTTCGTCACGAAATATTCAACAGAAAAAAAACGGCTCAGACAAAGTTAACAAAAATTTGTCTGTAACAAGCTTGCTCCTTGTTTGTTCAAATAAGAGAAAAAAATATATGGGTCTTCTACCTCGTTTTTTCGTAAAATGACTCTGAACATGGAAATTTTGCCGGTAATTCTGAGGGTCCGAATGGGTAACATGCTGAACTAGAGACACGACTCACAAGATTGAATAAAATACTTGGTGTTATCAAATTTACATGAAAACATTTAAGCAACCAAACGTGTAAGCATATAGGCCTACGACGATGTGGGGGATCCCTACACCCCCCCCCTCCTCTCCTACTGATTTACTGTGCCTGTGTGGTCAACGCTATGTAATTTGCCGGCTTGTTTCTATTGTCAGTTCGTTCAAAGATATATTTATACATCCCAATAAGTTCTTTAGTTTGCTTGGACTTGCGTTTGCCTATCAATTTCCCTTTACAGCGCATCAGTTTCGCGACTTTGTTACATAAACAAGAAATAAACGGTGACGCGCTGCGGACAATAGAGCATTCGCCAGATTAGCCTGGTTCCTTGGCACAACTTCGCTCGCTCGCTCACTTAGCAAGTATGGGTATGAGCGGCGGTACCAGCTTATCGCCAGATCGCAGCGGCATAGTTCACCAGATGGCGCCACAGTGATGCCGGGAACCTCCTTAAAAAGGAAAATGTTCTCACTTCGGATTGCTCACTTAAAAAAGGAAAATGTTCTCACTTCGGATATTTCACTTAAAAAAGGTAAATGTTCTCACTTCTGATCTTTTACTCGAGAAAAGATGTTCTCTTTTAATACCAAGAATAAGAGAAACTCAATTGGGTCAAAGAACCAGACCAAAAATACAATGAATTCTGCGTGAAGCACATCCCCGTGAAAACCAGAACCCGGGCGTGGGGACGTGTCCAACTGAGGAATGACTGGTACAGGCAATTCACAATGAGAAGGATCTAAGCTGGCGTCTCTATATTATAACTAAATGTCTCTCTGTAACTTGACTGGCAATAGGGAAGGTGCAGTGCTGAGGGATGGGGGTGAGGAGAGATGGGGGTTAGGAGGGATGGGGGTAAGGAGGAATGGGGGTGAGGAGGGATATGGAGGGGTGGGGAGGGAGGGGAGTAGAGAGGGAAGGGGGTGAGGAGGGATGGGGGGAGGGGAGGGGTCCACTCACTGGGCAGGTCCTTGGCTGCCAGGATGTGGTAGTTAAAGTTCCTCTTCACCAAGATGCCGGAGATCTTCTGACTCTGCTTCACCTCGGACGAAGCCAAACTGCCGACAACCTGCAAAAACAACAAAATCATCCTTAATATTGTGTCTTAAAGCTGAAATACTCATTTCTTCTTTTAAATTGAAATCCAGTAATCATTGGTAAGTGACTGTACGAACAGCGATTTAAGTGGTTACATATATATTTTTGTTTACATAACTCCAACTGGCTGGAAACACTAGCGCAATATATCTAGTTCACATTGTTTAATTGATAATCTCTGAAAACTCCTTAGCTTCCAACACCAAAACACAAAATGTCTCCACCGCCCGCACCCCCCTCCCCGCCCCCATTGAGTCGCCCTATCTCGCACCGCCCTCACCCAGCCCCCTCCCACCAGACTCCCCGAGACCCACCTTGGCCATCTTCTCCCCCCTGAAGTAGAGTTCTACGCTCTGGGTGTTGCGGGGGTTGTAGATGTCAATGTTGTAGTCCGGGTCATCCTCGTACTCCCTGATCAGCGCCGCCTTCAGTCGCCCCATCTCGTTGGGCTCACCATGCACCAACACCTGCGGGGGAGGGGTGGGGGGTGGGGGGGGGGGGCAAGTCAACGAAACATCGTCCATTAAAAACATGTATTACCGGGCCGCAGAGCAACAAAACAGGTTGAATTGATCATAAAATATTTGGAAAACATTGTTTTGACTAATATTGGCTGGGAAATTGAACGTATGTGACTGCACCCTAATAATGGTGCATAACTCTTATTTCCTTGCTTATAAGTTACGGTCAGTCCCAAGAGATGAGGTGACGACCCCGTCACTATTGGTGACGAGTCCGAGTCCACCGACAGGGGCCACGCGTTGCCAACGTCAACACGACAATATATCAATTATATATACGACTACAAATTCAAGCCGCCCAAACCAATTGCATCTACTTTAATTTCTTTAAGTTTCTTTAATATATTATATCGGTAACAAGACAACGAAATTGGTGAAGTCACACCTCAGTGGTCTATTTGGTCGCTGAATGACAGGACACATTTAAAAGTGACACCGATAATTGGTTGTTTGTGAGGAACATGAAATCTGTAGGAAGCCTCGAACCCCCGGCGCGATGGCTGGCCTGGCAGAGCGCACCCCCACCCAGCCGAGCGCGCTAACCACCAGACCATTGGAGTGGCCCCCGCCACACTGATACGGTAAAGCACTGGCACTATCTGGGTCGTCCTTCCATGTCAGCTACGGCGAACCACTGTGTCAGCATAGCTCACGTATTACTGTGACCGCTATGACCCTGTATCGATGTGGAGGTCCTTGGCGGTCAGGTCTACGCTCTCTACCCGCCATCTACTGCCACTGGGGGGACCGTAGACTCACGATATGGGGCGGCTTGAGCAATCGGATGAACTCGCTCGTCTGCTTGTAGTCCGTGTGAGCCGAGAACGAGATGTAGTTGACTGTCGACTTGAGCGGCAACTTCTGACCTTGCATCGTCACGATCTCGTCCGGCTCCGAGAGCACGTGCTGCGAGACAAAACGCGAGATCAGATATCTGGATTGTCTCGCAAGGCATTGATCTACTCCTACACACTCAGGGTAATGTTCGTGGAAATACAATTCTTACAATGCTTGACCGGCAGAAACGTAAAACTAAACTTAACAGTCAAACTAACATTTAACATTGACATATAATTGTAAATATCTCTCTTCATGTCACATGTGGTATATTATTCCCATTTCAGTGGTCACCTCCCGCCGTGGTGTGACAGTAACCCCTGCTTGACCCTCACATTGGCCCGGGTGCCCTCCACACAGCCTCCCCCCACCACCCCCCTGGGCCAGTACCCCCGGCACGACCTTCACCTTGGCCAGGGTGCCCTCCACGCAGTACCCGGCGATAATGACCCCGTTGCGCTTGTCAGTGCACCAGCTCTCGAAGAGTTCCCGGGAGAGGCCGCTCTGCATCATGCCGGGACTGGCCATCACCACGGACGGCCCGATGTCCTCGAAGTGCTCCATGCTCTGAGACACAGCCATTAGTAACCATTAGCGACACCGACCAACATCATAACGGCATCAATCAAACAATCAATTATATTAGTAAATCGTATCAATTATATTAGTAAATCGTGTCAATTATATTGGTAAATCGCATCAATTATATTAGTAAATAGCATCAATTATTTTAGGTAATCGCATCAACTAAAATTGCATGAATTAAAACCGTATTACAACTAAAATTGCGTCAATTAAAACCGTATTGAAATTTAAATTGCGTCAATTAATTAAAATAATTAAAAATCACATTTACACCAGAAACACAATTGCATGAATTACATTAACATCAATTAAAATTGAATCAATTAGAATAACATGCATTAAACTGTATCAATAAATCGATTATAGTGATGGTCATGATAACGGTATTTACCGTCAGCGTCGCAAAGCTCAAGGTGATAAAAGTAAAACATAACAGACACAAACACGAATTCATTTATGCAGACGAATTTAGAACCTACAGGTTGGGATAAATGGTACCCACATTGAGGATGAAGAGACCCACCTTGAGGTTGGAGACCCACCTTGAGGTTAGAGAGACCCACCTTGAGGTTGGAGAGACCCACCTTGAGGTTAGAGAGAGCCACATTGAGGATGAAGAGACCCACCTTGAGGTTAGAGACCCACCTTCAGGTTGGAGAGACCCACCTTGAGATTAGAGAGAGCCACCTTGAGGATGAAGAGACCCACCTTGAGGCTGGAGAGACCCACATTGAGGATGGAGAGACCCACCTTGAGGTTGGAGAGACCCACCTTGAGGTTAGAGAGACCCACCTTGAGGTTAGAGAGACCCACCTTGAGGTTAGAGAGACCCACCTTGAGGTTGGAGAGACCCACATTGAGGTTGGAGAGACCCACCTTGAGGTTAGAGAGAGCCATCTTGAGGTTGGAGAGACCCACCTTGAGGTTAGAGAGACCCACCTTGAGGTTGGAGAGACCCACCTTGAGGTTAGAGAGAGCCACCTTGAGGATGAAGAGACCCACCTTGAGGTTAGAGAGAGCCAATTTGAGGATGAAGACCCACCTTGAGGTTGGAGAGACCCACATTGAGGTTAGAGAGACCCACCTTGAGGTTGGAGAGACCCACATTGAGGTTAGAGAGACCCACCTTGAGGATGAAGAGACCCACCTTGAGGTTGGAGAGACCCACATTGAGGTTGGAGAGACCCACCTTGAGGTTAGAGAGAGCCACATTGAGGATGGAGAGACCCACCTTGAGGTTGGAGACCCACCTTGAGGTTAGAGAGACCCACCTTCAGGATGGAGAGACCCACCTTGAGGATGAAGAGACCCACCTTGAGGTTGGAGATGTGCTTGAAGACGAAGGGGTTGCTGATGGCGATCTGCTTGCGGATCTTCTCGTTCATGGCTTGGATGTAGGTCTGGTAGACACTCATGCACTTCTTGGCCAGAGACGACGCGTAGTAGATGGGAATGTCGTGCAGCTCGGGGTGGTTCGACCAGTACTCATCTGCGACACCAAACACAACATTCAGAAAGGCCCTAGCAAATCGGACAGTCGCAGCGTTTACTTCGTTTCATTATAAATAATATGGCAAACTTAATCTATAGTCAGTAAGTATGGAGTCAAGTGACCAATGATAGTGACAAGAAAGCGGTTCTCATGGATATCGGCCGAAGATAACCATGATAATATCTACCAAATTTAAAACATAATAGCGACCAGACTCAGTAAGTGGGATACTGATTATCAGCTCAGTAATATCAACGCTCATCTGTGGATTGTCAGTTAGCACTGACCCAGTATAAGCAGCAGCTCCTGCGCCCTGCCCAGGGCGGTGAGATAACACTGACCCAGTATAAGCAGCAGCTCCTGCGCCCTGCCCAGGGCGGTGAGATAACACTGACCCAGTATAAGCAGCAGCTCCTGCGCCCTGCCCAGGGCGGTGAGATAACACTGACCCAGTATAAGCAGCAGCTCCTGCGCCCTGCCCAGGGCGGTGAGATAACACTGACCCAGTATAAGCAGCAGCTCCTGCGCCCTGCCCAGGGCGGTGAGATAACACTGACCCAGTATAAGCAGCAGCTCCTGCGCCCTGCCCAGGGCGGTGAGATAACACTGACCCAGTATAAGCAGCAGCTCCTGCGCCCTGCCCAGGGCGGTGAGATAACACTGACCCAGTATAAGCAGCAGCTCCTGCGCCCTGCCCAGGGCGGTGAGATAACACTGACCCAGTATAAGCAGCAGCTCCTGCGCCCTGCCCAGGGCGGTGAGATAACACTGACCCAGTATAAGCAGCAGCTCCTGCACCCTGCCCAGGGCGGTGAGATAACACTGACCCAGTATAAGCAGCAGCTCCTGCGCCCTGCCCAGGGCGGTGAGATAACACTGACCCAGTATAAGCAGCAGCTCCTGCGCCCTGCCCAGGGCGGTGAGATAACACTGACCCAGTATAAGCAGCAGCTCCTGCGCCCTGCCCAGGGCGGTGAGATAACACTGACCCAGTATAAGCAGCAGCTCCTGCACCCTGCCCAGGGCGGTGAGATAACACTGACCCAGTATAAGCAGCAGCTCCTGCGCCCTGCCCAGGGCGGTGAGATAACACTGACCCAGTATAAGCAGCAGCTCCTGCGCCCTGCCCAGGGCGGTGAGATAACACTGACCCAGTATAAGCAGCAGCTCCTGCGCCCTGCCCAGGGCGGTGAGATAACACTGACCCAGTATAAGCAGCAGCTCCTGCGCCCTGCCCAGGGCGGTGAGATAACACTGACCCAGTATAAGCAGCAGCTCCTGCGCCCTGCCCAGGGCGGTGAGATAACACTGACCCAGTATAAGCAGCAGCTCCTGCACCCTGCCCAGGGCGGTGAGATAACACTGACCCAGTATAAGCAGCAGCTCCTGCGCCCTGCCCAGGGCGGTGAGATAACACTGACCCAGTATAAGCAGCAGCTCCTGCGCCCTGCCCAGGGCGGTGAGATAACACTGACCCAGTATAAGCAGCAGCTCCTGCCCCCTGCCCAGGGCGGTGAGATAACACTGACCCAGTATAAGCAGCAGCTCCTGCGCCCTGCCCAGGGCGGTGAGATAACACTGACCCAGTATAAGCAGCAGCTCCTGCGCCCTGCCCAGGGCGGTGAGATAACACTGACCCAGTATAAGCAGCAGCTCCTGCGCCCTGCCCAGGGCGGTGAGATAACACTGACCCAGTATAAGCAGCAGCTCCTGCGCCCTGCCCAGGGCGGTGAGATAACACTGACCCAGTATAAGCAGCAGCTCCTGCGCCCTGCCCAGGGCGGTGAGATAACACTGACCCAGTATAAGCAGCAGCTCCTGCGCCCTGCCCAGGGCGGTGAGATAACACTGACCCAGTATAAGCAGCAGCTCCTGCGCCCTGCCCAGGGCGGTGAGATAACACTGACCCAGTATAAGCAGCAGCTCCTGCGCCCTGCCCAGGGCGGTGAGATAACACTGACCCAGTATAAGCAGCAGCTCCTGCGCCCTGCCCAGGGCGGTGAGATAACACTGACCCAGTATAAGCAGCAGCTCCTGCGCCCTGCCCAGGGCGGTGAGATAACACTGACCCAGTATAAGCAGCAGCTCCTGCGCCCTGCCCAGGGCGGTGAGATAACACTGACCCAGTATAAGCAGCAGCTCTTGCGCCCTGCCCAGGGCGGTGAGATAACACTGACCCAGTATAAGCAGCAGCTCCTGCGCCCTGCCCAGGGCGGTGAGATAACACTGACCCAGTATAAGCAGCAGCTCCTGCGCCCTGCCCAGGGCGGTGAGATAACACTGACCCAGTATAAGCAGCAGTTCCTGCGCCCTGCCCAGGGCGGTGAGATAACACTGACCCAGTATAAGCAGCAGTTCCTGCGCCCTGCCCAGGGCGGTGAGATAACACTGACCCAGTATAAGCAGCAGCTCCTGCGCCCTGCCCAGGGCGGTGAGATAACACTGACCCAGTATAAGCAGCAGCTCCTGCGCCCTGCCCAGGGCGGTGAGATAACACTGACCCAGTATAAGCAGCAGTTCCTGCGCCCTGCCCAGGGCGGTGAGATAACACTGACCCAGTATAAGCAGCAGCTCCTGCGCCCTGCCCAGGGCGGTGAGATAACACTGACCCAGTATAAGCAGCAGCTCCTGCGCCCTGCCCAGGGCGGTGAGATAACACTGACCCAGTATAAGCAGCAGTTCCTGCGCCCTGCCCAGGGCGGTGAGATAACACTGACCCAGTATAAGCAGCAGCTCCTGCGCCCTGCCCAGGGCGGTGAGATAACACTGACCCAGTATAAGCAGCAGCTCCTGCGCCCTGCCCAGGGCGGTGAGATAACACTGACCCAGTATAAGCAGCAGCTCCTGCGCCCTGCCCAGGGCGGTGAGATAACACTGACCCAGTATAAGCAGCAGCTCCTGCGCCCTGCCCAGGGCGGTGAGATAACACTGACCCAGTATAAGCAGCAGCTCCTGCGCCCTGCCCAGGGCGGTGAGATAACACTGACCCAGTATAAGCAGCAGCTCCTGCGCCCTGCCCAGGGCGGTAAGATAACACTGACCCAGTATAAGCAGCAGCTCTTGCGCCCTGCCCAGGGCGGTGAGATAACACTGACCCAGTATAAGCAGCAGCTCCTGCGCCCTGCCCAGGGCGGTGAGATAACACTGACCCAGTATAAGCAGCAGCTCCTGCGCCCTGCCCAGGGCGGTGAAATAACACTGACCCAGTATAAGCAGCAGTTCCTGCGCCCTGCCCAGGGCGGTGAGATAACACTGACCCAGTATAAGCAGCAGTTCCTGCGCCCTGCCCAGGGCGGTGAGATAACACTGACCCAGTATAAGCAGCAGCTCCTGCGCCCTGCCCAGGGCGGTGAGATAACACTGACCCAGTATAAGCAGCAGCTCCTGCGCCCTGCCCAGGGCGGTGAGATAACACTGACCCAGTATAAGCAGCAGTTCCTGCGCCCTGCCCAGGGCGGTGAGATAACACTGACCCAGTATAAGCAGCAGCTCCTGCGCCCTGCCCAGGGCGGTGAGATAACACTGACCCAGTATAAGCAGCAGCTCCTGCGCCCTGCCCAGGGCGGTGAGATAACACTGACCCAGTATAAGCAGCAGTTCCTGCGCCCTGCCCAGGGCGGTGAGATAACACTGACCCAGTATAAGCAGCAGCTCCTGCGCCCTGCCCAGGGCGGTGAGATAACACTGACCCAGTATAAGCAGCAGCTCCTGCGCCCTGCCCAGGGCGGTGAGATAACACTGACCCAGTATAAGCAGCAGCTCCTGCGCCCTGCCCAGGGCGAACACGGGGATGAGGCAGCGGCCGCCGCGGTTGACGATATCGTGCACGAGGCCAGTGAACCTCGATTCTCGTTCCTCTCGCGGCTCGTGGATGTGGGTCCCGTACGTCGACTCCTGACCACGCGAGAGGAGGTGAGGCGGGGGGGGGGGGGGGGAACCAAGAAAACACATTAAGCAACACAGGTGCCACACCATTTCCCTGTAATGCAAGACTTGGTCGGAAACTCCCATGCATAACTGGGAAGCCCCCCCTACAAGTCGGCAGTGCTTAAGCTCACCGTTGGGGTGGTCACCGTGGGAAGCCGCGCTACAAGTCGGCAGTGGCTACACTCACCGTGGGGGTGGTCACCATGGGAACCACCTTGCATATCGCCAGTGGCTACACTTACAGTGATGAGGACGTCTGGCTGGACGTTGGGTATCTCTGCCGCCATCAGATGCCGGTCTTCTTGTCGCGAGAAATCGCCAGTGTACAGGACCTGCACCCAGAGCGGAAAGGAACACAATGTGAAACCTGTCACCACATAGTTAGCGGAAATAACGTGCTCTTCAGTTAAAACGTTCAATGTTGAAACAATGGCTCTCTCTAACACGGAAGAACGACCAGTACATGTGAAATAAAATCAAGTATACATTCTAATCCCGAACATATGTTTGTGGAAAGATTATATTCTCTTTATGTGTATGAATACGATAACAATGAATACAAGATGATGACTAAACTAAAGAGTGAAAATAGACTCACGTTGGAGAAAATACAGACTACCCAATATTTCCCCTCTCCCCTCCTCCACTCTCCGGACCAACAACGAGACGAGAAACCTCGAGAGATAAAACACGGAACTAATAGCATGTTGTTTAGTTTCGCGGTCACCCGTTAGAGGTCGTCCCCACGTGGACTGCTGTCCTCGTTACCTTGACTCCGGCGATCTCTATCATAAACATGGCGGCCCCCAACACGTGGCCAGCAGTATAGCACCAGAACTTCACGTTGTTTACTTGTGTCTCCTGCAGGCAGATATAAACAAACGTGTATAAGCTAGGTATATATTATTCATAATATATATATATATGGTTCATATACATATCTTTTTATATATATCATTAACATATATACAAATTCGCCAACAATAATTCGGTATATTATTCGCCAATAACGGAAATATTCATCCGGAAAATCTGCTTAAAGACGGTTCATACCAAAGTTTAACATAGTGTTCAGCATCTTATGACAAGCTTCTTACAATTGACCAGAATTCTTCATAGTTTTTTGAAGCCTTAATGATCTCCAGGACTGATTTTAGTCACCATTTGCTCCATGTTCTGGCTGGTGCACAGTACCGGCATATAGTATGCACATTACATGTACAGTAGTGCGCCAATTTGTGTTGTATTTGAGCTATGCTCACACACAGTTTGTCTTACCTGGGCTCGCGTTAGCATTCGCCAATAGCCATTTGGCGAGAAAATGCGGGATTTGGCGATAAGAACTTCCTGGACACTCGCCAAAATGGCGAATATAAAATAAGTGTTTAACCCCATTTATCAACTGTTCCTCTGGCTATCGAGGCATAGATGTGCCTGGAAAACACATTACATGGTAGATCTACTACATTTATCTCCAATTATGAGATTTATAACCACTTTATAACCAATATATTTGGCTAATTTTTGCTAATGTTTTTCCACGGAATTAGCCAAATTGGCTAATGAAAAAAATATCCTAGCGCGAGCCAAGCTTACCTGATGGAAATTAACAGTTTCGATCTTTTCCATGCTGTTTTCTATATCTGCCTCGCTATACAACTGTTGCTCTGTAGATAAATTGCTGCAACGATACAAAAGTATATTCACTGAAGGAATAACTAAAATGGTTTATGAAAAGTACCCTCATAAATAGATTATAATTATATTAGCTCATATATCATAACCTTACAAAATGATTTGAAGCACAACAAGGTAAATACAATGTGCCATAAGACATTTTTTTTATTATGAGTGATTATCTACTGTAGCCTGCAAGCTTAGAAATAAACTGTTGGTGTCTACTTCCAAGCCAACAGGCCACAGATTTAAATACAAGTGGATTGATTCTCCGAAATATATATTGGTCCCGCAGTATTACAACAATTATTGACGGTTCCAATGGGCTAACGGACGGCGGTGACCTACCTGACTTTCACATAATCTGACAGAAGCCACCTGTAGATAGCCTTAGTGGCGTGAGTCATGAACACACGCCCTTTGAATGCTGTCTTTTCCAGGAACCAAGGCAAAGCACCACAATGGTCCAAGTGAAAGCTGTAGGGGAACACAATGACGTGACAAAGTAATCGGGGTAAAGGAATGGAATGGTCCAGAGGAAACCTGCAGGAGATCACAGCAAATAACAATCAATCAGCTTTAATTGATGCATTATTTGAGGCTTGCCCGGTACACATTATTACTGTAGTGATTTTTAATGGTGTATTAATAGCATTGACTCCTAAATTGTCTTTACTGTCTTTTAATGGTAAGATATAGCCGTTGCAAGCAGCCTGATTTGAATACCATCTGTAATCATTAATTTTAGCACAATCTAAGATTCCATCTGGTTAGGGGCATCTTTTGCTACCACTTGTCACTTTTCAAGTGTCTTGTGAAAAGTTTCTTGTGAAATCTCACATTTAAATGAAACAAATCCTTAATACTCCTAAAATACACGTGCCAACTTACTGAGATACAAGTAGGAGGTCTATTTCTTCAGGATCTATGATGTCTGTGTATGGCAGGGCATCCATGCCATTCATGCCAGGGTGTATACCACAGTCCAGCTAAGACAGAAACCAACATTATAACCAAATCTGTAACATTGATATTACCGGGTATTCCTAAATTTATATACAATTGCTTTTAATATGCATTATACTAGAGATACAAGAATTAAGCTGTACTTCAAAAAAACTGGGCTAAACTGGTGCATTATGACACAAAAGAACAGTTTTTTTTGGTTGTGGAAGTATACTGCTGAAGATTTATATGGAATCTTTGTTGTAATCCAATGGAAGTAAAGTGGGATTTTGGTGCTTTACTACAGCTATGAATGTGCCAACTGGAAATATATTGCACAACTCCTGCAAATATGCAATGCCACCACTTACATAAAAATTAAATACAATTAAGATAAGATGATTAACACTGAAAAATTAATTTATATATCAAAGTACACTTAACATATTAACAGGTATGAATTGCATTGCCAGGAATAAATTGCATTGCCAAAATAAACTAATAAGACCTGATACATACCATAATTTTTTTCCCCTTGAATTCTAACATGATACATGATCTCCCAACTTCTTGACCAGCTCCCCTGAAAATGGCAGTTCTGTTGTATTAGCACATTTGTAAAATAATGTCTTCCTTTATAAGAGCTGTATTAGTGTATGTAAAGATACAATAGACATTTTTTAAGTTGAACAATAAATGCCGAAACTTGTTAAATAATTAAATGGGAACAAAACAGTATTCTAATATATGCTTCAAATGACCAAGTATAAATTTCCTAAAATAACAAATATAATACAGAATTTGAAAAAGAACATAATTGATTGAGCTTATCATAGGAATCTCAACGAATGAGAGAGAGTAATATTGAATCTTCAAGATGAGGACTACTGAAAACTGGGTGCAAAAACAAATACCTTAAAGGTGTTATTGTGAAGATCAAGGAATTCAGACTGCTATGATCGATCACAGTAAATAGGTTTTTTGCATTGAACCCAGAATTCTATAGATAACGATCCTCAAAATTTGCCAACAGCTAATTGAGAATATTCAAGAATTCTTGGATGCCAATCGCTGTGATTGGAAAAGGTATTCCCCCCCCCCTTCTTCTGTTAAGGCTTTTTTTTCAGTACAGATTGCAGTCCTCTCAGTGTCTTTTCATGAAAATATAGCCTAAGATCAGTTTATATATTTGTCATCTTCAACCAAAGACCTAACGGAATGTATCTTACTCAGTTCTGTTGATAAAGTTTCGCTATGCCATCGCTCTATTTTCCTTATCATCTGTCATGTCTGTGGGTGATAGTGTTGCTGGTATTTTGGGCCGTAACTTTAATTAAATATATTTTAAATCTTGATTTCACATATGCATACAAACTCATTGTTGACTATCTTACATCAAACTTTTGCTTTTACTTTTGAAAGCTAAAATAACTACATGTAAGGTGATATAAATTTTGTATAGACAAATAATGCTGTCCCCTTTGCTTGCATCTGATATTAGACTGTTTCATGGGCCAACATTTTTTGTCTGCTTTTGTCTGCTATACTTTAAGCTGGGGACTATTTAGTCTTGTATAACATTTTCTAGGGAAAACTTATTCCTTGAATTAGGCGACTTGGAGCTAGAAACTATTTTATTGAGATGTTATTAAAGTTGCATGTCAAGTTCTTTCCCGCCAAAATTAAGCCTAGGCAAAATTTATATCAAAATTTGCAGAAAACTCGATTGTTTCATTCTATAAATTCAAAAACCTGATAAACATCGCCGTTTCGGCTATGGTGTGGCAAACGTGTCTATCCCGGGACACCACAGAACTCGGTCGCGGTACTGCTACTTATAACAAAGCATCGCGAAGCATACAAACTGATGACGTTTACCACTAAAATGCAAACTAGTGGTAAATTGATAAAACGGGCAAGGCTAGGAGACATTATTTGGCAGTCTGGCATGGGTGGAGGATAGACAAAAGAAGTCTTGAATGATTCAAGGATGGATTTATATTTGTATTTTGACCTCTTTAGTTTTGGCGGGAAAGAGCTTGACATGCAACTTTAAACGAGATACACTAAAAACTAGTTAAATGCATAATGTCTTATATAGTGGAGTAGATAAATGTATAAAACATAGCTGCAAATGGTTTGACGGTGCATGGAAAGAAATGATTTAAGCAAGCGAGGTGGCAAATATTAAATATGCCGACTATAGGCGTATTTTTGGCAACCTGGGTATATCCCCAAGATGGACTGAACAGGCACATTACGCATCAGTATGCCACCCGAGACTTCTTTCACCCTGGTCAGGCCCCAGGTGCGCGCGCAACCATTTGGTATGCCGAAGTGCCCTGTTCAAAACAGCACAGCAAATTTGGGAGAAGATAGTGGCTGATTGAAAAGTGACTGTGGTTCCAGTGCCCCTAAATGAACCAGACATGAGCAGTGTGCACATTCATTGACAATCGGCGTAGCCCTACCGGGAGGTCGGAAAGAGGTTGAGTATACCGAGCGGCCTACCGGTCCTGGCCCCATGAAATGCGTCCTATAATAAAGACTCAAGCTAAGGCCCAGGCCCGTCGGCGTTGAGTTTCCACAGCCCTGGTATGAGCGATAATAGAGTATGACGTAAATACTCAGTTACCTAGGAAGAACAGACGTTTGATTTGTTACTAAGCAAATACTAAGATGACAGGCAATGTTGTCCTTATAAATATTGAAACTTACAACGGCCGAATGAGTAACTGGTCGCTTTCTTCAGCAGGAACTTGGAACTCAGGCTTTCTTTTCGCCGCCATAGTTGATTTTTCTTTGATTCACCGGAAAAACGAAAGCAACCGACCAAGTATGAGTGCAAGGTTTCAAGGGCGCTCGTTTATAGAAGGCGACCTTTTAAGTTACTATACATCAAGTTTACTAATGAGTTCGAAATAGACGTAAATAGAGCGCGTACTACGATTTCAGGGATTGTGCTTAAAAGTTTGCACAGTGCGAATTTCTGTATCCACTAATTGGACCGCCCCCACCCGCGGCATATCCGACGGTCCTTCAGCGCCCGCCGCGTCATCACTCATCTTCCAGCGCCCGCCGCGCGTCCTCATATATCTTCCAACGCCCGCCGCGTCATCACTCATCTTCAAGCGTCCGCGGCGCGTCATCACACATCTTCCAGCGCCCGCCGCGTGTCCTCACACATCTTCCAGCGCCCGCCGCGTGTCCTCACACATCTTCCAGCGCCCGCCGCGTGTCCTCACACATCTTCCAGCGCCCGCCGCGTGTCCTCACACATCTTCCAGCGCCCGCCGCGTGTCCTCACACATCTTCCAGCGCCCGCCGCGTGTCCTCACACATCTTCCAGCGCCCGCCGCGTGTCCTCACACATCTTCAAGCGCCCGCCGCGCGTCATCACACATCTTCCAGCGCCCGCCGCGTGTCCTCACACATCTTCCAGCGCCCGCCGCGCGTCATCACACATCTTCCAGCGCCCGCCGCGTGTCCTCACACATCTTCCAGCGCCCGCCGCGTGTCCTCACACATCTTCCAGCGCCTGCCGCGCGTCCTCACACATCTTCCAGCGCCCGCCGCGTGTCCTCACACATCTTCAAGCGCCCGCCGCGTGTCCTCACACATCTTATAGCGCCCGCCGCGTGTCCTCACACATCTTCCCGCGCCCGCCGCGTGTCCTCACACATCTTCAAGCGCCCGCCGCGTGTCCTCACACATCTTCCAACGCCCGCCGCGTGTCCTCACACATCTTATAGTGCCCGCCGCGTGTCCTCACACATCTTATAGTGCCCGCCGCGTGTCCTCACACATCTTCCCGCGCCCGCCGCGTGTCCTCACACATCTTCCAGCGCCCGCCGCGTGTCCTCACACATCTTCCAGCGCCCGCCGCGTGTCCTCACACATCTTCCAGCGCCCGCCGCGTGTCCTCACACATCTTTCAGCGCCCGCCGCGTGTCCTCACACAGCTTTCCGCGCCCGCCGCCCGTCTTCACATATCTTTCAGGCCCGCCCCGCGTCATAAACATCTTATAGCGCCCGCCGCGTGTCCTCACACATCTTCCAGCGCCCGCCGCGTGTCCTCACACATCTTCCAGCGCCCGCTTTGTGTCCTCACATCTTCCAGCGCCCGCCGCGTGTCCTCACACATCTTCCAGCGCCCGCCGCGTGTCCTCACACAGCTTTCCGCGCCCGCCGCCCGTCTTCACATATCTTTCAGGCCCGCCCCGCGTCATACACATCTTATAGCGCCCGCCGCGTGTCCTCACACATCTTATAGCGCCCGCCGCGTGTCCTCACACATCTTCCCGCGCCCGCCGCGTGTCCTCACACATCTTCCAGCGCCCGCCGCGTGTCCTCACACATCTTCCAGCGCCCGCCGCCCGTCTTCACATATCTTTCAGGCCCGCCCCGCGTCATACACATCTTATAGTGCCCGCCGCGTGTCCTCACATCTTCCAGCGCCCGCCGCGTGTCCTCACACATCTTCCAGCGCCCGCCGCGTGTCCTCACACATCTTTCAGCGCCCGCCGCGTGTCCTCACACAGCTTTCCGCGCTCGCCGCCCGTCTTCACATATCTTTCAGGCCCGCCCCGCGTCATACACATCTTATAGCGCCCGCCGCGTGTCCTCACACATCTTATAGCGCCCGCCGCGTGTCCTCACACATCTTCCCGCGCCCGCCGCGTGTCCTCACACATCTTCCAGCGCCCGACGCGTGTCCTCACACATCTTCCAGCGCCCGCTTCGTGTCCTCACATCTTCCAGCGCCCGCCGCGTGTCCTCACACATCTTCCAGCGCCCGCCGCGTGTCCTCACACATCTTCCAGCGCCCGCCGCGTGTCCTCACACAGCTTTCCGCGCCCGCCGCGTGTCCTCACACATCTTCCAGCGCCCGCCGCGTGTCCTCACACAGCTTTCCGCGCCCGCCGCGTGTCCTCACACAGCTTTCCGCGCCCGCCGCGTGTCCTCACACATCTTCCAGCGCCCGCCGCGTGTCCTCACACAGCTTTCCGCGCCCGCCGCGTGTCCTCACACATCTTCCAGCGCCCGCCGCGTGTCCTCACACATCTTTCAGCGCCCGCCGCGTGTCCTCACACAGCTTTCCGCGCCCGCCGCCCGTCTTCACATATCTTTCAGGCCCGCCCCGCGTCATACACATCTTCCTGTGCCCGCCACGCGTCCTGACACACTACCCAGCGCCCGCCCCGCGTCCTGACACACTACCCAGCGCCCGCCCCGCGTCCTGACACACTACCCAGCGCCCGCCCCGCGTCATGACAAACTACCCAGCGCCAGCCCCGCGTCCTCACATTTAAAGACAGGACAAAACAGATTTGTGAGTGACGCTGCCTACGAAGTTCGGTACCATGTGGCCCAAATACATTTCTTATCAATGTATCTTGGGGACCCCTGTTTTTGTGCGACCCTCGGCTGGGGATGGCTTTGGCTAAACCACTCGTCGAGATTATAATTAGAAAGAAGTTTGAGAGGTCGACCTGGGCTGCAGATGCGCGTATTGCAGGGGGGATTGGGGAGGGGGGCTCTTTAACCAGTTTCATCGGTAACTTTCTTGGTTTCTTAGGAGTTACCATTCAAAAGCACAAATCCATGAATGTATCTAAGTTTCTTCTGTTGGGTCTAGAGTTTGGAAGACAGAAGCGAAAGGGTCTATAAGTGACATCACAGACAGCGCGCTAGCCTCACTTCCAGACCCTATAGTTGACGTACGTACGTTTTTTGTCGCGAAAGTGTGTTGTTGTTGACTCTGGCCCGAAAGCCCGAAGGCAGAAGAAACAGAAATGCCGTTATTTTCGTCGAGACTGGAATCAGTGGAGTTTACTAGGGTTATGGACATACGGCGATATCAAAACAGAAGTAACATTAATAATGTGCTTTATATTTAATGCTGCCAACATAGTTGAAGGAGTAATGAAATTTCATTGAATGTCGTATTTTCTAACTGGATGAGGAGCATCATTTTGACATACCGTAATTACTGAGTCTTTACCCCTATATAATTAAAGCAGCTTGTCCAACCTAATCTAATCGCGATCTGCACCGAAAGTTTACATCTTAAAAGTAAATTGGTGAGTGTTAACGTTTCGTTTCGGGCGACCGGTAAGGAGAACAAAATTAAGGCAACCCGCACCCATCAATGTCGAGCAATGTGCCATTTTGCCGGAGCAAGTAACGTATATTGGGACCCTTTACGTAGCGTCGCCTTACAGAAGTAAATCTTCATAGTACAGGTAGCCTTCTGGGAAAACGGGTGAAACGAGAGATCCGCGCCGGGATTTGCGGATGAATTGCGGCAGTTCCAAGTCGCGCAGTAAACCACGATCTTAATGTTTCATGGCAATAGCATCCAAACAAATTGTTGCGACGATTGTCTTCGTAAAAAAGCCATAATTGGAATTAGAATCGCAGCTATTTATATTTAAGCGATGATCATGCGCTCACACAGTAGGCGTCATTTCCGGTTTGAATAGTTATCCTGATTGGTCAATCGCGGACACACTTCCAAAAAGGGTTGTCGCCTGGCTAAGCGGCAAAATCGTGGCTGGCGGTCACTTCGGTATTACATGAATACGTAAAGCAGCGTTAGAGACCAGGCTGGCGGCTTCCTTTAAGTTAAGCGTATTGCATAAACTACATTGGTTTAAGAGTAATGATACATTAATATACTAGTATAAATATCAGTGGAAGAAATTGCCATAGTATGACCGGAAAAAGGATTTTTCTTATGTATATACGGGTTTGAGCCAGAATTGGCACGGAAGGTCAAAATTGACGACCACAAACGTGAGCGACGGCTACACCCTGTCGAGACCTTGATCGACGCATGGGGCCTGCCTCGTGCAGTAGTTACTAGACGGCATATCAAAAGGTCCTGGGTTCTAATCCGGGTCTGGGCATGTTTCATCTATTCATGTCATCGTCCCGGGAGGTTCTTTGGCAGTTTCTTGGTCCATTGTGTGCGTAAAAGCGGCCTAACATACCAATTAGAGAGCTGAACCGGTCCAATGAAAAATGACATTAAAGCAAACGCAAGACGCAGATGGAGTTAAAACGGTTAATCTGCAGTGTAGTGATATGCCTACCGACCACGCAGTCTCCCTTAGTTTTTTAGTGACAAAACATGAATGAAAAATTCCAGCCAAATTCCGCATAATAACACTTTACTTTGATCATTTGTATAGCCATAACTTGGACAATATAGTAGAGATCTGATTTTGCCATAGCATTCTTCAGAATCACACTCCCTCCATGCCGGTCCCGTAAGCATCCAGATCTGGCGCATCGCTGATTAGATCTGCCAGCATGTGCTGCGGGAACTCCGAGCCCCGTATCTGAAGTGTATAGCACGCCGTCTCCACCTTGACTAGGCTCTGCTTCAACACAGACAGCTTGCGCGGCAGTTCGCGCGCCACGTTGCCGAAGTTGACGAAAGCCTCGTGAACGACTCGCAGGAAGCTGCACATCCGGGCAGTGGTGGCCACGTCGCCCGAACCGACGCTTTTAATGGCCATCCGCATCAGCTCCCCGGTCAGGTCGGCCACGCCCAGCATGTAGTCAATAGGAGACACATGCACCCGTACCGACATCGGAGTGACGTCATCAGTTACTGTATTGGAGGGATTGGCTGGGGAGGATTCGTCCGCGATTGACTCGTCATTCAATTCATGTGACGTCACGGACGATGTCTCATCCTAGAAAACAGGAATGAACTAAAATGCAACCTCACGACCTCCATCAACACGAATTGGACCTCAACACGACGAAGAAAACTAACAATGCAAGCGTACGCGTTATCTTAAAAAATGTGTCATGTTTTGCGATAATTGTTAATATTGAAAGAAGACAAATTCTTGATATACAAATTTATATGGCAAGCAGCTATTGCTTTAACTTACTTTCTATCGTCATTTCACATGGCGCAGCTACCCATAGACAGGTCTCAAGTTCATTCCCTTGGGATACAAGAGTTTGTTTCGTACAAAATGTTCTTATCCCCTTTCCCTAGCTTAGCTGAATATTATCACATGGTGGCATACATCAAATAACACAATGCCCACTTACTTTGGTTTCATCTTGTAACGTGAACACAAGCGGCTCTTGTACACGTTCTAGAGTCAGCAATTCGTTTGTTTTCAGGTAATGGTGGAATGTGACAGCTTCAATGTATTCCTGCAAACCTGAAAGAAATTGTATAAATTGACAATAAATATGTATTTAAGACCACTATAGGTGGCTGTATTAGTCTCATGAATAATAGTCCTGTAATAATTGTATATAAATATGCATTCAGTATCTGTTTAAGGTCTATAGATCTTACTTTGGTCTGCATTGGAAACTATGGTGCAAATGAGAGAACAACACCAAGTCTCCCAATTGAAGGTATTCTGTTGTTTCTGTATGACACTTGTCATTGATAGTTATGTATTTGGTTAAATAAGCATTTGTTGACTTTACTTGAGTAAGATATGTATCTGCAACTCACCAGGTGAATAAGCTCGCTGAAACTGATGTGCATCTTCCCCATTTAACTCCTTAGCAACAACCTTCCACTTCGAAAGATCAAGTTCTCTCAGCTTGGCCTCTGCTTCGTCTAAAAGTTTGTCTCGGCTGCCATCACTGCAATTACAATAGCATGTTATCTGTTAGTTTACAGCTTTAAAAAGCTTTAATTGGTACTTGATATCTGAACAATTTATTTCAATTATAAATATTACCAACTACCCGATCAATGGCAATGCCAAGAAGATAAAATGCATGACGCATTGCAATAAAAAATAATAGCAACCACTTCAACATCAGCCCATAAATGTACTCTATATCAAATTATAATTTTAGTATAATCTTACTCATATTAGCCTTAATAAATTAATTAATTGACAATGTATCTATGTTTGAATCTACACTCCATACCTGGATATTCTTTGCAGTAGAAATATTGTCCGCTTGCTCTCGATTGTGATATCTCTACTCTGCTTGACCAATCTCTCATACTTGTCATGCCGTGCATCAAGCAGCCTTTGGTGACCCAGAAATTGTTGAATGATAACAGAACTCTCATCAACAACTGGAGTTTCTTTGGGTTTGTCTCGAGCATAGGGTCTACGATTCCGTTTAGCTATAAAGACAAGTTACAGCAAACTATTCAGGTATCAGCAACAATTAGACAAGAAAAAGTCTGCAAGAAATTGTAAAATATGGCTCCAGTCCATTTTAAAATATGGCTCCAGTCAATTGTAAAATATGGCTCCAGTCCATTTTAAAATATGGCTCCAGTCAATTGTAAAATATGGCTCTAGTCCATTGTTGATAACATATCCTTCGATTGACACAACGCACAGATAAGATTTTCATATCATAATGGTGCAATGAATAAAGAAAGTCTAATCTCAACTGATGATCACTTGTCTCATATGATTGATATCAGGCATTATAACCAATATCTTCTATATGGCGGCAACACTAATTTTTGTTACATATATATAGTCATGCACACATTTTTTTATGCAACAAGCGGCCCCGCCATGCAGAGGATATCTCTTGTTTTGCCTGGATAAATTTAAAACATCAGATAAAAAAGCTGTTAGGACAGACTAAAATATCTTTGATTTGCAAGAAATAGAGAAACTTTAAAATTAATTCATCCTATAATCTAAGTAATATCTTAAAAAAAGGGTCAATATGATTTGGAGATTTAGGCTTATTGTCATAATCAAATATCATTCATTGAAGTGAGCTGGGTAATGCAATATTACATGCGCAATATATGCATACGCATATTACGTATTGGTAAACTAGTTGGCGCAAGTGCCCCCAGGCAAGCCTGCTTCTCTAGGGGCACAACGGTAACAATGTTAAAATCCTTCGACGTTAGTAGGGAATCGACTGTAGCTTTTATTATAATGTGGGCGCATACAATAATAGTGTTTACGTATTCTATATACCTTGTTCTATCTTCTGACATCAAGAAAGTGTGACAACAAAGTGCAGTACGAACAAATGTTGGAGCATGCAACTTTTTCCTACCAACCGCCATGCATATACAGCGCCACCTGGCGAATCCTGCCACCATTTGTAGCCTGGGTCCCAAACTTTGTAACAGTCAATAACCTATGAATGAGGGCGCGGCTGTTGTCCTTAAGTCCAAAATGAGCGACTGACAAGGCCCTCTAGTGGAGAGTCATATGGTAATGGAGAGGAGGAACCAATGTCACATTCACAGGTACCGGCATCCACCCAAAACAAATTTCCCTACTAACGTCGAAGGATTTTAACATTGTTACCGTTGTACCCCTAGAGAAGCAGGCTTGCCTGGGGGCACTTGCACCAAGTAAACTAGCTGACATGTCTTTCCCCCGGGTATGGGTGTGCGCACATCTATTCGGTAAGCGATGTGCCCCTTTTAAAACAGCATAGGACCTTTGGGAGAAGATGGTGGCTGAAAAGTGATGAGAGTAGGTAGGTTCCAGTGCGCCTAGACTATATACACCAGATGTAAAGTGTGTGCATTATATTGAAATAGGCATATCCCTGTCAGCACACCTGGAAGTTCTCTGTCACGTGTGGTGGGTCACGGGCGGAATACCGAACCTGGCCCAAGGAAATGCGCCCAGTGTTACAGGGCCAAGCGGGGGCCAATATACCGACCAAAACTAAGCTTATAATATATAAGGCCAAACAACCCTAATTATCGCCCATTCTCTAACTTAATTGTACTGCCAAAGTAATACAGCTTAATATGAAAGAACAATGAAACGCGCACACTGTACATAATGTAACACCCCTGTTGTTTAACGGTACAGCAGCAAAGTTTTTAATTAACGAGAATAAAAGGCCACGAATAAATGCTCACAACTTCCACCGCGACCCGCCATGGCATTAACTGCAGACTCTCTTATCGCGTTTATGCTTGGTTTATATTTTTCTTTTGTTCAAGCTATAAGTTTTATCACATTTGGCTAGAAATTATATTTTCTTGACTGATACTTTATGAAAGCATATTTTAAGTTCACTGGGTTATTTTTCACTTGATAAAGTCTTCGCCAACGGAATACATTATGAGGTCCCTTAAAGTTTATATTTGATAAAAATAGGTAAGTTATAATGCAGTCAAAACAAATGTCACATTTGCCCGGCCGGTCACATGTGAGGCACGTTTACCAGTGTTTACTGGTTTATAGTTGCCGTTTAGTTAGGCCTAGAGCTTTTACTTGGAACATCACGTCTTAATCGTGAACTGATAAAGTAACAAACATGTCGTTGGGCTCTAAAATTGCCCTCGGATCTTCTATTACATTTACTGTATCAATTATATCGTACGTTCATGTCAGGCAGAAGCAAGACCGTGAGGTAGGCTAATTTACTAGGCCTAGTCTAAGGTGGAAGGTCAGTATGACAGTGAGGAGTAAGGTACTTGGCGCGGTGTAGGCCCACTTTGACCGCGGCCCGTTATGACCACTGGATGATTTGCCTGTGGAAGTGTGGAAGGGAAAGTTTCTAGACTTTTCGCCCGCAGGCTTTTTCGTCCTCGGCTTTTTCGCCCCCACCGGATAACGCTAACAACCAAGCCGTACCCAAGCCGGCTGTTTCATCCCCTTCGTAGGGAGACTCCGCTGAGCCCGGCGGGGTGTGCTTGGCCGCGCGGTCGCATAGGGCGAGGCCGAAGCCGCTGGGTCTGAGGGGTGGCCCAGCGGGGGTCTCGCGTATTAAGGAGATGGGGCGGGACTGGAGGCTTCACGTAACGGCTGGGGGCTTGTGTAGCACGACGAAGACAAACATATACCAATAGGCCTAATTGTCAACTCTTGCGACCAGAGAAATGAAACGAATTCGTGAGGAATGTGGGGCGGGGGAAAACCAGACAAAAGATGTTGATACACTGGAGAGTAATTTATTTTTTAAGAAATGAAGGTTTCACCGTTCTGGCCTAACTATATAGTCGCATAGCGCGTGAACTGACGCATGTTGTGTATAGTATTAACGTTCACTTAATGACAATTATAAACTTCTGTCATTGTTTTGGGTGTTAACTCGTTTCACAGCGTGCGCTGATCACAAGAGTTACTGTTAATGACAAGTAGGTATGTTTTTCATCGTCATAGGTGTTAACTCGTTTCATAGCGTGCCCTGATCACAAGAGTTACTGTTAATGACAATTAGGTATGTTTTTCATCGTCATAGGTGTTAACTCGTTTCATAGCGTGCCCTGATCACAAGAGTTACTGTTAATGACAATTAGGTATGTTTTTCATCGTCATAGGTGTTAACTCGTTTCATAGCGTGCCCTGATCACAAGAGTTACTGTTAATGACAATTAGGTATGTTTTTCATCGTCATAGGTGTTAACTCGTTTCACAGCGTGCGCTGATCACAAGAGCTACTGTTAATGACAAGTAGGTATGTTTTTCATCGTCATAGGTGTTAACTCGTTTCGCAGCGTGCGCTGATCACAAGAGCTACTGTTAATAACAAGTAGGTATGTTTTTCATCGTCATAGGTGTTAACTCGTTTCACAGTGTGCGCTGATCACAAGAGTTACTGTTAATGACAAGTAGGTATGTTTTTCATCGTCATAGGTGTTAACTCGTTTCATAGCGTGCCCTGATCACAAGAGTTACTGTTAATGACAATTAGGTATGTTTTTCATCGTCATAGGTGTTAACTCGTTTCACAGCATGCCCTGATCACAAGAGTTACTGTTAATGACAATTAGGTATGTTTTTCATCGTCATAGGTGTTAACTCGTTTCACAGCGTGCGTTGATCATAAGAGTTGCTGTTAATGACAATTAGGTATCTTTTTCATTATCATAGGTGTTAACTCGTTTCACAGCGTGCGCTGATCACAAGAATCACCGGTATTGATAATTATGTATGTTTTTATTGTCATAGGTGTTAACTTGGACGGTGGGCCATGTCCCAGGGCAAGTATGTGCAGGGGGGAGGCATGTCCCTGTGAAGATCGATAGATTGATCGGCCCGGTGTTTTCATCAAGTGACTTAAAATTTTTGCTATGACAACAGAATAAAAGATTAGGAACAAAATGTTTCTTTAACAAGCTCTATCAACGCCCGATACATATTGAGATCGGTGAAGAAGCAATGCCAAAGGCACAGCTAGCTGATTCAGTGTTACTTATTCCAATACTATGTCTCCCCCTGCAAAAAATGAAAAAACCGAAACAAGTATTTGAGGCGGGAGTGCAATAATTGGAACAGCCTGCAACATAATTTGCATACAGTCCCATGAAGTGACCATACTTCAGTTCGCAACCTCCTACCGTTCCCGTTCGCTGTTAGACGTGAAGGTAACATCGGCACACTACTTTATTTATGTGAAACAAACTCTCGTCCGTCAAAATAGAGTGATTTCTAGAGTTGACATAATCATCAGTCATCGATAACGGCCGATTACTGCACGATTTCGTAAAACAGCGCGAAACAAATCACCCAGCATGCAACGTGAATTCAAGGTGCTTTGGACAAGAAGGCAAGATGGCGACCAGCTCAGGGAAAAATACTCCTCGACCTCGCAGCCAGGCCCACCCCGCCGGGGCCACCCTTTAGATTAAGCGGGCTCGCCCTACGAAGGGGGCGAAACAGCCGGCTTGGGTACGGCTTGGTTGTTAGCACTCTCCGGTGGGGGCGAAAAAGCCGAGGGCGAAAAAGCCAGCGGGCGAAAAGTCCAGTTACCGAAGGGAAGGGGGTGTAGGCCTCATATATGGGGAATGGGACTGTCTCGCTACTCCAGTCCAGGCAGGCAGGGGCCTATAGCTAGCTCATCGGATACTGGGATGCCCAACCCTATAATATATTCCCACAGCTGGAGCTCATGTCGCTCAGCTGATGTAGCTGATGCTGATGCCTTCAATGTATTACACAGAGTCTATGTGTTCTGGCATGTAACACAACCCAACCCCACTCCCACCTTACATATACTCAGGATGGACACAGACACCCTCACCTGCTCACACACACTTACAAGAGATCCACCACTGGAGCCCACCCTTACATACATGCACCCACGTCAGACCCCCTCTCCCTCACTCACCCAGACCCCTCACACACACCTAGAAGGGACCCCCTTCCCCCCTCACACACACCTAGGATATAGACCCCCCACCCCCTCACATACACACAGGATTGACCCCCACGCCCCCTCCCCTCATACACCTGGAAGAGGAATGGGAACAAGTGTTCTCACCCCTATCCCTGTCAATTTAGGATCTCTTTCAAAGGAATGAATACTACTGTAATGCCATTTGTGTCATCGATTTGGTTAGAGCGAACATTAATTGTTAGCCATGGTTTCAAAAGGAGTACTGCAAGGACTTTCACAATAATACTGGTAGTTGGAATCATGGCAGTGGCTCTTTAATATAACAATTTTCTTTGTGGGTGGGTGGGGGTGGGGGGAGGTCGGGGCAAGTAAATATTGGGTGAGACAAGCAAAAATTGAAAGTACTTGTCCTGTTCTGTTAAGAGTTAGTGTGGAGCCCTGGTTAGTTATTAAAATGTGAAGAAGTTTTTCCCCACAAGTATACATATATTTCAGAACTTGAAGAGTGGTGTGATCAAGGACCTCCAGAGGCAGGAGATGAAAAAACATCAAAACATCAAAGAGTTACAAAATCAGATTGAATTGACGAAAATATTGGAGAAACAACGCCAAGAAGACATAAGGTATGTGGAATGATTTTTTTTGGGTACAGTATATAGATTATAAAATCAAAATAACATTACTATTACAGGAGCTTTCTTCAAATAACTAATTCTGCTGAGGATTCATATTTTAAGTGTGGAAATTTAAATACTACAATACATGATCTTGAGCCATTAACTACATGTAACGTTATTTGTTTAATTTTAACTAGACTTTTGGAAAGAACATATTATATTTAAATCAAAAGAACATATTATATTTAAATCAAAAGCACATATTATATGGTCATCTTGGTTTGCAAGGAAAAAACTGAAATCAGACTCACCAAGCCTCTGCTACATATTTTGTATAATTTTCATTTCAGACACTCCACTCAAACAGAGGCCAGATAACATCTTATTGTAATATATTGAGGTGCATACAAGTAAAGGTCTATAACAATATAAAAATTATGTAGCAACTGTGCCGTATAAAAAAACACAAACAAATTTGGATTTATAGATTTATTTTTTCTCTTGACATTTTCGGTTTTCGTCATGTACTTTTTTTTTTACAAATATCCCTTTTCCACATAAGTAATTTCTGTATATAATACATGAACATGAAATATGGTATAACAATGCATGACATTAAATGGTGACGTGACCATTATGTAGTATTATATATATAAATGCTTATATATATATTCCGATGGGTGGTCTCCACTTATATATGAAACACGTGAACAATTATCGCCTATACAGAAGAGTCTGCTAAATAACCTACAGCGACCGTATACTGGCATCAGAAACATTAGGCGTAAATACAGATATATGTGGAATGTTCAGGTCGCAAAGTCCACGGAATGTTAGTGTTATTCAATAGTCACAAGAAGATTCCACTTAACATCACGCATACAGAACAAGATACACTGCTGCATACATACACACATACCACACTCAGCTGTCCACTGTAAAGGCGGAACCAGTGTGTGTATTCCTGTTTCCCATGGACTCGATAACAAGTGTCCAAACAACAATGTATTCTTGCAGTCTTCCATTAAAACGACTATTTCGGTCCTATCACACGCTGCTACACATTACAAAAAGTCTGAAAATTCTGTCCCGTCCCCCCCCCCCCGCCCACAAAACAAAACAACTCCAAAACGTCTGTGAGGATGTAAAGAGCTTTAAAGGACATATACTTTGATAATTATATCCCTTAGGCATATAGTTCATGGGGCTAAGTTCTGGCCATAAAGGTGGGTTCCATTAGGCTCGGAGGACAATTTTTCGTTTCATATACATCAACAAACACCAAAGCTGGATAACCGTTCGGTAAAAGTACACGACATGTTTCCGATGATATACAAGTTAATCTCAGTTCCCTCCCGACACACACGGAAACGAGTCTCTTCCACATTCGCTAAATAGTCTGAACATTGATATCTGCCATTCCACACACCAAAGTCAGGCGAAGACCAGTTCATTCATTCTTTTGTTTTGCGCTTGCGCCAACTGACGTCCTCGAGTACATGTTTGTCATCGATCCGCGAAAAAAAACAGATTGAGTATAAATAAGACACGAACAGAAACTCGTCACATCCACACATTTAAGACATAAACGAGTCATCAGTCATTTAAAGTTTGGACACTTATACACTTTCTAACACATAATCCCTACTATAGGTTACACCGATTGATGACATTATGCAAGTTACAACATCGAAATATCCCCTCCTTTTAAAAAGCGGATCAAAGAAAGGGAAAGAACAGCTTTCTGGACAGTTCGTATGCCCTTTAACTTTTGAGTGGACTGCTTCTAAAATAATGCGTGTATCTACCGTCAAACATTACGAAGCAATCAACACTACTTTGACGAGTGTCGTGAAAAGCATACACTGCGCAAAGTCTTCCTAATATGCGGTAAGGACACGTAATACATTCGGGCAAGATGTCGGACTTTCTCGAATTCCCCCTGAATAGCACGACCATGTCGTGGTGTGATAACTTCTTACAGTACGCTGTATGAACGCCTCAAGTTCTGCCAAAGCCGAGCCTGCCTGGGGCATGGACACACCCACATAATGCCGATAAAATCCCTCAATCGTTAACCTGATTATGGCCTTATGTACATCAAGTGATAGTATCACCACAAAAGCCATTTCAGTGGTTTGTAGTTTTCCTTGGGAGAAATTGGAAGGTTGCACATGTATAGTATGTGCCATGAAGTAAAAAAAAAGAAAGGAGAAACGAAACTCCTCACTGAAGTTTTGATCCATGTTGAGCAATGCTACTATATAGCTAGACCTGAGAACACAGGAGTTCTGCTGCTGCCAGGTCCAAAGACGTTAACCACAGTTCAAGTTTGTATCCCCTAGGAATAAACAATAAAGACTGGTGAACACTTGAATAATCCTTACGATATAACATAAATTAATGATTATACAAATCAGGCCGCTTCTGTTTTCCAGAAAGTCTCCCAAGGAGAATTATGACGGTCAGGACACCCAGTCGCAACATACGTAATGAAGTCAAAAGTCAATCCTCTCAATTATTCATTATACAACAAAAAACAACTTTAAAAGAAGTGTTCCCAGTGGGAATATGTCACACTTTCATAACATACATTAACAAACCCGTTACACTACATGTAGAGGTACCGACGGCAATAGGTACTAAAAGTACGAATATACTTCTAGGAGCTGACCTTAACCACTTCCATTTTCGGGCTTGAGGCGGGAGGGAGGGGGGGGGGGGGGAGGGAGCGAACTAGTCAGGTTGGCAACTCTTTCTGTATTATAAGGATGGACAAGAGTCTTGTATACGTAAGAGATCAGTGAGAAATCACACATCCGATAAATCACTTTCCTGTGACTCACATTTGCAACACAGGAACAAATCTCCCGCTATCTCCGCGGTCAGCCAGCGTGTTACGCGCCAGACTGGTACGATGTATATCACGGGACATCCATGCGCCGTGTTTTAATTGGTTGAGGAGATCTCGCGGAGTGAGGGGGAAATAGCTCAGTGGTCAGACCACCCACCGGGGGCCGGACCCCACCGCGTGAACGGACTAACCCTGCGAGAGAGACTTCTCATGAAAGACCGCGACTTAAATAATGTATCAATAAGAGGTCAACATCCACTTGTAAACGTTGCACTTTTCACCCACATAACGCCGCATTTAATCAACAAAAGTAAATGTTTACGCTAAAAATAACAAACAAAAGCCGATGTAAACACGAAGAATGGGGATATGTCGGTATGCGAATTATAAGTAATACAGGGCGAATATGTAGCTAGGCCTGGCAAAGCATTAATACCCGGTCTCTCTGTCTGCAGGCGTGCGAATGGCTGGCAACTGATAAAACTGGAATTAGTACACCATCCGATCTCTTTAAAGAAATACCTTGCCTCATATAAAGAGCTCAAATGAATTGAGAAAGTATTATTAAAAATGTAACTTAATTTGTAAAAATATATACAATCGGTATCCAAAGTTGTTGAACCAAACACATTTATATGCTCTGATATAGATATATACAACATTGTATAAATATATACACATTTTTGCAGAGTTTATACACATAGTGAATGCCTGCGAATGGTTCTGTTCATCTCTTGTAACTTTTCCGTCCAGCCTTACGGCAAGATCAACGTGCCAGTAAACACGAAATGTAATAGGAAACAAGCCCTGGAAATTATGACCAAACAACTCACAAATACTAACTGAATAGGTATTCTTCCAAAGCCCATAGACGTTAACTCGACTAACGCGCTCACTATCATCTAGATTACCTAATGTCTGCTTGAGAGGAATCCAGATTTGTGCGAAGTGGTAACGGACGCGCAAGCACATTAAAGCCACGTACATATGAATTTAAGCCACGCGGATGTGCACTTACAACAGATAGAGGTGCACTTACAGCAGGGACAGATGCATTTACAGCAGGTACAGGTGCACTTACAGCGGGTACAGGTGCACTTACAGCAGGTACAGGTGCACTTTGAGCAGGTGCAGATACATTTATGGTGGACACGGGAGAACTTACGGCAGGCACTGGCGCATTGCACTGAAGTGCATATGCACTGCAGCCACGCAAGTCTCAATGCAGTCAAGTGCATATGCACTGCAGCCACGCACAGTCTCAATGCAGTCAAGTGCATATGCATTGCAGCATCATACATGCGCAATGCAGTCAAGTGCAGATGCACTACAGCCACGCACAGGCGCAATGCAGTCAAGTGCAGATGCACTACAGCCACGCACAGGCGCAATGAAGTCAAGTGCAGATGCACTACAGCCACGCCCATGTACGCTTACAGGACGTTAGCTTCCCGTGCGTTACCACAAGGTTCCACACCATTTGTGGGCTCGCGACTTGCTAACCCCAGAGGCTAGAGAAAACAGGAAACCTTCGCCACCAAACGTAAATGCAACAAAAAATAGGTAGATCTAACAGCGATTTCTTTACAAATAAGAAACAAAATGTCTTAAAATATATTTTAACCCATAAACGCGAAGTGGAAACTAAGCTCGCTTTGAATTTGCTAACTTACACAAGTTAAAAAAAATCTGAACAAATGTAATAGTGTGGAGGTATTGATCAGAATGACGAGAATATCTACCGTGAGGACCAAACTGATAGACACTGCTACTTCCATCATGCTAACGCCGCAAGCTGCGCATGCGAACATGACATCATCCAAGCGACAATAGGAACCATTTGTCTCCACTGTCGCTTCTGCCATAGCGGTCTAAGAGTCTACGAGGCTTCAAAGCGATATAAAGTACTATAGAATTCGTTGCTTTCACAAGGTGACGACGGAACGGCCTAAGTCAGCAAGAAAACATCAACCTGCGTCATCATGTTGCCTAGGCAACCGCTGCGCCTCTATGTCGCCTAGGCAACGGCCTACGTCACCATCGCATATAGGTAACCGCCCGCGTCATCAGGTCGCCTAGGCAACCACCTACGCCATCTAGTGGTCGGCAGCGACATACGCCTTCCTCATTTGTCCACAGACTTGGCGTCCATCCTTAAGACTTAAATACACTCCGATTTTACGGATCTGGGAAATATGGAACGCCGTTCAAGCCATTTCTAAAAAAAGAAGACGCTTTTAAAGTAGATACAGCCTCTGCAGCTTACAAAATACTGCTTAACAAGTAAAAAGACCGGAAGGAGGGATACTGATGAAGAGATCGCGGCGCCACCTATGGAATGAGTATGGAGGCGCAACAAAACTAACCAATCACAGTTACAACACAGCCAAGTACTTGAAGCGAGCGACACCGCCAGGAATGTGAGATAGCGACCAAATAAATTCTTTCTGAATAGAGAAACATACGTAAGGGGATTGCGATTGGCGTCTTCACGTAAAGATGAGGCACAACCTGGCAATCCGGAATGGACCAAAATCTGATACGGAGGAATGGTAGGAATGTGTCAATCATGTTTTTATGGACGAATCTACCGAGGAAAATAGCGAACGTGGGTCAAAATGAGAACGTAGGTCAAAACACCAAAAGACACTCTGTGATGACGCAACTGGTAGCAGCACGGGAGGAAACCACCCGGGAAGGTCACCCGAGGTCATGGGGATGCGTGCTGGGAATGCGGCTCAACCCACCCCACCTATCCCGCGGTCCAGAACGAAGAGATCATTGTCTAAGAGGAGCGCGCGACTCGCACAACTGACTGAACTGAACGCGCGCCAACCATGCAAATTCGATAACCAGTGCATTTGCTTTCCGAGTAGCTAAAAACGTGCGGGTATAAAAGAGACAGTGCGAAGTTAATTACTGCCAATCGAGCGCCAGTCAACCTGAGGTTTGTAATATCTCAGGGTGTGAAGTGAAGCTCCTCAAGACAATCCATTCATGGGCAAAACAGAAACGCACGTGGCGTCTAGGACACCGTCGCCTTGGTAACAGACAGCGCAATGCAATGATTTCGATTTCAGTGTTGAGGTGTTGTTTTTTTCTCCACTGAGCACCAAGCAGTAGGTTTGCCGATCCTCCTCGGCCGCAAAACAGTGTCATATATTGCGTCATCGAGAACAATATGAATGGAATGGTTGGATGAGGCGCAGAGTTAAATCACCGCTAATTATAGTTTTTATAAAGTATGTCGGCCGGGCGTGACTGAAGACTTTGAGAAGTACGGTACCCTCGCTCGCTATGGTATGGTCACCAGATCCAGTTCTAAAACTACCGACAACAGATGACGTCATAGCAAAGATATTAGTACTACGCATGCGCTGCATGGACCAATGACGCTTGCCGGTGGTGGTAACTGCATCTTTGTGTAAGGTTGGGTCGCAGCGCCCTGGACCATGGGCCGTGCCCTTGTCTCAGCCTCCCACCTTCCTCTCTCCCCGGGCCTCGCTCTCCGGCTGCCTGTGGTGGCTGGAGAGCTCTCCCCGTTTGGTCAGCACTTGCTGGTACCCTACTGGTCAACGTGGACAGCACCACACCGCACCACGCTATACCAGAACTGGTACTGCGGATACAGAACTGCTGCAACGGAAGGCCCAGATCCTGGGATAGGGGGAGGGGGGGGAGGGCTTTGGCACTCCCCCCCCCCCCCGACCGGCTGACACTTTAACAACTCCCGCTCCTGCTGCAAGCAGACTAATTAGTACCAGGGCTTTATCCGAGCGGGTTGAGTAGGGTATTAAAAACACGTGCCGGGTAACCAGGAAGAAGGAAGCTCGCGCTTAGTTGTTGCAGTAAAACGGGGTTTGGTTGTCAGGTGTTGAGAGCCATTGGGCATCCCAAGGGCGCGCCGGGGTGTAATCACACCCCCCCCCCGGCGGCTGATATCTCGCTGCGAGGACCCGTAGGCTACGTCAACTCAGAGGGACACGGGACGGGACGGGGGTGCGGGACGGTCACGAGTTGCCAGTGACCCCCACCGGGGACTCCAGATTCGAGACGACCGGCGCTACAGGAACTCCCGCTCGAGCTCGGTGAGGGTGGGGTAGGTACTGTCTGTCTGGAGGAGGGGCAGGGGCTGAGTGCTGTCCTCCTGCTGACCCTCCACGTCGATGTCGAGCAGGGTCCTGTGGTGGTCGATGTGGGGCGGGGTGCTGCCGGGTGAGGGCGCCGAGCGGCTCAGCATTGAGTCGTCCCCCGCGCTCAGCCCGCTGTCGGCCGGGGTGGGCGTGTGGCGGCTGCGCGGGGAGCCGCGACCAGCGTGCGAGTTGGGGATGTGCTGCGGGGAGGGTCGCTTCAGGATGCCCACGGGCCGGGGCCGCGGGTGGATGTCCAGGGTGAAGGGGCGCTGGGCGGGGCTGATGTTGGGCGGGTTTTGGTCGAAGTTGTTGTCATGGGTACTGGGGCGTCGCGGCGGCGGGAGTATTGTGGCGCTGGGCGTGGGAGTCTCGTAGTCACTGTCTGGCGCCAGCCGCGCCACGCCGTCGTAGTGCGACGAGGCGACGACGACGCCGGAGGACGAGGTTGAGGTATTGGAAGGCGATCGGCGGTGTGTGTGGGCGGCCGCGATGCCCGCCGCGCCGGCGCCGGCGCCCAGACCCGAGGCGCCCAGGCCCGAGGCGACGTCGGCCGTGGCCGGCGACGGACTAGCTCCGACACTGTCCTCAAACTTAACGCTGTGGCGCGACTGCGGCGTCGTCTTGGGCGTCTCGAAGACGGACGAGCTGCCGCCGTCAGACAGCTGTCTGTGGTAGAAGCTCTTGTCCTGCGAGGGCGAGAGGGAGATGAGCGCGAACTCCTGAGCGTCGTCCATCGACACCTTGCGCGGGGACGGCGACGGCGTCCCGCCGGAAAAGGAAGTGCCCGACATCGAGGGCGTGGTGCGGCTATCTGCCGACAGGGGCGTCGTGTGATTGTCGCTGGAGGGCGTCGTGTGGCTGTCAGCAGTACAGTAGCCATCGTACATCGACTCGGTGAAGCGCATAGGCACTTCGAAGTTGACGCTGGGCCGGTACCGAGTCTGAAAGCCGTGATATGTGTGATGGGGGCCCTGGCGGTGGTTGTACCCTGATTGCCCGCCGAAGAACTCATCCGCCAAGCTCGACTCGGGCTCGATGATGGCGTCCCGCACGGCCGCGTTGTAGGCGTCCCGCCGGTGGCCGATGTAGCGCCGTACAGGGGTGGCGTCCCCGTCCTCCTCCGGGGCGGCGGGGGCGGCCTGAGCGGCCGGCGGGGCCGCGGAGTTGGACTGCCGCACGTCGAACCCCGCCGCCACCGATGCCAGAATCATCGCCATGTTGTACATGAGAACGTCAGTGCGCTTGCGCACGGCGTAGCGGCGGAGGGACGGCGTCTCGGAGGCGTTGCCGTTCTGGAGGGCGGTGCCGGCGGGCTGCAGCTTGGTCTCACCCAGCTGTTCCGGCCACTCGTCGTCCTCAAACTCTGCAGAGGCAAACACAGGCGGGTCAGTGACGTAAGGTGGCGGGGGTGGGAGCAGTCAGAAACAGACAGGTACGGGGTGAGTCAAGAGACAGGTAACCGGGGGGGGGGGCAGTCAGTGATAGTCATGTGCATGGAGGTAGACGGGAAGGGGGCAGAGTTAAAGATGAACAGGAACGAAGTGTAAGGAGGGAGAGCAGAACAGTAGGGAGAGAGACAGACATGTGATGGAGCGAGAGGCCGATATAGGGGAGGGGCAGGGGCAGTGAGAGACGGACAGGAATGGAGAGTAGGGGTGAAGAGTAGGGAGGGAGAGTCAAGGAAAGTGAATAGATAAGGTCGGGAGGGACAACAGGGAGAGGCAGAGTGGGGGCAGGAAGGGGGAGGCAGGCAGGTCAGTCATAGACCAGGGAGGAAAGATAATCGGAGAGAGGTGTAGACATGAAGGATAAATTGCATCATATATCAGGAGAAGCCAGGGACGACAATAAGAGACAGGGATAAGTAAAGTATGCAAGAGGCTAGACAAGATCATCTATCATAAAATGCATAATTTGCTTAAATAATTTTTTCTTATAGTAATTATAATTTCTCCACGATCGTTTGCATTATTATCACATGGGCACAAGGAGCACCAAGCAGACCACCCCCAGGGTATGGCTGCACAAACCGCTCAAAGTGGTCGAACAACACAACCAGATACGTGTACAAACAGCACAGACCGGCCCACAATTAACGCACACATAAATTAACATATTGAAATAAACCACACGGAAATAAACCACGTGTCAACAAATTCAACTAAAGAGAATAACAAATGAAAAAAGGACAACAAAAAGGGGGGCCACAAGACCGCCACACAACAAACCTGAGCTACCTAGTTCCTGGAGGGCCCCGATAGTAGGCTGGGCCCCTATGTTCCGCAGCGTCTTCTCCATGTTGGGGGCGCTGCGAGTGAACCTGCCGTCGGGGAAGAGCCAGGAGTGCCGGTGGTGGCGGTCCTTCTGACCCGTGCTCGGGCCCCACGTCTTGCCCTTCACGCCATCTACCGGGTCTGCAAGGAAACACGGCTCCAGGATGACGTCACGTGTCACGAGTCAGTGGTGGACGGCGTGGATACAATGGTGGACGCATGAATATTATTTATTTACGTTCTTTTATGTATATATGTTGTATATCGTGCCTGTCAAGTGTTAAATATAATATAAATAGAAATAATAAAATAAAAATAAAACAAAATTTATATACAGTAATATTATAAGACCATATTCGATTATTTATGAATAAATAAATAAATATATATATAAATATACATGTATACAAATGTCACTGAGATTTGTACGACTGGTTAGGTACGTCTTTCTTTCATGAATTAATCTCATTGTAACAAATATTAACCGAAGATAGACCATTGGTTACACCTCAGACCTAAAAGAGGTGAGACTACCACCAAGGCGGTCACACGCAAGCCCATTTGCGTCCATTTATATAGTATACCCACCCACCCCTCAAACATCCATCACCCCAAACCAAACCTCCATCCCTGTATATTTCCCAGTACGACCGTAACCATGTCATAACAACGACAAGGTCACCGTCTGACGTTGCCACCGTGGTGGGAGGCGATCACTGAGGTTGATACTATAGGAAGGGTCGCGCGTGTTAAAAGCGCTTTGAGGGGAGGTACCGGAGCACAGCAGGACGCGGGGATCACGTGCCCCCCCCCCCACACACACACACCGAGCTGCCGGCCCTCGGATACATGGACACGCTGGCCTCGCCTCTCTTGCAGGACATAGAGGTACAGGGGACAGAGCCGTTACAACGAGGAGTAACTGAGGCGTGAAGCCAAGACTGACCCACATCCCCCTTCTCCCTCCACCCCCCCCCCCCCGCCCCGAGCCCGTTGTACAGGCCTCTACTCTGAGCTACAAATTAGGTGGCAGTCAATGCGACCTACTTCTGGTGACAACGGTATTGACATTTAAGGCTGAAAAGAAGTAAGAACTAAACAGACACCTCGTGCGGCTGCGAGGTCGAGTGCAGTTATTGGCGTGAAACCAGACGCCCGGCCTGAAACCTGGGCTGTCTGTCTGTCTGTCTCTCTCATGGTTATTGAATGGCGTCGTTACATAACGACACGGCTAACCGCGGGTCGTGATGAAAACAACACTGGCACACTGTGGGAGGAGGAGTCTAGGTCAGCGGTGAGGCGAGCCCGCCACCACAGACAGAACATCGCCACGCTCCACCCTGACCCCATGGAAAGGCTGGGGAGGGGGGGGGGCATGTAGCGGTATACCACAGACCTACTCGCCGCCTACAGGTCGACAGCTGGCCACCACACAGGGCTACACGCATTGCTACTTAGGCGTCCGCCATGTAACCAAGCTACGTAACCTCGTAACCACACAGCGGCAATGGTCCAAGCAGTGTGAAATAAAAGCCAACCGAAGATATTAACCAAAGTTCTGTGGTCACGTGGTCATTTGGTCACATCGCCCTGTGGTCCTGTGAACACATGACTATGTGACCAGGCTGGCTGGGGGAGGGGGTGTTATACTCACAGGCGACGGGCCTGAGGCGGGAGGGGTAGCCGGGGGAGGCTGGTGGGGGGAGGGGGAGGGGGGTACTAACAGGCGATGGCCCTGAGGCGGGAGGGGTAGCCGGGGGAGGCTGGCGGTGGGGGTGGGGGGGGGAGTACTCACAGGCGATGGCCCTGAGGCGGGAGGGGTAGCCGGGGGAGGCTGGCGGCGGGGGGTACTCACAGGCGACGGCCCTGAGGCGGGAGGGGTAGCCGGGGGAGTCTCGCGGCGGGGGGTACTCACAGGTGATGGCCCTGAGGCGGGAGGGGTAGCCGGGGGAGGCTGACGGCGGGGGGGGGGGGTGTACTCACAGGTGATGGCCCTGAGGCGGGAGGGGTAGCCGGGGGGAGGCTGGCGGCGGGGTGTACTCACAGGCGATGGCCCCGAGGCGGGAGGGGTAGCCGGGGGAGGCTGGCGGCGCGGGTACTCACAGGCGATGGCCCTGAGGCGGGAGGGGTAGCCGGGGGAGGCTGGCGGGGGGGGGGGGGCGTACTCACAGGCGATGGTCCTGAGGCGGCAAGGGTAGCCGGGTGAGGTTGGCGCCGGGGGGGGGGGGGGTGTACTCACAGGCGATGGCCCTGAGGCGGGAGGGGTAGCCGGGGGAGGCTGGCGGACTGTCTGGACTAGATGGATGTCGCTTGAGGTTGCGTAACTGGTCGAAGGGCATCTCATGCCGCACGGCGATGTTGTGGCGGAAGTCTGGAGGAGAGCAACCACACATATGATGATATTGGCATTATAATGGAAGAGCCTGTCCTTTCTGATATAAATAACATATACAAAAAAGCCTCCATAATATCATAATGCTTTCAAATGTAAATTAACACAAATATCTACGACAGAATCTAAGAAAAATGCGATTATAAAACTCGTATAAAACAGGCGTTACAGGAGTGATATTCCATTAAATATATGTTTTATGTTGTATTTGGTATTCAATGGCATTGCATGCCGCACAGTACACATGTATTATGGCTACTGGCATTGACCCGAAACCTTCCCCTCTATGCTGGCCGGCACAGAAGACGACCTACCTGACGGCTCGCTGATGTTCTTCCCTCCTCCGGCTTTCAGTATCTTTAACCTCTTCTTGTTGAACTTCCCTTTCCGTTTCTTAGGCACCGGTTTGCTCATCATTTGCTGGAGAATCATGATGTTGAGTTCTCGCTCGACCAGTTCAATCTCGCGTTCTTTCAGCTCCTCTTCGCGTTTGCGTAGAAACTCCTCCTGCACCTTTTGTTGCATGGCGGCCCGTTCCAGCTCGTCTTCGCGCGACCGCAACTCCTAAAAGTCGAGAGAATAAACACGATAGCATCATTGATATATATGTAGTATAAAAAAACCCGCTCTTTTTGGCCACTTTTGCGCACACAATGGCTAAACTGGGATAATTAATATCTCGGGATGATAATGAATAATGCAACATGCCCCGGATGAGGTGCTCAGACCCGGGTTCGAACCTAACACCTATTGGTCTGCGGTCTAGTGCGCTAGCCACTACACCAGGGTGACTGTGGCTTAAATTACCGCTTTGTCGCTATCAGTCGAGAAAGAGCCCAAGACACTCTACTCGATCAATATAACCGGACTGTGCTAAGTAAGTACTGTCGGTGGATTATTTTTCAGTTGGCGAAGATTTTGATGTTGATGACGACATTGTGTCAGATTGAGACGCCAAGGAGAGTGACAGATCGATCTCCGCACTTGGGTTATGTGGCAGTACCAGAACGGGGACTTTAACGTTTACTCTCATGGCGGTGCTTATATTGTGTCAGATGGGAAGCCAGACAGGGAGGGGGTGGGGGGGGGGGGGGTAGGAAGGGTGATGCGGCTACGCCCAAAAAACAACAGATCTTGATCAATCGAGACAAGTTTACAACCACAAGCGAGATTACAATCCAATGTTTTAACAGCCCAACGGCGAGGAAGTGAATTTTTTTTTGCAGCGTCGGCCCTAACCAGATCTGCAAAACCGTTCATTATCGCCCACTAGGTGATACCATCAGCAGCAGCAGCGTCAGTATGATATGGAGGTTGGCCTTATACCAAAGGTTGTCTAGAGACTAGACATCTTTGCAAACACATGTACTTCACAGTACGCACAGCAATCGAACATCGACAAAGAAACGTTTTACTAAAAATTAGTTTCCACATTCATTCCAAACTGTTAAGTGTCATCGACAAACCCGTTGCTACATAATGAAAATGGCAGGGCAAACGTTCACGAGCGGAAGGGCGAATCGTTGAAACCAGTCGGCGGGAGCAACCGCAGACGCCTCACTGAGCCTTCACAACGACGAAACTGTCACTTACAATACGTAAATATTATTATAGTCGGGTCGATTCCGAAAAAAAACATTCCGATCGCTCCACAGACCAGCGCGCAGCTCGATCGAGCGAAAACCGGCCGTGGCATGATGGGTACCACGACCACCCTCACCACGGCCACCCTGGCTCAGCACTGGCGGGAAGCAAGCCTCGGAGCCGTCTAATTCCTTGCCCGGGTCAGGCGTTACACAATGCCCTGGGGAGTGACACTCTGCATCGATCAGCAGTCGACATGTTTCGACTTATAAAACGGTACCGATGTTTACGGCATTGTCCTGGCAGCTTCAAAAAAAAAAAAAAGTCGTTCTCGCCATGGTAACGTACATGCGCTATTGTTGGGGCATACGCGCGAGAGCCTTTCGGAAAAAAGAAAATTCCGCGAGAATAGATAACGATTGATTGATATTTTTTATTTCAAAAAAACTTAATGAAAAGACGGACATGGCGCACGAAATCAATGGTTACGAGAAGCAAATGTAAGTAAGTCTGGCGACCCGCCATCAGGCGTCGACAAGGTGGAGGGGGTGGAGGGGTATCAGGCCGTCACAGGCCTCGCGGCCGACCTAGGGCGCAGGGCGGCGGGCGGAGGGGGGGGGGGGAGGGGTGCGCTCAGAACAAAAACCTGCCAGACTTGTCAAAAATCGATGGTTCCATCCGGGACATTCCGGCACTATCCCAGCTCCAGTTAAAAAAAACTCCCAACAGCACACAGGATGTCGTGAGACACAGAAAAAACCCAGACATTTCCTCGATCGGGGGACGCTTTCTTGCGAGATTGATGCTGCGCTGGAGGAGAAATCATCTCGTCCATCACAAGTTCCGGGCGCTTGGTGGCGCTCCGTTCCGGTGCAGCCAATCAGTAAACAGCACATCAAAAGTGTGGGACGCCGGCGGGGAGGGTCCGGTGTAAAGCCGGAAGCCGTTCCAACGTGGCGCCCAGCGGATGAAGGGTATCGATCCAATGGGTCAGGATATCAAAATGCATCCCACGCAATTTGTATGACGCTTCCCTATAATTTGTGGAGTCAATCGGGAGCGCTATCCGCATAGGGTGGGGGGGGGGGGGGACATCACGCCAACACTCGTTGAGCATTTTTCGCACATCTTTTAATATTAGATTCACCAACATTTAAACGCTTAAAGAAACTTTGGGACTGAACGCCAAATTGGTTCCTACAGGATTGGTTGAAGCAAGGAAATGAGAAAGTCCAGTACAAAAGGGAGAGTGAGGGGCCCGAGTAAACATTTGCTTGGTACGTTGCCCCTGTGAGCGCTACAAAACAGCCGTCCACATCCTAACTGGCAGCAACACAATGCCAGAATGCGGCCAAAGCGATGACCGTAATACAGGACAGAGGCGTGATCCAAGTACGGCTGGGACCAAATCGGAAAAAAATCGAGACTTTCCATAACACAAAATGCCCGCCCCCCAATTTCGCTATATATAACCTCGTAACAGAAATAACGTTTATAAGCCAATAGAAAACAAACACAAAAATGACACAAACTGACAAAACTGCATTAAAGTCACCTTTTCCTTTGACTTGAGCTCTTCGAACATGTCCTCGATCTCGAGCTTCCACACCTCCTGCATGGTCTGGAAGGAGTCCCGGGGAGTGGCCATGAAGGACGAGTGGGCGATCTTCTCCAGGTGCTCCAGAATGTCCCGGAACATGGGCCGCTCATGGGGCTCGGAGAACCAGCAAGCTGGAGCAAACAAACATTTAACGTGAGCACAGAACATCGGCCGCTCATGGGGCTCGGAGAACCAGCAAGCTGGAGCTAACAAACATTTAACGTGAGCACAGAACATCGGCCGCTCATAGGGCTCGGAGAACCAGCAAGCTGGAGCAAACAAACATTTAACGTGAGCACAGAACATCGGCCGCTCATGGGGCTCGGAGAACCAGCAAGCTGGAGCAAACAAACATTTAACGTGAGCACAGAACATGGGCCGCTCATGGGGCTCGGAGAACCAGCAAGCTGGAGCAAACAAACATTTAACGTGAGCACAGAACATCGGCCGCTCATGGGGCTCGGAGAACCAGCAAGCTGGAGCAAACAAACATTTAACGTGAGCACAGAACATCGGCCGCTGATGGGGCTCGGAGAACCAGCAAGCTGGAGCAAACAAACATTTAACGTGAGCACAGAACATCGGCCGCTCATGGGGCTCGGAGAACCAGCAAGCTGGAGCAAACAAACATTTAACGTGAGCACAGAACATCGGCCGCTGATGGGGCTCGGAGAACCAGCAAGCTGGAGCAAACAAACATTTAACGTGAGCACAGAACATCGGCCGCTAATGGGGCTCGGAGAACCAGCAAGCTGGAGCAAACAAACATTTAACGTAAGCACAGAACATCGGCCGCTCATGGGGCTCGGAGAACCAGCAAGCTGGAGCAAACAAACATTTAACGTGAGCACAGAACATCGGCCGCTCATGGGGCTCGGAAAACCAGCAAGCTGGAGCAAACAAACATTTAACGTGAGCACAGAACACCGGCCGCTCATGGGGCTCGGAGAACCAGCAAGCTGGAGCAAACAAACCTTTAACGTGAGCACAGAACATCGGCCGCTCATGGGGCTCGGAGAACCAGCAAGCTGGAGCTAACAAACATTTAACGTGAGCACAGAACATGGGCCGCTGATACGGCTCGGAGAACCAGCAAGCTGGAGCTAACAAGCATTTAACGTGAGCACAGAACATAGGCCGCTGATACGGCTCGGAGAACCAGCAAGCTGGAGCTAACAAGCATTTAACGTGAGCACAGAACATAGGCCGCTGATACGGCTCGGAGAACCAGCAAGCTGGAGCTAACAAACATTTAACGTGTGCACAGAACATAGGCCGCTGATACGGCTCGGAGAACCAGCAAGCTGGAGCTAACAAACATTTAACGTGAGCACAGAACATGGGCCGCTGATGGGGCTCGGAGAACCAGCAAGCTGGAGCTAACAAACATTTAACGTGAGCACAGAACATAGGCCGCTGATACGGCTCGGAGAACCAGCAAGCTGGAGCTAACAAACATTTAACGTGTGCACAGAACATAGGCCGCTGATACGGCTCGGAGAACCAGCAAGCTGGAGCTAACAAACATTTAACGTGAGCACAGAACATGGGCCGCTGATGGGGCTCGGAGAACCAGCAAGCTGGAGCTAACAAACATTTAACGTGAGCACAGAACATGGGCCGCTGATACGGCTCGGAGAACCAGCAAGCTGGAGCTAACAAGCATTTAACGTGAGCACAGAACATAGGCCGCTGATACGGCTCGGAGAACCAGCAAGCTGGAGCTAACAAGCATTTAACGTGAGCACAGAACATAGGCCGCTGATACGGCTCGGAGAACCAGCAAACTGGAGCTAACAAACATTTAACGTGAACACAGAACATGGGCCGCTGATGGGGCTCAGAGAACCAGCAAGCTGGAGCTAACAAACACTTAACGTGAGCACAGAACATCGGCCGCTGATGGGGCTCGGAGAACCAGCAAGCTGGAGCTAACAAACATTTAACGTGAGCACAGAACATAGGCCGCTGATACGGCTCGGAGAACCAGCAAGCTGGAGCTAACAAACATTTAACGTGAGCACAGAACATGGGCCGCTGATACGGCTCGGAGAACCAGCAAGCTGGAGTTAACAAGCATTTAACGTGAGCACAGAACATGGGCCGCTGATACGGCTCGGAGAACCAGCAAGCTGGAGCTAACAAACATTTAACGTGAGCACAGAACATGGGCCGCTGATGGGGCTCGGAGAACCAGCAAACTGGAGCTAACAAACATTTAACGTGAGCACAGAACACGGGCCGCTGATACGGCTCGGAGAACCAGCAAGCTGGAGCTAACAAACATTTAACGTGAGCACAGAACATGGGCCGCTGATGGGGCTCGGAGAACCAGCAAGCTGGAGCTAACAAACAGTCAACGTGAACACAGAACATGGGCCGCTGATGGGGCTCGGAGAACCAGCAAGCTGGAGCTAACAAACATTTAACGTGAGCACAGAACATAGGCCGCTGATGGGGCTCGGAGAACCAGCAAGCTGGAGCTAACAAACATTTAACGTGAGCACAGAACATAGGCCGCTGATACGGCTCGGAGAACCAGCAAGCTGGAGCTAACAAAGAGTCAACGTGAGAACCGATCGTGTCCTTACACAGTCAACATGAGATTGGCTAACATATATTATAATATCATTTGTTTGACTAGATATTTACGTAATGCTGTAGAATACAGGGGAAACATTCTCCCATACCAATTCGGGAATGGTTTCAGCGCATTACTAAGGGAAATGTTCAGATCCCCATCCTCCAGCCAACACAAAAAGAGTAATGTTTAGTATGTTTATTACACGGTACGAAGCCGCCAGTCATAAAGGGAACCACATCAAAAGGAACAGTCAGATTGCGGTCAGTTAAGGCGTTCAATGCTTTCGAAAAACTTACGCAGTAAGTGAAATGAAAGTGATTTGTCATGTAAAACTTGGTTTTATCGCTTAACGCGTCAGATCGGGTAGACATTTCCACATCACATGAGAGAAGGGACATTGGGACTGGCGCGTTGGAATCAACACAAGGTACGCCGTGGGCGTCACGGCTTTAGCCTCTGGTCTGCCAACGTGGATGGTAGTCAATTGCGGACTGCAAACTAAGCATTTTAATAAAATCTTGGGATAGATTTACTCTTACATTTTCCGGGCTAAAGTGCCGGTCCGGTCGTGAACACACGAGAACACACGAGAACACGAGCGAGAGTCCTGGAGGCAGAACGCCTGAACGCAGCTTCTAAACATCACAATAACTCACAGGTCAGCCCATCATGGCGGTTGTTTTCAAGATGTTAGGCTTGGCGGAAATTTGGTTGGTTGGCTGCTTGTATATCAAGGACGCCTTAACCACTTTTGAGCATGTCGCGTCAATGGGAGCAGGAAGGGAGTGGATCCATGCCCCGGGGGTACCCCCTACTCTTTGCGAAGGTCATGAGAAGGCGTTCTTTTAGCGACATTACGCATGACACGTGACCTCTGTTATACCAAGGGTAGGTCCGGCACTCTACTCCCACGTCTAGACATATCAACAGCATAAACAAGCGAAGTACCCTGGTGGCTCGGCTATGAACTTGGTCAAGTTATCGTCCGCCGAGTGGCGACCCGCAATCAAGATGGGGTCCGCTACATAAGCAACGGAATACGACAAGAAAGTGAGGCGTGTATCAGATGATTATAGCGGAATGTAGCGGATGTAACGCCAGTGAATAGGAAAACCGCGAATACAAAGATCGAGCCAAGCTGGTGCCATGGTACCACGGCCCACTGAGAGTCAGACAAAGACAAGCACACAGCACAGGACAACATGAAAGAAGATCGGGCACACTCAGCAAAAAGACACCCAAGCCGCAGTGACAGCCGTGCCACATTGCTGCATTAGCCAGGTCCCCAGCCCCTTCCGTCCGTCGGTGCCCCAGGTCCGCCCTGTCTCCGACGGGGATAACCGCCGCTAAGCGCATTACCCTGCGCTCCCCATGGACTTGTGCTAAACAAACCAGGACGATAAGGCATGCCGTGCCAGTCCACCCCTCCCCTGTAACCATAGCAATGAATCTGTTTTCAGCGTTTAGACGTCGGTAACGCGCCGCTCTAACGAGGCGCCCCCTGGCGCCCTCTCCCTAGTAGTGACGTCACGAGGAGTCAGTCACTCATGTCGGAGACCCCACATCCATTCCTTATATGTCGAGCCTCTTATTATGATAGGGCCAATCTGGCCGCGGCGCTGTCTGTCCACACCTCCCGACTGAGCGGCGGACCGCTGAGTGTCGGTGATGGGGATTAGTCGGCCCCTCTCCGGGCGGTATACCCGTCACTCCTGCACGCCCCGCCCCGCCCCCACCCCAAACCCCCACCCTCGCCTTCAAATAAGTATTCAGACAAAAGTAGGAACATGTAAATGTTCATCACATTATACTAGAAATCTCGCGTTCGAACCCTTCTCGACAGCTTATGGATAGGGCACTGATTATATCGGTGTTTAAGGCCATCTTTGCGCACACATGGTGTAAATAAACCCAGACCGACCTGCCATAGGAGGAACGTGAAGAGGATTGTGGAAGGTGAGACGGGGGGGGGGGGGCGAGAATGAGGATACGGAGGCTGCAGCGTTGTCAAGCGTAAAGGGGGTCACATAACACCAATACTGTAGATGTTGACATATTATCGAGGCGCCGATTCATAATTAACACGCCCCTAAAACGAGGTCCGTTGTGCTTGCTTCGCCGGGTTAATATGTACCCAACGCCGGGCCTCCCAACACTCTCAACGCCCGTCCACAGGACGTCACACAGAGCGCCAGGAACAATATGCGCGATTGATCACCCTGAACCCTTCCTCGTCCCGGTCCCGTCCCTGGACCGCCCCCCCCCCCCCCCCGCCGGCCACACACACATCCCTGTATCCCACACTACCATTTAATACCGTGGGGAGTTCAGTAAGGGTCATTGCAAGGCAGGCCGCTGGGCCGGAGTCACATCCCCTATTCCACCCCCATTCCATTACCCGGCCTCCTCCCTTTTCCCGCACAGGCACCTTTCGCCCCTCATCCCCCACCTCTCGTCCCTCATCATCCACCCCTCACCATCCGCCATCCGCCCTCACCCCCAAACTTCTCACCCCCCTCACCCCAAGCAAGATGGATTACTTTCGGGCGCCGCGCTGTTTGCAATTCCAATTGCAAACCCGTGTTATAATACTCGCCACTTCGCCATTATTGACGATCTAATAAAAACACGACCACGGCAATATCAGCACATTTACTACCCCCCCCCCCCCTCTCTCTCCCCAGCCTTCCCATCGAGGACATTTCCGCCTGTCCCTTGCCCCCCTTCTGTCTCGTAGTCCCCCATCCCCACCCGCCCCTCGGCTCCGGGCTTACCCGGGCTCATTATGGTTCAATGGCGAGGCCAAAAACGGTTGTTATCTCCCTGATAGAATGCCATCCCCCTCTCCTCCATTACAAGGTAGAATCTGATGTTCGACACGGTGCCGGACACGGTGCCGGACACGGTGCCGGACACGGTGCCGGATACGGTGCCGGACACGGTGCTGGACACGGTGCTGGACAAGGTGCTGGACACGGTGCTGGACACGGTGCTGAGCACGGTGCTGAGCACGGTGCTGGACAAGGTGCTGGACACAGTGCTGGACACGGTGCTGGACACGGTGCTGGACACGGTGCCGGACACGGTGCCGGACACGGTGCTGAGCACGGTGCTAGACACGGTGCTGGACACGGTGCTGGACACGGTGCCGGATACGGTGCCGGACACAGTGCTGAGCACGGTGCTGGACAAGGTGCTGGACACAGTGCTGGACACGGTGCTGGACACGGTTGCTGACACCTTTCATGACAGAGAACCAGACACGCATCCCCGGCCCCACTCCCCCACCCTACCATGTTTCCTATGTCGCTTTGTATCTCTCAACCATATAGACACGGAAAGGACCGGGCGTCCAGTTCTACAAGGCATAACAAGGCCTTGTCTGCAGCGACCAGAACGGCAACATGTGCGTCATGCGTCATGAGAGCTATAGGTTGCTCTCTTTCCTGGGCTGGCCAAGCAGCACCGACACAGACTCCGCTAAATATACCTCGGTCAACATCCAGGGCAAAATTCCGCCCTCAGACTGTTTATATATACATGTATATATATATATATACAGCACTCTTTTCCAATTCCAGACGGAGAGCAAAGAGGCTGTTTCCGTGCAGGTGGAGACCAGCATATATTGACCAGTCTCTTATAGGAGGGTAGGTGACTCGAAGAGCAAACTCGGTAAATTACATACACTGCTGGAGCTGTCCCGCCATAGCAAGCCCGACTGTTCCTGCTTATAAGTAGGAGTGCTAAGACCAAGGGACCCAGCCTAGCCGGTAGTGCATTGACAGGGCACATGGACTAGGACTGCATTCACAGGGTACACACCAAACACGATGACCCAGGGACCCAGCCTAATCCATAATGTATTGACAGGGCACACACCTAACACCATGACTCAGGGACCCAGCCTAGTCCGTAATGTATTGACAGGGCACACACGTAAAACGATGACCCATGAACCCAGCCTAGTCCATAATGCATTCACAGGGTACACACCAAACACGATGACCCAGGGACCCAGACTAGTCCGTAATGTATTGACAGGGCACACACCTAACACCATGACTCAGGGACCCAGCCTAGTCCGTAATGTATTGACAGGGCACACATCTAAAACGATGATCCAGGGACCTAGCCTAGTCCGTAATGCATTCACAGGGTACACACCAAACACGATGACCCAGGGACCCAACCTAGTCGGTAATGCATTGACAGGGCACACACCTAACACCGTGACTAAGGGATCCAGCCTAGTCGGTGATGTATTGACAGGAACACACCTAACACCATGACTAAGGGACCCAGCCTAGTCGGTGATGTATTGACAGGGCACAAACCTAACACCATGACTAAAGGACCCAGCCTAGTCGGTGGTGTATTGACAGGGCACACACCTAACACTATGACTAAGGGACCCAGCCTAGTCGGTAATGTATTGACAGGGCACACACCTAACACCATGACTAAGGGACCCAGCCTAGTATTGACAAGGCACACACCCATGCCCCACCCACCCAATCTGTGCTCAGTACTGGCTGTGTGTGGGTCCTGGCGAACTCTGCAACATCTATAGAGGTGTCCATGGGATCACGTCCCATGCTAGCATTCCATGTTTAACCCGAAGTGTTGCAGGAAAACACTTCAACGTGGGAGACGGCCGGGGGGAGGGGCAGCAGGTGTTTCACGTGAGAAGTGAAGGCAGAAGGTGGGGGTGGGTCCCGGGGGCGTGTACAACATTGGCAGCAGGGTAGGTGGGTGGTTGGTGTGATGGGTGAGAGGAGGCATCCGGTTAGTGTGGCACAATATGTTGGCATAACATGGTATAATATCTGCAATCTTTACTGTGTAGCAGCCAAAGATGACTGTGTGTGTGGTTGGGCTGTGTGTGTGTGTGTGTGTGTGTGTGTGTGCTTGGGGGGGGGGGGGGGAGGGGTGGAGGCGACAAATGTGGCGCCCAGAGCGGTGACAAAACAGAGATACATATGATGCATGGGCAATGCCGTTCAGATCTCGGCAACCGTGAGGGCTGGCGAGCCAACGGCCGGACGGAGAAAGGTGGGGTGGACAGGGCCAGAAGGTTGCATGCGGTGAGCAGGAGGAGGGGTTCTGGTGGGAGGGAAATTTGGGGGGGGGGGGGGGGCGCGGGGGGAGGAGAGCCTCGGCTTCCGGGAGGGTAGCATCGCGGAAAGCCGTTGCATCAGTCAAAGCACGAAGCTGATCAAAAAAATGTTGACTAGAAGCCAGATCAATACAGCGCTTGTCGTGGGCCGGGGCACCATAGCTGTACTCCTGGCCACAGTACAGCCGAGGATCGGGGCCATCCCAGCTATACTCCTGACCACGGTACAGCCGAGGATCGGGGCCATCCCAGCTGTTCTCCTGACCACGGTACAGCCGAGGATCGGGGCCATCCCAGCTGTACTCCTGGCCACGGTACAGCCGAGGATCGGGGCCATCCCAGCTGTACTGGCCACGGTACAGCCGAGGATCGGGGCCATCCCAGCTGTACTCCTGGCCACAGTACAGCCGAGGATCGGGGCCATCCCAGCTATACTCCTGACCACGGTACAGCCGAGGATCGGGGCCATCCCAGCTGTACTCCTGGCCACGGTACAGCCGAGAATCGGGGCCATCCTAGCTGTACTCCTGGCCACGGTACAGCCGAGGCTCGGGGCCATCCTAGCTGTACTCCTGGCCACGGTACAGCCGAGGATCGGGGCCATCCCAGCTGTACTCCTGGCTACGGTACAGCCGAGGCTCGGGGCCATCCCAGCTGTACTCCTGGCCACGGTACAGCCGAGGATCGGGGCCATCCCAGCTGTACTCCTGGCCACGGTACAGCCGAGGATCGGGGCCATCCCAGCTGTACTCCTGGCCACGGTACAGCCGAGGCTCGGGGCCATCCCAGCTGTACTCCTGGCCACGGTACAGCCGAGGATCAGGGCCATCCCAGCTGTACTCCTGGCCACGGTACAGCCGAGGATCGGGGCCATCCCAGCTGTACCCCTGGCCACGGTACAGCCGAGGATCGGGGCCATCCCAGCTGTACTCCTCGCCACAGTACAGCCGAGGATCGGGGCCATCCCAGCTGTACTCCTGGTCACGGTACAGCCGAGGATCGGGGCCATCCCAGCTGTACTCCTGGTCACGGTACAGCCGAGGATCGGGGCCATCCCAGCTGTACTCCTGGCCACGGTACAGCCGAGGCTCGTGGCCATCCCAGCTGTACTCCTGGCCACGATACAGCCGAGACTCGGGGCCATCCCAGCTGTACTCCTGGCCACGGTACAGCCGAGGATCTGGGCCATCCCAGCTGTACTCCTGGCCACAGTACAGCCGAGGCTCGGGGCCATCCCAGCTGTACTCCTGGCCGCGTTACAGCCGAGGATCGGGACCATCCCAGCTGTACTCCTGGCCACGGTACAGCCGAGGATCGGGGCCATCCCAGCTGTACTCCTGGCCACGGTACAGCCGAGGATCGGGGCCATCCCAGCTGTACTCCTGGCCACGGTACAGCCGAGGATCGGGGCCATCCCAGCTGTACTCCTGGCCACGGTACAGCCGAGACTCGGGGCCATCAAAGCTGTACTCTTGGCCACAGTACAGCCGAGGATCGGGGCCATCCCAGCTGTACTCCTGGCCACGGTACAGCCGAGGATCGGGGCCATCCCAGCTGTACTCCTGGCCACGGTACAGCCGAGGATCGGGGCCATCCCAGCTGTACTCCTGGCCACGGTACAGCCGAGACTCGGGGCCATCAAAGCTGTACTCTTGGCCACAGTACAGCCGAGGATCGGGGCCATCCCAGCTGTACTCCTGGCCACGGTACAGCCGAGGATCGGGGCCATCCCAGCTGTACTCCTGGCCACGGTACAGCCGAGGATCGGGGCCATCCCAGCTGTACTCCTGGCCACGGTACAGCCGAGGATCGGGGCCATCCCAGCTGTACTCCTGGCCACGGTACAGCCGAGACTCGGGGCCATCAAAGCTGTACTCTTGGCCACAGTACAGCCGAGGATCGGGGCCATCCCAGCTGTACTCCTGGCCACGGTACAGCCGAGGCTCGGGGCCATCCCAAACCCGCCACATCCCAGCTGCATTGTGGCGGGTTTGCGAACGAGTCATAAAAGACCTTCCCTGAACGAGGGCGGTGTTTTGTTATTGCCACTGACCCAGTGTGTGTGTGGGAGGGAGGGAGGGGAGGGCATGCTCCACACACCCCGGATTGAAGCTGCCTACATTATAACACAGTGAATAAATATTGTTTACACAAGTAAAGAAGTAAGAACCCCCGCCCCCACCCCCACCCAAAAAAATAACCCCTAAAAAAACAAAACCTGCCTACATATTAACTACAGCTGGTAACTAATAAGAAACTTAGGAGGGTTTGTCAAGTGCCGCTGTCTTGTAGTCTTGAATCTCGCTGGAGACCACTTCATTATCTACCCGGCTGCAAACTGCGGCCCTCGGCACCAGTCTGGGTGGTGCGGATTCGCTCTGGGTGGTGCGGCCTCGCTCTGGGTGGTGCGGCCTCGCTCTGGGCGCAATATCAACGGCGACAGAGAGTTATGGATGTGATCATATCTGGGGACAAACTGCGCCAGCTACACGGAGGGGGTGGGTGATGGGGTGGGGGAGGTTGGGGGGGGGGGGAGGGGCGGGGAATCGTGTAATTTGAATCGCTGGTGCAAGTCATTCTTGCGGTGTCGAGAAGAGCTACGCCGCCCGGGATGCACGTTGGAAAGACGCGACTTCGAATCAGTTTTGCCAATGATGGCGCCTCGCTGAGCCTCGCCTCGCCTCGCCTCGCCTCGCCTCGCCGCAGTGCATCACCACCCACTGCTGACACGGGACCACGGGGTGCCGGTCCCCCATGGCCGTACGGCTAATAGCGACATCCGGCTGCTGCTGCGGCGTATTCAGCCCATTGCCAAGCATCATGAAGACGGCTAGATGACACCGCAGATTTGACGACGTCACCACCCCCCCCCCTCTCCCTCCCGGTCCCCTGTCGGTACGTTATGCCTGGGCACCAGCGCCTTTCCATTTGGCATAAATTTTGATTGCGGTAATGCGGTTACCCATGGCGAGTACTGTACCAAAGCGCGAAGCGTGTCGTCGTTACAATTAAGGCTCAGTCACAGCCATATTTAATCCGTCGCAAAGATTACGACGAGACCAGGCGAGCCACCAGCCACACAGACAGACATACATATATCCATCCATGCGCAGACAAAGAACTCTTTGCCTAGTCCCGGCCGCTACCAATGCGCTACCACAAGGGAACGGAAAGAGCTCTTCATTAAAGTTTTACCTCTCGGCAGTTTTCACGGTTGCGGAGTTTGTTGCCAGGGTCCGTTGCCAGGGTTTATCTACCCCCACCCATCTCCAAGGATTAATCAGAGGAGAGAATTATTGACCTCTGATCGATACAGGGCGGAGTGATGGCCTCTTGCACTGCGGCCGTCACTGGCCCATCGTTGTCCAGCCTCCCCATACCCCCCGCTGCTGCCTCTCCACAGACCACAGCGAGGGATCTGACCCAGGGCTCTCCATATGACTATGTATATATGGACTATTTATATTCAATAACCGATCTCACGCTTCTATTCAATTGAAAGCCATGGGCAATAAAACTAGCAGCCATAAACCATCGTCATCGTCAGCTGCCATGAGGTATAAAGCATCGTCAGTCTGGTGAGCGAGTTGGGGCGTTGACCTCAGTCCGGGGGTCAGAGGTTCTAGGGCGCATGTTTGGTTCACGTTCACGCCAACAGCCACTTCACTCACACATACAGCGCACATGCTTCCCACAAGCTACAGAACACTCCAGCATGTGGTATCCTCGGACTACAGCACCGGAACCGCGTCATTGTAATCGGACGACAGCGTGTTTTGTGTATTTAATATGGGAATCCCTCGGAACTAAGGGAAACCATCTGTCACAGACAGTTGTCATCAACCATAAACCATCGTCATTCGTTTACTGATGCCATAGACCATCATCAGTCATTGACCGCTGCCATAAACCATCATCAGTCATTGAGAGCTACAATAAACCAGTGTCAGTCGTTGACAGCTGCCATAGACCATCATCAGTCATTGACCGCTGCCATAAACCATCATCAGTCATTGAGAGCTGCAATAAACCAGTGTCAGTCGTTGACAGCTGCCATAAACCATCGTCAGTCATTGACAGCTGCCATAAACCATCATCAGTCATTGAGAGCTGCAATAAACCAGTGTCAGTCGTTGACAGCTGCCATAAACCATCATCAGTCATTGAGAGCTGTCATAAACCATCATCAGCCATTGACAGTTGCCATAAACCATCGTCAGTCATTGACAGCTGCCATCGGGGTACGGATTATCTATTACTGCTCCCCTTCGTCTCTTAAGAGACCCAACCATCGTTGCACCTTCATAAAAAGGATGCCAAGGAGTGACGCCTTCCACGATCTAACACTAACCAAGGCTATGAATTATACTGTACGAGTATCGACCGGAGAAGTCCGACCAGACAGCCATGCGTTCATTGTCAACTACCGAAAGCCCCCGCATATGCCAAAAAAAGGGTGTATAGATAAGGCCTCATTGACGAAATTGTTTTTGCCACAATCTGCTACTAAATATGTACGGGAATAGCTTAGTAGTCACCCATTTTCTTTTCTTTGTATAGTGTTAAGGACATAATTCCCACAACCACTTCTACAGCACTTCCACATACAGTACCTATATTCCTCGCACCAGAAGCACAAAACACATTGTGTTTGTTGGCCCTTCGGTACATGAAAACTTCATAACATTATACATTGTATAAAAGTGAAAGCTACTCTATGGACACTGGCACTCCACTCCACTCCACTGGCACTCCTACCCCATTAACTACCGGGAAGTGACAAAACCTTCGCTCGCCTGTGAAGTCAGAGCGTTGCTCAACCGGGACGACTTTAAGATAATTATAGTAACGATCAAGGTCATGAAACACACTTTTTTCCTTTGACTGTTTGCCCCCCTAAGCAAAAACCTGCATCATTCATCCACCAATGTACGTCATACTCGGGGGGGGCTTGGTGGGGTGGGGGTGGGGGTGGAGGTGGGGGTGGGGGTGAGAGTTGGGGTGGGGATAGGGGTAGGGGTGGCGGTGGGGGTGGGGTGTACTGTTACATAGACCAAACCAATTCGGTCGCCCAATTCACTCCATATTCGGACGGAATTTGTCTGACGTCAATAAAACGGCCTAGAACCTCGTGACCTTACACACGGGTACGAGGCGTGGCTCAAGGTCAAACATGTGTAGTAGTAGGGCCTGGCAGATTTGCATACGGCAACAAACACGGATCAATGTCCAGAGCCCATTGGCCAGATATGCTCGGCTGTCAGTTAGCCACTCCTAGACATAGCCCAGACATAGACCGGACCGCCACGTGGGTGAGGAAGTCTCAAGTGGGTGTAATATCGCCCACATATAAAATGTCGGTACATGGCGTTTACTACAAAACTGACTCCGCACGAAACTCTGCTTTATCTTGTCCTCGCTAGGGGCGGGAGTAATCTCACCCAAGGATGCAGAACGCCTGAATTCTTCGTATCAAAAACACATTTCTATATCACTGACTTGAGTACGCTGGCCCTCTCCACGCCAATTGCACTAGCGGGGTGGGCGGCCTGAAGCGGTCGCCCATTCAGGCACTACATGTGGAGATGACCCGCTTATTGACTTCATGACACGCGCATGCCATGCCCAGTGGGGTGAGCCATCATCCCTCTCTATGGGTTGGAGTCTGCGCCTTCACCACCCCCACACCCTCCATAGGGTTGGAGAATACGCACAGATCGGGCCATCCCCACCTCGCCCCCTGCATAGGGCTGGAGAATACGCACAGATCGGGCCATCACCACCCCGCCTCCATAGGGCTGGAGAATACGCACAGATCGGGCCATCACCACCCCGCCCCCTCAATAGGGCTGGAGAATACGCACAGATCGGGCCATCACCACCCCGCCCCCTCCATAGGACTGGAGAATACGCACAGATCGGGCCACCACCACCCCGCCCCCTCCATAGGGCTGAAGAATACGCACAGATCGGGCCATCACCACCCCGCCTCCATAGGACGGGAGAATACGCACAGATCGGGCCATCAGCGCCCCGCCTCCATAGGACTGGAGAATATGCACAGATTGGGCCATCACCACCCCGCCCCCTCCATAGGGCTGGAGAATACGCACAGATCGGGCCATCACCACCCCGCCGCCTCCATAGAACTGGAGAATACGCACAGATCGGGCCATCACCACCCCGCCTCCATAGGGCTGGAGAATACGCACCCTACACACCAGAGAATGACAAGGCAAATACACCGTTTCCCATCCGAGAGGTGGAGACAGAGGGCTGGAGAAAGGAAAGAAAAAGCCCTCACTCCCGGTAAAACGACCGCCAGAAAAGAATTCTTGACTCGTTTACTTCCCAGGGCGAGATAGAGGGCAAGATAATCCACTTCCCACCCAGAGCCAGATCGAGGTCATCCCTGGGTCAACCCATTCCATCCTTGGGCGGTACAAGAGGCCTTCCACCACAGCGGGTGGCGTCACCATTGTCTATGCTGTGGGGTTATAGCGCCACGAATAACCAATGTCAGTTCTTGACTGAAGGACATCCATACTATAGTTTAAAGTTGCATGTGGAGCTCTTTCCCGCCAAAACTAAAGAGGTCAAAATACAAATAAGAATCAGTCCTTGAATCATTCAAGACTGATTTTGTCTATACTCCACCCATGCCAGACTGCCAAATAGTGTCTCTTAGCCTTGCCCGTGATATCAATTTACCACAAATTTTCATTTCAGTGGTAAACGTCATCAGTTTGAGTGCTTCGCGATGCTTTGTTATAAGTAGCAGTGCCGCGACAGAGTGCTATGGTGTCGCGGGATAGACACGTTTGCCACACCACCGGCGAAACGGCGAGGTTTATCAGGTTTCTGAATTTATGGAATGGAACAATCGAGTTTTTTGCATATTTTGATACAAATTTCGCCTGGGCTTAGTTTTGGCGGGAAAGAACTCAACATGCAACTTTAACCACGATAAACCAAGGACGTGGTGGAGGGCGATGGTGGTAAATCAGAATCATTCGGACAGATCCGCCTGACACAGAACAGAAACATGTCTGAAGATTTCCGGCAGTGGGTTAAGCAACGAAATGGTTCTATTGCCCTCTAATAATGCTCTATTGGAAAAAAATTGTATTGGGTCTAACATCGAATTGGTTTCACTTTACTTTAGACGGCGGTGGGTTTAACACTGAATTGGTTCCATAACAATAACGTTCTATTGGAGACAGATGGCGGTGGGTTTAACACTGATTTGGTCCCATTATAATAATAACGTTCTATTAAATACAGATGACGGAGGGTTTAACAATGAATTGGTTCCATAACAATAACGTTCTATTGGAGACAGATGGCGGTGGGTTTAACAATGATTTGGTCCCATTATAATAATAACGTTCTATTAAATACAGATGACGGAGGGTTTAACACTGAATTGGTTCCATAACAATAACGTTCTATTGGAGACAAATGGCGTTGGGTTTAACACTGATTTGGTCCCATTATAATAATAACGTTCTATTAAATACAGATGACGGAGGGTTTAACAATGAATTGGTTCCATAACAATAACGTTCTATTGGAGACAGATGGCGGTGGGTTTAACACTGATTTGGTCCCATTATAATAATAACGTTCTATTAAATACAGATGACGGAGGGTTTAACAATGAATTGGTTCCATAACAATAACGTTCTATTGGAGACAGATGGCGGTGGGTTTAACAATGATTTGGTCCCATTATAATAATAACGTTCTATTAAATACAGATGACGGAGGGTTTAACAATGAATTGGTTCCATAACAATAACGTTCTATTGGAGACAGATGGCGGTGGGTTTAACAATGATTTGGTCCCATTATAATAATAACGTTCTATTAAATACAGATGACGGAGGGTTTAACAATGAATTGGTTCCATAACAATAACGTTCTATTGGAGACAGATGGCGGTGGGTTTAACAATGATTTGGTCCCATTATAATAATAACGTTCTATTAAATACAGGTGACGGAGGGTTTAACAATGAAATGGTTCCATCACCATAACGTTCTATTGGATACAGATGGCGGGGGGTTTAACAATGAATTGGTTCCATCACCATAACGTTCTATTGGATACAGATGGCGGTGGGTTTAACACTGATTTGGTCCCATTATAATAATAACGTTCTATTAAATACAGATGACGGAGGGTTTAACAATGAATTGGTTCCATAACAATAACGTTCTATTGGAGACAGATGGCGGTGGGTTTAACAATGATTTGGTCCCATTATAATAATAACGTTCTATTAAATACAGATGACGGAGCGTTTAACAATGAATTGGTTCCATAACAATAACGTTCTATTGGAGACAGATGGCGGTGGGTTTAACAATGATTTGGTCCCATTATAATAATAACGTTCTATTAAATACAGGTGACGGAGGGTTTAACAATGAATTGGTTCCATAACAATAACGTTCTATTGGATACAGATGACGGGGGGTTTAACAATGAGTTGGTTCCATCACCATAACGTTCTATTGGATACAGATGACGGGGGGTTTAACAATGAATTGGTTCTATCACCATAACGTTCTATTGGATACAGATGACGGTGGGTTTAACAATGATTTGGTTCCATCACCATAACGTGCTATTGGATACAGATGACGGGGGTTTAACAATGAATTGGTTCCATCACCATAACGTTCTATTGGAGACAGATGGCGGGGGGTTTAACAATGAATTGGTTCCATCACCATAACGTTCTATTGGATACAGATGACGGGGGGTTTAACAATGAATTGGTTCCATCACCATAACGTTCTATTGGATACAGATGACGGGGGGTTTAACAATGAATTGGTTCCATCACCATAACGTTCTATTGGATACAGATGGCGGGGGGTTTAACAATGAATTGGTTCCATCACCATAACGTTCTATTGGATACAGATGGCGGGGGGTTTAACAATGAATTGGTTCCATCACCATAACGTTCTATTGGATACAGATGACGGGGGGTTTAACAATGAATTGGTTCCATCACCATAACGTTCTATTGGATACAGATGACGGGGGGTTTAACAATGAATTGGTTCCATCACCATAACGTTCTATTGGATACAGATGAAGGGGGGTTTAACAATGAATTGGTTCTATCACCATAACGTTCTGTTGGATACAGATGACGGTGGGTTTAACAATGAATTGGTTCCATCACCATAACGTTTTATTGGATACAGATGACGGGGGGTTTAACAATGAATTGGTTCCATCACCATAACGTTCTATTGGAGACAGATGGCGGGGGGTTTAACAATGAATTGGTTCCATCACCATAACGTTCTATTGGATACAGATGACGGGGGGTTTAACAATGAATTGGTTCCATCACCATAACGTTCTATTGGAGACAGATGGCGGGGGGTTTAACAATGAATTGGTTCCATCACCATAACGTTCTATTGGAGACAGATGGCGGGGGGTTTAACAATGAATTGGTTCCATCACCATAACGTTCTATTGGATACAGATGACGGGGGGTTTAACAATGAATTGGTTCCATCACCATAACGTTCTATTGGAGACAGATGGCGGGGGGTTTAACAATGAATTGGTTCCATCACCATAACGTTCTATTGGAGACAGATGGCGGTGGGTTTAACAATGAATTGGTTCCATCACCATAACGTTCTATTGGAGACAGATGGCGGGGGGTTTAACAATGAATTGGTTCCATCACCATAACGTTCTATTGGAGACAGATGGCGGGGGGTTTAACAATGAATTGGTTCCATCACCATAACGTTCTATTGGATACAGATGACGGGGGGTTTAACAATGAATTGGTTCCATCACCATAACGTTCTATTGGAGACAGATGACGGTGGGTTTAACAATGAATTGGTTCCATCACCATAACGTTCTATTGGAGACAGATGGCGGGGGGTTTAACAATGAATTGGTTCCATCACCATAACGTTCTATTGGATACAGATGACGGGGGGTTTAACAATGAATTGGTTCCATCACCATAACGTTCTATTGGAGACAGATGGCGGGGGGTTTAACAATGAATTGGTTCCATCACCATAACGTTCTATTGGAGACAGATGGCGGTGGGTTTAACAATGAGATGGTTCCATCACCATAACGTTCTATTGGAGACAGATGGCGGGGGGTTTAACAATGAATTGGTTCCATCACCATAACGTTCTATTGGAGACAGATGGCGGTGGGTTTAACAATGAATTGGTTCCATCACCATAACGTTCTATTGGAGACAGATGGCGGGGGGTTTAACAATGAATTGGTTCCATCACGATAACGTTCTATTGGAGACAGATGGCGGGGGGTTTAACAATGAATTGGTTCCATCACCATAACGTTCTATTGGATACAGATGGCGGTGGGTTTAACAATGATTTGGTCCCATTATAATAATAACGTTCTATTGGAGACAGATGACGGGGGGGTTAACAATGAATTGGTTCCATCACCATAACGTTGTTGTTGGACACGGGGCTGTGACAGGACTTACTTTCCAGCAGTAGTTTGAAGGCCTCGGGACAGGTCTTGGGGATGGGCAGCGTGAGCTTGTTCATGGCCACGCCATACGCCACGGCCAGCGTGTCGATACCCTTGTAGGGGGTCTCCCCCGTCAGCAGCTCCCACAGCACCACGCCGTAACTGTCAGGGAGAGAAAACACATCACTGACAGCCAGAAACACACACACAGCACCACGCCGTCACTGTCAGGGAGAGAAAAAACACATCACTGACAGCCAGAAATACACACACAGCACCACACCGTAACTGTCAGGGAGAGAAAACACATCACTGACAGCCAGAAACACACAGCACCACGCCGTAACTGTCAGGGAGAGAAAAAACACATCACTGACAGCCAGAAATACACACACAGCACCACACCGTAACTGTCAGGGAGAGAAAACACATCACTGACAGCCAGAAACACACACAGCACCACACCGTAACTGTCATTGAGAGAAAACACATCACTGACAGCCAGAAACACACAGCACCACGCCGTAACTGGCAGGGAGACAAAAGACACGTCACTGACAGTCAGAAACACAAAGCACCACGCCGTAACTGTCAGGGAGAGAAAAAACACGTTAGTGACAGCCAGAAACACAGCACCACGCCGTAACTGGCAGGGAGACAAAAAAAACGTTAGTGACAGCCAGAAACACACAGCACCACGCCGCAACTGTCAGGGAGAGACAACACGTCAGTGACAGCGAGAAACACACACACAGCACCACGCCGTAACCGTTAGGGAGAGAAACACATCACTGACAGCCATAACACACAGCACCACGCCGTAACTGTAAGTGGCAAAGATTGGCTAAATCCATAAGCAACTTAAGGTGACAAGATAAGGGTGAGAAGCCACCCAGATCTAAAAACGCGTACCCACTGACCCATTAATCCAGATCCATCTAGATCCAGACGCACGTACCCACTGACCCATCCACCCAGATTCCGATACGTGTACTGACTTGACCCCTCCACCCAAAACCCGACACGTGCGCCCACTGACCCCTCCACCCAGACCCCGACACGTGTACTGACTGACCCCTCCACCCAGATCCTGACACGTGTACCTACTGACGCTTCCACTCAGATCCTGACACGTGTACTGACTGACCCCTCCACCCCGACACAGACACGTGCACCCACTGACCCCTACCCGACACGTGTACTGACGGACCCCTCCACCCAGATCCCGCCACATGCACCTGCTGACCCCTCCAGCCAGATCCTGACACGTGCGCCCACTGACCCATCCACCCAGATCCCGATACGTGTACTGACTTGACCCCTCCACCCAAAACCCGACACGTGCGCCCACTAACCCCTCCACCCAGACCCCGACACGTGTACTGACTGACCCCTCCACCCAGATCCTGACACGTGTACCTACTGACGCTTCCACCCAGATCCTGACGTGTACTGACTGACCCCTCCACCCCGACACAGACACGTGCACCCACTGACCCCTACCCGACACGTGTACTAACGGACCCCTCCACCCAGATCCCGCCACATGCACCCGCTGACCCCTCCACCCAGATCCCGCCACATGCAACCGCTGACCCCTCCACCCAGATCCCGTCACATGCACCCGCTGACCCCTCCACCCCGACCCGACACGTGCACTCACTGACCCCTACACCCCGAACCGACACGTGCACTCACTGACCCCTACACCCCGAAGCGACACGTGCACTCACTGTCCCCTCCACCCCGACCCCGACACATACCTCCAGACATCGCTGGCCTTGGAGAAGGTGGAGGACTTGATGACCTCCGGTGCCATCCAGGCGTACGTGCCGGCGGCGCTCATCCGGGTCGTGTGGTGCACCTCGCGCGCCAACCCGAAGTCAGTGATCTTGAGCGTCTTGCTCCGAAGGTCATCGTTGTCTATTCGTTCCTTCAGCAAAACTGATGAGGAAGAGAAAAAAACAATACATGATAGGACCAGCATATCAGCAAGTTTGGGGCGATGATTTATTAGTGATATTATGATCATGTGGTAACTGTTCAGAAGCAGGCGCGTTGAACTGCGATAGTCCTGCCAGCTCAGTCGATCAGATAAGAGCATGGGTCACGTGATCGCAGGGTCACGTGATCGCAGGGTCACGGACCTTCAATGCCCGAACGGTATTTGTCTCCTCTCGATTCACCGATGGCAACATCTCTTTCCTCATAAAAATTGTGGAAGAAAAATCCTCGAACCCAATCTGTGATTTTACGACTATTCGGGACATTAGTTCATGCGGCTCAGCCCGTTCGCATGCATAGATTGCGTTGTCATCTTTGAAATCAGAGCCGGGAATGGAAGGGGCGAGATCTATAAGGTTTGGGTATAGAATGATACACGTCATATTGCCCCAAAGGCCGGACGGTCACCACAACACGATAGGGCTGTGGCATAGCGTGGTCAGGACATTAAACATGAACGGCCAATCAGCCCTAATTGGAAGGGTACAGCGAAGGAGAGGTAATTTTAAAGATGATCAATGTCGTTAATGGGAAGAGAGTCTATGGCGTATTCATCCAATTCATGGATCGGCCTAATACATACAGCCCTCGCGTGTCAAAACGGGCCTAAAAGAACTCAGTTGGCGGAACCTCCGAGTGACCTTAACGACACGATAGCTGCTGAGCAGAAAGCGGCAACCTAATAACCCTGGTCAGGCGTCCACACCACTGCAATCGTCCCCTAACGTAACAACGCACCACCCCCCCCCCCTTCCCCTTATGTATTATAACACATGGACGTCCTTTCCATCACATTACACAAACACGCTTTGTCCCCTCCCTCCCACTCTGCCAGACAAGCGTCATTGGGCAAACGACCTGAAAGTGACAACCCGAGAGGCACGTCTAACCCTGGATCAAAGAGAGTCGGTCATAACCCAATATTGCGCTTTTTCTCCCCATTCGGCAACACCTCTCATGCCCCCTGGCGGAGGAGAATGCAGCAACAACCCTCTTGCCCCCTAGCGGAGGAGAATGCGGCAACACCCCTCTTGCCCTGTGGCGAATGAGAATGCGGCAACAGACAACCCTCTTGCCCCCTAGCGGAGGAGAATGCGGCAACACCCCTCTTGCCCCCTGGCGGAGGAGAATAAGAGTTACCGCCGGTCGCCTTGACAACTGTCGGCGCCATCATCAAGACGCACTTCCGGTCCAGGCGCCGCTTGGAAAAGATGACCCGCCGGCACTAGAGACCGGTGCCACTCCCTACATTGAGATAATGTCCGGCCGGCCGCCGGCCGCCGCTGGTGGAGTGTGTGTGTGTGGGGGGGGGGGGGGGGGGGGGGGGTAGTATCGACGACCACGTGGAGGCGATGGCCATTGCTACGGGTCCATTCCGGCCACTTCTGCTCACCCCCCTCCCTCACCCCCCAGAGTGTGAGTGGCCGGCGCGGGGCCGAGAGGGCCGCAGCCAAGTGGGTCATTCACATCATCCCACATCACTATCGGCGGGGGGAGTGGGTGGGGGGGGGGGATGTAGTTCAATGAATGGTTTCGGACCAATAAAGCCGTAAGGTGTTCGGGTGAGGTGTAGGAGTGAGGTGTAGGGTTGGGGTCTAGTACGACACAGGGGGTGAGGGGGGGGGGGGACATGATGAGGGGTGGAGTGAGGGTGAGGGGGGAGGATCGATGGTTAAGGGTTAAGTGAGGGTGAGGGGTGCAGTGAGGACGAGGGGTGGGGTAAGGGGTGAGGGGGGGTGCATGGAGCGGGACATGGATTCGGATGAGGGTCAGGGGTACAGGTAGGGGTAAGGGTACGGTACAAGAGTCCGGCACTAGGGGGAGTACGGACGCGGTGATTACATAGGCCGGGTAAGGCGATGTCCGTCATCTGATAGGAACAAAACCTTTCAACGAGACCTTGTGACCCCCACCCCCGCCCTACCCTGCTGTTAACGTGCCCATAGCCTCACACTCTAAGTGATAGCCCAAGAGGCGGAGATCTGGCCGAGATTTGGCGGAGAATATTAAGAGAAACAGCGTCCTGCCTAAGAACTCCTGGGATCATGGCAACACACACGGTCAACACGCCCCCCACCCACCCACCCCCGATAGCACCACGGGATCATATATACAAGTATTGACTGGCAAGTGTTTTTTTATTGTTTCTGGATTCTTGTCAATGATGAATGGTTGTTAACTTGGAGGTAATTAACCTGCTGTAGTGGCAGGGGTAGTTTCATACAGTGGCATTCTCCCAACCAGTGGTATTCATTTTCGCAGTCGCATGCTGTGTGCGTGAAAGTAGCAGTTAATGAATCAGCTAGTTAAATTAACAGGATGGACGCCGGAGATGTGGGGGTGTGACGTCATCAAATGACGGTCACATCATGGTGACATCACAGAATTACGAGCGGATGTGACGTCACCAAAAATGGTCAGAAGTAACGCCACCGAATTACGACCAGATGTGACGTCCCAAATGACGACCATGTGTGACGTCACCAAATGACGACCATGTGTGACGTCACCAAATGACGACCATGTGTGACGTCACCAAATGACGACTATGTGTGACGTCACCAAATAAAAACCATATGCTATATCACCAAATGACGACCAGTCACGAAAGGACGACCAGATATGACGTCACGAAAGGACGACCAGATATGACGTCACGAATGGACGACCAGATATGACATCACGAAAGGACGACCAGATAGGATATCACAAAATAACACTTGTTATGGCTTACGCTTCGAATGCTACGCCGCCTCGACACACCGTGTACAGAGGAAGTATTTATAACGTCATCTCGTCACACTAGACGCCAGCCTTCCCGGCGGACTGGCTCCTCGTGGTAATCCATGGCGACAACGAGGCGTGACTGTCGTCACCAACAGTTTCAGGGTTTGTAGTAGGAATGGAATGTTGGTGTTTTATGCCACTTTTGTGCACATACAGGCTAAATTGGGCCAAGGAACCTCCCGAGACGATGAAGGATGAAGGAATGAAACATGCCCCAGATTAGGTGCCCGAGCCCGGATTCGAACCCAGGACCTATTGATCTGTGGTCTAGTGCGCTAACCACTACACCAGGGAGGCCCCCGGGTTTGTAGTAGGAGAGGGGGGGGTGATGAAGTGGGAGAGTGTAGTTGGCAACATTGGGACGGGGTTGAGATGGCTCAGTGAAGGAGGTGGGAAATGTTGGGAAGGACATGGCGTCAGAGGTGGGGTAGATCGGACAGCATAGTATAAGAGGTGGGGTAGATCGGACAGCATAGTATAAGAGGTGGGGTAGATAAGGACGGCGTAGTGGCATAGTTTGGGGAGTGGTGTGGAAGGAAGTGGGAGGGCGCTGAGTGGCCGCCCGTCCCGTGGGGGCACACAAACGGGGCCATTGTTCTGTCCCGCGCTCGCTCGGTGCAGGCGGAAGCGGAAGTGCCCAGTGCACGAGGGAAGCATCTCTGTCAGTCGTATGGAACACCCACAAACACACAGGCACGACGTCGGGGTGAGAACGTCCCCATGCCCGCCCCACCGGCCCAATCGGACGCCTGCAGCATCCCCCTCACCGCCAAACCAGCGGCCATGCACGCCCACATAGTGGGGAGAGGGGAAGAAGCCATCACAGCACCACAGAGCCCCTCACCTCCCCCCCTTCACCCCCCCCCTCCACAACCCGCTATAATAAACAGCAAACCTGGGCAGCCTGACTCACAACGATAGGCAGGGAACGGAATAGAGCCAGGACCTTCACCCCTTAGTCCACAAAGACTACTGGCTCGGTTTGGCATTTCCTGGGTTCGATTTCTGAACGGATTTGAGCGTCATGCCGGATGTGGAAAGTCCATGGTTCGCGCCTCACAAGACAGTGACTGTTTTTAGCGTCCATTGCGTATACTACAGGCCTGTCACTGACAATTCACGAAAAGGAGGGGTACTGTCAGAAAAGAAAAGAAATATTTTAACAAAGATATTTACCCGTACAATAGCGAGATACTCAACATATATCTCTAGATACTGTTTTGACTGTTTTAAAACTAACTGTTATGTCAGCCAAACAGAATTATTAGATATTACGTCTTATGTAGTTCAAATTATTGTTCTTATATCATATTTGTACTATCGAATTGTAATGGTGTCTCTCGGTAATTGTTCACCCAATTGGTCTTTATTGAGTCATAATGGTGGTCTCCTCGTCCGGGGATTATAGTCGTTTCCTTTTTGCTGTATGTCGTATTGTATTTGCATGAGGAACAGTACCATCTTACCCGGATTGGCTACTGACATTCCATAGTATAAAGTGACCTGTGATACGCACAATGTATGAAGGCAAACCCTGCTCTCAAGTGATTATTGATTAAAACATTATCAGAGAATCTATATGAGTATAGCGATAGCATTACTTCAATAGATTTTGTCTGATATTCTTTATTCCTTCCATTTCACCGGGACAAATCTGGACAACTTGAAAAAGCAGCGAAAAGGCAGAGGTCATCCCCAAAAAGTAGGAAAGCATGGAAAACAGGATCCATGTTGAAAAGCATGTGTTAAATCACAGGCCTGATATTATTATTCTGTACCATGGGTTTCAATCACAAGATAACCACCCTCATAATCCACGCCTCCAGAGTGATTTTGTTGCCCAGACATACAGCGGTGCAGGTTATTGCACGACGCAGTTCTCAAGCCGACACGGCAACTGGGATCCCCTATACGCAGGTTTAGTGGCGCATCGCACAACAAATATGATGTAAGATCTTAAAATAACTCCCACGGGGACGAGGGTGCGTGGTGGGGGTGGGGGAGAAAGGCTGTAGGGTGAAGATGAGACCATCAGAAATCAGGGATAACCTTTCGCTGTACGCACCACGACAACCGCCACCCTGGAAAATGAGGGCCACGGCCCCATGGTAACCGACAGCTTCCCCCGTGTGATACAACCACCCCACACCCACCCATCCTCCACCCGCCTACATCCCTTCGACATCGGTTGTTAAACCAGAACGCCCCGCCCGGCCCCCACCCAGACATTTTCCGCTCTCACCCAGACCCTTCCCGGTCTCACCCAGACCCTACCTGCTCTCACCCAGACCCTTCCTGCTCTCACCCATACCCTTCCTGCTCTCACCCAGACGTTTCCTGCTCTCACTCAGACACTTCCTGCTCTCACCCAGACCCTACCTGCTCTCACCCAGACCCTTCCCGCTCTCACCCAGACCCTTCCAGCTCTCACCCAGACCCTTCCTGCTCTCACCCAGACCCTTCTTGCTCTCACCCAGACCCTTCCCGCTCTCACCCAGACCCTTCCCGCTCAGCGATCGCGGCCCCCACCCCACCCAGACCCTCCCCGCCCAGACACCGCGGCCCCCTCCGCCCACACCCATACCTCCCCCCCCCCCCACCGCCCCTACCCATACCTTCCCCGCCTAGCCCCGCCACCCCCGCCCCCACCAATCCCGGACACGGGGGTTCCTTCTAATGGGCCTCGTTTATGCCCATAAGGGGCTTAAGGCTCCGGCGATGAGCGCCTCCTACCGGCAGCGTTTTACGCCAAGCGTTGGCTTTACGGAATCCGCCATCTACGAGCTAGCACCACTAGCACCGGCACCCAGGGTGGTGGGGAGAGGGGGTGGGGAGGGGGTGGGGGGGGGATGTACGGCATTGGCTGTGCACACGTTCACATGGCCATCTGAGAGCTGGATGGACCATGGCGTGGGCGGTGGGCAGGGAGGGGGTGGGGGGACTATGGAGCATGAGGGGTGCCGAGGAAGGAAGGAATGGTTGGGGGAGGGCATTATGGACAGAAGCAGTGAGAGAAATACCAGTGAAGACGTCATGCATGGTCAACATGGCTACCACGGCCACACCTCAGTCGCCATCGTCACCATGGCCACAATGGTTACCAAGGCCACGATGGCTACCACGGCCACGATGGTTACCAAGGCCACAATGGTTACCACAGTTACCATCGTCTCCATGGCGACCAGTCACCATGGCCACCATGGTCACTACAGCCACCACCGTGGTCACCACAGCCACCCCAACAATGGGGGTTAACACAGCCACCACGGTCACCATGGTCACCACGGCTACCATGGTCTCCATGGTGACCACATTCATCATGGCCACCGCAACCACCATGGTCCTCATGGACACCATATAATCCATGGCCACCATGGTATCCATGGCCACCATAGTCCCCATGAACACCATGGTATCCATGGCCACCAGTCTCCATGGCCACCATGGTCTCCATGGCCACCGCAACCACCATGGCCTTACTTCAGTCGGCACTCCTTCGCCCCGATGGTAGTTATAGTTGTTACATTGCCGCGATGGGATCCCGGGTTGGGACGCACTAAGCACGGCGCCCCTTGACCCCACGCCCGTCCGGCCACAGGGAGACAGGCCGGCGGCCATCCTACCCCCCCCCCCCCCGCCGCCGACCCACGCCCACGTCAGCCCCGACTCCCGTGAAATGGACGAGGGAAGGATCCTCTCGAGGCCCACGACGTGAACCGCCCGGGAGCCTTGCCCGGCGGGCGCGGGCGAAGGCGGGGGCGGGAGGCCATGGGGGGAGGGGGGGGGGGGGAGGGGCGCCGGGAGGGGGGCGTCCACGTGGATTGCCCGCCCGCCCGCCCGCCCGCAATCACAGAGCCCTAACCACGTTGCGGAATGCCCACTGGCGGCGCGGGCGGGCGGGCGGGCGTAACACGGGGCATTGGAGGGGAGGCGGGAGGGGGTGTAGAGGGTGGATCTTCCATCTCAGTAATGCGATATATTTGGCCATTGTTGTGGCCATGTCGTAGCTATCTATACTGTGCTATGTGTGTTGTGGGGGGGGGGGGGGCGAGCGACAGTACTGGGCAGCACCACCATCAGACATAGTGGACGGGGAACTGGGGTCGGCTAGGGTCCAGGGAGGGGGACTGGGGAGGGCTATGGACTAGGGTAGGGAGGGCTTTAGTGTTTCGGATGTGCGGGGTAAGGCACCGGGGGGAGTAAGGCACAGGGGTGTAAGATTCTGGAGAGTAAGGTACTGGAGAGAGTAAAGTACGAGTGTGTGTGTGTGTATGGGGGGGAGGGGGTAATGTGCTGGGGAGGGGCGGGGTGGGGTGGGGTGAGCCGGGGTGGGGTGGGGTATGGTGTGGGGTGGAGGTTGGGATAGGGTAGGGGATGGCATCAGGCACCGGGCGGGAAGCAATAACACACAGGCTTGACAACACCCAGGCAAGGTTGGCAACGTGGCGCCATCTACATGGCTCCGGAGTACAGTGGGCTGGGAGACACCCACCCCTTTTCTCCACCCACCCCCTCTCCATCCCTCTCCCAATCCCCTTCGCTCATCAGTCCTGGGCTTTGGTCTGATCCACCTCACAGCCAGCGGAGCGCGGAGTGGATAGGGTGGCCATGCAGTCAGGTCCTGGGACGCCGTAACACGGGGATCATCGGAAGCCGTACGCAACGTTCAGACAACGTTGACAGATCGGAGCAGGTAAAGGGCCAAAAGACACATCACGGCATGTAGAGAGCGGGAAGCCGGTTGTTATGTGCATTGGGAGTGCGCGCCACAGTGTGACACGCTGAGGACACGAAGCAATGACGTCATGACCACGTGGTCAGCCAGGGTAGCCATGACAAACACAAGGAGCCAGGAGAGGGACCAGACCCAGGGGAGCTTCGGAAGTCCGACAGCTATGGGACGCTACGGTAGCTATTGGTCGCCACGGTAGCTCTGGGCCGCCACGGTAGCTATGGGCCGCCACGGTAGCCATGGGCCGCCACAGTAGCTATGGGCCGCCACGGTAGCCAAGGGCCGCCACGGTAGCTATGGGCCGCCACGGTAGCTATGGGCCGCCACGGTAGCTATGGGCCGCCACGGTAGCTATGGGCCGCCACGGTAGCCATGGGCCGCCACGGTAGCTATGGGCCGCCATGGTAGCCATAGGCCGCCACGGTAGCCAGGGGCCGCCACGGTAGCTACGGGCCGCCACGGTAGCCAGGGGCCGCCACGGTAGCCAGGGGCCACCACGCATATAGAACCAGCGTGCCAACAGCATTACATTTCCTTGTTTAACGGTGAGGGTTTAATGCCAGCATTTGGCACACATATTCTAAACAGTCACGTGGTTTACCCTGTGCCCGTGCGTTTCTTTTTTACCCACATACATACATAGCCAGTGCCTGGGTTACAAGAGGGCTTTAGCCCCCTGCCTGCTTGTATGGTAAGCCTTTACGTTCATATTCGAGGACGAAATTTCACCTATGGTAAGTGCGAATTGGTTTGAGGTTGGCTCTGGGCATATGCAGTCTATTGACGTTCAGGCCAGTGTGTGTATCATGATGCCTAATCTAGGCCCTGATATGGTAGTTATTGCCTGAATATCTTGTCAAGTTACCGGGAGTAGCATCTGTCAGAAGTACTCTACTTCGTCTGTAGTCGGTCCTTTGTTGACCGAGCGACTGCATTCAGTTTGTATTATGAGTTGGCCCACCCGCCCCAACCCGGCTTGCACATAACCATCGGTTTAGGCCTTATTCCTCACCGCGACCACTCCTTGGTTTGGCCTTCTCATTCTATGCTCACATTTTGGCTCTGAATTACTCATTTGCAGTTTTAGTTTTGCGTGCACAGACCACACGGTGGGTCGGTATAAAAGGCAGTAGCCTTCTTGGCGACTTCACTCGATGCCTCTGCCACGCCAGGTAACCAAGACTCTATAGGTTCACTGAACTAGGTATGATTTTCTATACCGTTTCAGTATTTTCACCAAGCCTATTGCTATCAGAGTTTGGTAGATCGCTGTTGGGCCATTTCGCCGCCATGCTAGCTGATCTGGGCCGCCTTCTCGACTGGGGTTTGTTATGAATCCTATGTTGTGGGGCGGCGACTCGGTCGGCTAGTTTGGTGTGCGATCAGAAACAGCGATGAGACGTGAACGGCCCCTGATGAAGACACGTCTTATTCGGTCCCCTGAAACCTTGGTTTCAGTGTTCATCTCATATTTACCCTCACGGGGTCTCCATTTTCATTCATAAGTGTGCAATGTGGCAATTGTTCACGATTGTTCACTGTTGTTTTGGCCTATTTTTGATCTATTCTCGTTTTGGCCTGTTTTGATCCATTTCATTTTCCCCAAACCTGTTTTCATCTGTTATATGTTTTCCCCAGATCTGTTTTTGGCCTGTTTTTATCTATTATATTGTTATCCTGGACTTACCTACAGCTTGTGGTTTACCCTGTGCCCGTGCGTTTCTTTTTTACACACATATATAAATATATATATATATATACCGATGGTCCGGGTTGTGTTGCCCAGGCGTAGGGCGGCATGTTATCGACTGATCGGCGGAAGGAGCGAGTTGGCACCCGGGATATGCGTAGGCCAAGCAGCCTGTTGGGCGGCTATCACGCCCGTCCGCCCCCCCGCGCCACCCCTACCCGCCCGCCCCCCACCTACCCCAGCCTCACCTCCACACACCCCACTCACTACCCCCCACCGCCCCGATCCTACCGTCATCACTGCGTAGATGCTTGGTCACTTGCGGACAGCCTCCACATAACTTAAACACAGCCCCTCCTCAGCACCATCATATTCCCCTATTGGCACCCCTACCCGGCCTTCACCCCCACCCCCCCACCCCCGCCATAGTCACCTAGTCTTTACAATTCAATTGAGGGTCCTGTAGAAGCAGCTGATCAGCACTGGGGAATCCAATTGTAAGGGGCCCAGGATAAGCAGCCCCGCCCCTCTCTCTCTCTCTCTCCCCCTCAATATCCCCTTCGTCCATCTCTCCTCTCTGTATCCCCTCCATCCATCCCTCCCAGCCCCCAGCCCGTTACCTCCCCACCTCCTCTGACACGATTGGCACTGGCACAGCCCAGGGGCAGGGATGGCGGGGGGGGGGGGGGCGGCGACAGAGAGAAGTATGGCTCCCCATGTTCGTGCCACCGACTGGCCCCTCAGCGGTCTTTATTGGCCTCATGTCAGCCTCCCCCCCCCCCCCCCACCACCGTCCCCGGGACAAGGTTTTGCCGTGTCCAGAATACAGCGACATTAAACACGTCGCGGTACTTTTCTTCCGGATTATGAACTCCTATATATTCGCTGTGTGTCCGCTCAGTCGCACCACACACGGTAATTCACAAAAAAAAAATTGTCAATATAAGATCATAGTATTGTTCCAGCGAGTAGCCTCCAGCGAGCCCTCCCACTGCCTTCATCAAACATGTTGGCCAAAGCAGTTTACCGACGGGTTAGCCGAATGGGGTATAAATTATCGGATTTGGCGGAAGGGTTAACTGAAAGGATTGGCAGAAGGGGGTAACTGAAAGGATTAGCTGAAGTGGGTAACTGAAAGGATTAGCTGCAAGGCTTAACCAAAAATTGACAGAAGGGGTTAGCCAAAAAGATTGGCCGAAGCAGTTTTTACCACCACATTACGTTAGTAAGCGGCGGTAGTTCTTTGAACAGTGATATGCATCCTACATGTCGGCCAAATATCTGACTTCGGGCTTCGAGCCCCAACCGGAAACAAAAAACGGACATACACAGCATTATTCGAGTTGACCAAACTGGGGCATTATTCGAGTTGACCAAACTGTCGGCATTATTAGAGTTGACCAAACTGGGGCATTATTAGAGTTGGCCAAGCTGTGGGCATTATTCGAGTTGGCCAAGCTGTGGGCATTATTCGAGTTAGCCAAGCTATGGGCATTATTCGAGTTATCCAAGCTAGGGGCATTATTCGAGTTGACCAAACTGTGGCATTATTCGAGTTAGCCAAGCTATGGGCATTATTCGTGTTATCCAAGCTAGGGGCATTATTCGAGTTGACCAAACTGTGGGCACTATTCGAGTTGACCAAAATGTGACCATTATTCGAGTTGACCAAACTGTGGGAATTATTCGAGTTGACCAAACTGTGGGCATTATTCGAGTTAGCCAAGCTGTGGGCATTATTCGAGTTGACCAAACTGTCGGCATTATTCGAGTTGAGCAAACTGTGGGCATTATTCAAGTTGGCCAAGATGTGGGCATTATTCGAGTTGACCAAACTGTGGGCATTATTCGAGTTGACCACACGGTGGACTGTATTCGAGTTGACCAAACTGTGGGCATTATTCGAGTTGACCAAACGGTGGGCTGTATTCGAGTTGACCAAACGGTGGGCTGTATTCGAGTTGACCAAACGGTGGGCTGTATTCGAGTTGACCAAACGGTGGGCTGTATTCGAGTTGACCAAACGGTGGGCTGTATTCGAGTTGACCAAACGGTGGGCTGTATTCGAGTTGACCAAACGGTGGGCTGTATTCGAGTTGACCAAACGGTGGGCTGTATTCGAGTTGACCAAACAGTGAGCTATATTTGGCCCCTATTTCTATTTCGCCAAACATTCATGGTTGGAAACAAAATCGATTTTTCGCTACATCGCAAGGGGCCGGAGTGATAAACTTCTGTAATCCAGAACTGATGCGTTTTTCATGGCCTTCACTGGGACCAGGCGTCCCAGAATTATGACCAGTCTCACTCAACACGCAAATGGATATGTGGATTTCCGATAGCAAGGCCAGAAACCCCAGTAAGCACCAGAAGGATTGGTTGGTTGGTTGTATATTCAGGACGCGTTAACCACTTTTGGTCATGTTGCGTCAATGGGAGAAGGAATGGGAGAGTGGAGCCATGTCTCCGGGTAACCTCCTACTCTTTCCTCGAAGCACCGATCAGAGTGGCCAGAGCGCTCAAGGCGAGCGCTCTAACCCACTGAGCTACCGGGCCGGGCCCGCACCAGAAAGAAGTAGGAATTCTGAAACCACCCCACAGCCCGCAACCACCGGTATCAGATATACTGAAACCACCCCACAGCCCGCAACCACCGATATCAGATATACGGAAACCATGCCAGAACCCGTAACTATCGATATCAGACATACTGAAACCACCCCACAGCCCGTAACCACCGATATCAGATATACCGAAACCACCCCACAGCCCGTAACCACCGATATCAGATATACCGAAACCACCCCACAGCCCGTAACCACCGATATCAGATATACCGAAACCACCCCACAGCCCGTAACCACCGATATCAGATACACCGAAACCACCCCACAGCCCGTAACCACCGATATCAGATATACCGAAACCACCCCACAGCCAGTAACCACCGATATCAGATATACCGAAACCACCCCACAGCCAGTAACCACCGATATCAGATATACCGAAACCACCCCACAGCCCGTAACCACCGATATCAGATACGGAAACCATGCCAGAACCCGTAACCATCGATATCAGATATACTGAAACCACCCCACAGCCCGCAACCACCGATATCAGATATACTGATATTATTATTAACCTTCATCTAACTAATCACAAGTACAAGTCCAAGTACAAAGCGCCTCACATGCACGTCAGAAATAAACAATAACGAACTTCCTGTTCTGCAAAATCCACCTGCACCGCATCATTAGTGGAGCAGGTGACGAGCAAAAAAAACACTGATTACGGAGATAGTAAACCCGCAGTCATCCGCTCCTTAAAAAAAAAGCTAAACTTGAGCGTATGGTGAGGACAAATGACGAAGGAGGTACTTCAAATGCCCGTGTAGCGCCGATTTTTGCCGCCCCGCTAATCTCGACCAGAGGTGACTGAGTGCGCCGGTGACAGCCATTGCCATGTTTATTAGTACGCCAGGTAAATAGGTCGATGTCAAAGGGGTGAACAAAATTCAAGAGCGCGTATGCAGGCCAGCGAGTGCAAAGCCCCTAGGTAGGAGGGCAGACAGAGTCGCCCGTTACTACCAGGTAACAACAGACAGCACGGTCTGTAGGTGCATGTACGCGCTGGTGTATATGCTGCATGCAGGACGTACGCCGGGAAGACTTCCCCGCATCCTACCTGCCCCTGCCTACCCGTAAAACTATAGCGATGGGTCCAGGGTACACAGGGCGAGAGTCACGTGGCCCTAGTGGGGACGCGCAGAGGTTGGGGGACCGGGGGGAGGGATGGGGAGAGGAGGGGGGAGGGATGGGGAGAGGAGGGGGGAGGGATGGGGAGAGGAGGGGGGAGAGGATGCCGATGTGCCAGTGCGGCTGGTTCAAGGTCTTTCCCCAGCGAGTGGCACTGATAGGTAGTCGGTCAAATAACAGCGATTTTACCCTCTTGAAGCGATAAATCATGTGGATGTTGGTTTGCGTGTTTTTAGTCATTGTTTGCAGCTGATATTTGAGTCAAACGCATGCACAGCACAGCGCTTTTTTACTTCATTTGCACAGAGAAACATCTTTCCAGCGTAACAAAGTGTAGGACACAGCACAGTGTAGGACACAACAGTATAGGACACAACAGTGTAGGACACATCAGTACAGGACACAGCAGTGTAGGACACAGCAGTGTAGGACACAGCACCTTGTAGAACACAGCAGTGTAGGACACGTTAGTGTAGGACACAGCAATGTACGACACAGCAATGTAGGACACAGCAGTGTAGGACACAACAGTGTAGGACACAACAGTGTAGGACACATCAGTACAGGACACAGCAGTGTAGGACACATCAGTGCAGGACACAGCAGTGTAAGACACAGCAGTATAGGACACAGCACTTTGTAGGACACAGCAGTACAGGACACAGCAGTGTAGGACACATCAGTGCAGGACACAGCAGTGTAAGACACAGCAGTATAGGACACAGCACTTTGTAGGACACAGCAGTGTAGGACACAGGACAATGTAGGACACAGGACAATGTAGGACAGCGCTACCGAGCTTGGCTGGCGTGTGTATGCATCTAATAATAACTACACGAACACGTGTAGATTTAGATATATCGACATATATATACACAGCGACAGACACCGGAGACATGATATCATCTCCAAAGCCCGACGTCCTACTTCAATGTTTTTACGCGGAATCTCTTTTGGCCACGATATGATAAGTGGTTCGATGAAAGGTTGCTGACCTCATGTTTGCATTGCCAGGTGAGAGCCATAGGGCCAGGCCAGTGGGGAGGAAGCATCTTCATGGGTCGGGCTCAGGGTGCAAAGTTGACTCGCTGAGTCACATGACTGTTCGCGCTTCCACCACTACAAGGTCAAGCGAATGTCACCCGATAAAAAGCTACCAGCGGTGACAGACGTTAGAGGTATGACACACTACTGGTATGTGTGTCCCCGTCCAGGCACAAGCACAAGCAGGTCAAAAAAACAAAACACAAGACACAACGACTTAAGATGAGCGTTGAAGTCACTTGTTAGGAGTACCCTCGATATTCGGATTTCAGAAGTTCGTAGACAAATACATCACCTAACGTGGTTTTCATCACCTATAACAACGGCTTATTGCCCTTCCCTTTTGTCAGATCTAAGTCAACTAAGGCTTTCTAGCCGCGGTGGTCGTGGGGTAGCGTACTCGACCTGCCCACGGGTCGCGGTTCAGCATATATACTTAGAGCCATTTCATAGCCCAACGACTTTTATTTACAGACCTGATCTGTGCACAAAAGTGGCATATAACACCAAGCACCCGTCCTGACACATAATCTGAGTAGTTGACACCCGGAGACACATCGCGAGACATCGCGAGACGTCGCGTCAGTATAGCGTGGTGTATTGTTCACGTCCCCGAAATGAAACGTGACGTCACAAGAACGTACCACATCGAGCCCATATCGCCACCAGGACTACCTGAAGGCCTGTGTTTCAGGCCTGTGTTTTCGCAATTCATAAACATGTGTGTGTGTGTGGGTGGGAGGTGGGGGGAGGGGGGGGGGTGGAGGCAACCGTTTTGGGAACGACCTTCACGAGTCCTGCACCCATTAACCTCGTCTACTCACCGAGTACAGCTCGTCGTCAACCCGGGATGTGCACCCAGTGACCTCCCTCCTCCTGACGCCTCCCTCCACCCACCCCTGGACCGGCCAGTCGGGGTCAGGGCAGGGCGCACGTCAGCGTGGCGTCCTGAACAATGGCGGCATGTCCCTGGCACCGGACGAGCCACTCTCTGCCTTCGACTCACTCCGCTAGGGCTCCATTATATCTCTGTTGTCGCCTACGTCTTCAATGTATTTTCACACTCATTCGCCAGGGCGGCGCTGCGCAAATCAATAGGAAAAATGCGTCGCGCATTTCTACAAATTGGTGCTGGGACCCAGCCTAAGCCTAATAACAAATGAAATCAGGTGAAAAGAAAGAGTTCTGTCACAATTATAAATTTTTCGAAGGGTACAAGATGTTTTGTGCTGTATTAAATACACAAAGCTGGTTATTTTTATGTTTTATTCTTGAAAATTCTATCATTGCAAGAAATTACAGCTGATTTGACCGTTTTTCAAGAATCTTGAAATTTGTCCCCGGCCGACAGCAGCGGTAAAAGCTAGCTTGCGTAGCGCCACCGCGCGGGGAGCTTGCGGACGAGCAACACAACCTCCGCACACCAGGCAAGCGGCGCTGGAACATAGGCCAGGGCAACGGAGGAGTCTGTCCCTGTCTCGGCGAACGGCGAGGCCGCAAAATACACACCCAAAACAGACCAACACCATTTACAGGCAAAGAACGGTAAATTCTCGAGTCATTCTTCAACATGTGGCCTATTTCACGTACACAGTTTAGTCGGCTACGGGGCTTAGTTGGCTAAAATCGTTTACTATAACTATAACTATAACCGACTAAAGCCCCGTAGCCGGCTAAACCGCGTTCGTGAAATCCACCACTGGTAGGGTCGGACAAGCCCCATGTGACGTTGTTGGTTTCACGCATGTCACATGGAGCAACAACTCTCATATGGGTCTAGGGCCGGACAGGTTCTACTGGACTGGCCCGTGACCAGAAGGTCTGGAGTCCCGGACCGCCCCGTGACCAGAGGGCCGCGTGAGACGGGAAGCCTACTCAAATAGATGTCTCTACACGGGCTTGTTCTAACTTCCCCTTGCTATGTATTGTAATACACTGACAAATGGACCGTTTAGAGAGGTTCCTTCCATTTGTTAGGTTCTGTGGAAGTAATACACTGACGCATTGTAACGAGTAAACCCCGTCGAGAGATCCCATCGCTTCGTTTCGGGCGGGGTTCCGATGGGACCGAGTGAGATATATGTGTGTGTGTCCTGTACACGTGGACAGACTGCGGCAGCGTGGCCACGACACACACCTACGCTACAGACACATACAGGGACTGCAACAATGGTTTATCCATGACAGACTCATATACGTGTTTTTCAGAAAACCTGCGTGCGTGACATTATTTTGTAACGACCGGTTTCCCTGTGTCCGTACTTCCTGAGACATGTATACATAAAGAGCGTAACCTATGTCTCGGAGTACGATACAAGGAAACTGTCTTTACAAAATAATGTTTTTTTCCGGCGGACGGAGTCCTCATCTGTGGTAGCATTCACCCACATGTGACAACATTCTCCCAACCACACAACACTGTGGTGGCATTTACCCACCACACAACACAGTGGTGGCATTTACCCACCACACAACACTGGTGGCATTTACCCACCACACAACACTGTGGTGGCATTTACCCACCACACCACATCTGTGGCAGCATTCACGCACCACACCACACTGTGATGGCATTCACCCCACCACACCACACCTGATAGTAGCAACAACACTTGTGGTGGCGTGCGCCATGCAACGCCAAACAGGTGCCAAACAGCAACACACCCCCCCCCACCCCCCCCGCTCCGACCCTCACACGCACTACCGCAAGGAACCCTACATATCTTCACACTAGGAATCCCACATACCTGCTCACTTACCCGGAAGTACCCCGCTCTGACGGTGACAGGGGGAAAGTCACGACACAACCATGTCCCAGGCGAACCCCTCCCGCTTCCCATACCCCCCCCCCCTCACTCTCCCCAGGAGCACCCCCACCCAACTCCCCGCTTGGCCCTGGTACGCACGCCACAGCGCCGGACGCAGCACCCCCCCCACCCCACCCGACAAGGCATCGACGGGAGCTCCACAGGGCACCCACGCCGCCATGCACACAGCCTGACCCAGTCACAGGTGACGGACAGCCATGGTATATATATATATAGACCGCCTGGCCCGTAAATAGGATAAATCCTTAAGCACGTAATGGGCTTTGGAGATTTTAAACCGCAAAACCAACTAACCGACCAAGTTTTCGTCGTCCACTTGAACTGATTGTATGTTGGGTTTAAGAGGGACGACACACGGCGTAAGATTTTACCATCATGATGGCAAGGGGTTGTTGGTTGGTACAGCGGGGCGACGTATTATTGGTCAGGCGACACTCTAGAGCAGAGTCTACCCTCAAGGGTGCGAGGCGACCGCGAACGACAGGAAATAAAACCACGTTACAACCCACATCCTGATTTTTGAGAAAATACACAAACTTGTTTAGCCGACGTGGCAACAACAAGATTAGATCCACTTAGAGGCGCTCTCAGTTATATCACCTCAGTTCAATCTTAATAGCACTATTAATTTTAGATTGATTGTCTTAACTGGACATAATAAATTTAACTAGAAGGAGTGGTTTTCATTCCAGTTAAGTAAAAAAAATCTAATTGATTTTTAAACAATTAATCAAAACAAACCCATTTTCACCCAAATCGGTCTTACGTAAACACCGGAAATTAAAATTCAAAAGTCCAAAAGACATTGTGCTTCAGTCCAGTGTTGAGCAATCAAGGCCAAGGATAGGCATACCCACATTTCTGTCAATTAGACACAGTGCAACCCCAACGGATGTCAAGTGAGTCACGCGCCTAGAAAAAAAGGTATTTTTTCCTTATCAGGTGAGAAAGATGTTGTCATCCGCGACCAAAGGCCACTCGTTTAGAGAAGCTGGGTGGGTGACATCATCAGCCCCGTCGTCACGTCACACCCCCCCCCCCCGTCTTGTCCATCAGAACCGCCAACACACGGTGTCGGAATGCCAAGTACGATAACACAATACAGAAGCTTATCAATGCCACGAATGCATTAGTGAGTAAACATTGCGTTGAAGTCCCCTCCACAGCCGCCCACCTACTGATACCAGTATTAGCCGAGTCAGGCCTCTCACCGCTCTCCCGCAGAGCATTCCTCCGCCACAATCTCGGCATTTAGTCACTGAATACATCACAACCTTTGTATACTGCATGAGATCTATCATTACCTGGTGCTGTAATTTTTTAAAATCGCAGCGTTAACGGAAACAATGTTATCCAGGAAAGGAGTGCAGTTTTAGGTAGTATCTACTGAGAGGAACAAAACCATAGAAGTGTGTGTTTTCGTAACGTCCATGATATTTATTGAATTCAGTTTTAGACAGCACCTGTCACATCAGCACATTTATAGAATTAGAAAACGTTCACTCACAATGTGCCCGCCGCAATACCCCCAATACCTAGAGCACCCCCCAATAACCCAGTCCGCCCACGAGGGTGGGCGTGGCACTACGTTGCGACCATAGACACAGAGCACATGAGACGACACTGTCGACTGACTGCATTTCTAAGATATTTCATCGAGGTGTTCTACTCATACATAAGTCTGATATTCAGCATCAAAAACTGTAATCATACGATCAAAAAAGGGGTTAAATTGATACCACTCCCGTATGGTTAGCTTGGCAACCCTATATCCTACCTGATGTATGTATGACATGTATAATACAGTGCAGCGTGGGCAGCCAAAGACCACCCCCCCCACCCTACCCCAGCCCCCAGGCCCTTGAGCTGGCGGGAAGCTCATCTCAAGTAAACATATAAACTAAGACCACGTACCGGATGCAAACAGGACCCCCGGTCCCCCGCCCGCCTCGCGTCGACCACTTACCCCCCAGGTATTTCACTTGGACGACAATAGGGCGAATTTTGTGTACAGATAAGGTCATTCGGGGGTGGGGGTCGGGGGGGGGCGGTGGGGGGCACTGACTTAGTCAAGGTAGCTTTATCTCTGTGATCTCAAGATAAGGACTCTGACCATTCATGCAATGAGCCAAATCGCTACCAGTACTGTTTACTGACTCTACCAGTACTGCTCAGTGACTACCAGTACTGCTCAGTGACTACCAGTACTGCTCAGTGACTACTAGTACTGCTCAGTGACTACCAGTACTGCTCAGTGACTACTAGTACTGCTCAGTGACTACCAATACTGCTCAGTGACTACCAGTACTGCTCAGTGACTACCAGTACTGCTCAGTGACTACCAGTACTGCTCAGTGACTACTAGTACTGCTCAGTGACTACCAATACTGCTCAGTGACTACCAGTACTGCTCAGTGACTACCAGTACTGCTCAGTGACTACCAGTACTGCTCAGTGACTACCAGTACTGCTCAGTGACTACCAGTACTGCTCAGTGAATACCAGTGCAGCTCAGTGACTACCAGTACTGCTCAGTGACTACCAATACGCTACGTCCTTATAATATAGATATTATAACATCATATCTATAATATAGATTTTATAATATCATACCTATAATATAGATTATAGGTATGGATTACAATGTATCAAGGTGGCACTTCTCTCCCTCGATATATACACTACATATTTGGGAAAAGCGAAATACTACGGACCACATAGACTAGAAATACTATCGCGCAATAGGTTAGTTTCGAACACGGTGCTTTAAACCGGAATCAAAATGAATGGAAGGTCTGTGGTTAAAGTAAAGATACCTACGCTCTTCGACGCAGAGCGAGAGAGGAGGATATTGGTCCTGCAATAACCTGCAAGGCGTGTGCACGGGCGGGGCTCGAACCTACTGGCAAGCGCAATGAGCAGGAGGCGACTGCTGTGACTACAATAACCCAGTGGGCGACTCAGGGCGGCGAGGTTGACTGGTGCACTGAACACTTGCTGACACCCACTGTAAAAAACCCACTATGTCGTAGCAGGTTAAAAGCAAAGGCTTATTACATACGGGATAACGGATAGAGAATCGGGGCGGACGGGCGTGGTGGAGGGGGGGGGGGGCGGAGGGGGGGGGAGGGAAGGGAAGGGAGAGCTCGAAAGGAAGGGAGAGAGAGGGGGAGGGGCTTCACAAGAGGGAGACTAGGGCCACGAGGTCACAATGTGTGTGTGTGTGTGGGGGGGGGGGGGGGCAAGGTAATTCATTAAAGGCCCATGAGCGCCCCGACTACATTAACACCCGGTGGCAGTCCGTGTAAAACCGACTGGACACCTTACTTGCCGGGGCGACACGCACGTAACGACGGTCGTGCACGGGTCTTACCCGCTTGGCTGGTTTCCCGTCACCCCTCAGCGCCTCATTGCGCAAAACTGGGCGTAACTTACGCAGATAATGTGCTTCCGCTGTTTCGCGGCGGCGGCGGCGGCGGCGGCGTGTTAGAGCGACAGCGAGAGGGCCGAGCAGGAAGAGGCCGAGCAGGAAGAGGCCGGGCAGGTAGAGGCCGGGCAGGTAAAGGCCGGGCAGGTAGAGGCCGGGAGGGTAGAGGCCGGGCAGGTAGAGGCCGGGCAGGTAGAGGCCGGGCAGGTAAAGGCCGGGCAGGTAGAGGCCGGGAGGGTAGAGGCCGGGCAGGTAGAGGCCGGGCAGGTAGAGGCCGGGCCGGTAGAGGCCGGGCCGGTAGAGGCCGGGCCGGTAGAGGCCGGGCAGGTAAAGGCCGGGCAGGTAAAGGCCGGGCAGGTAGAGGCCGGGAGGGTAGAGGCCGGGCAGGTAGAGGCCGGGCAGGTAAAGGCCGGGCAGGTAAAGGCCGGGCAGGTAGAGGCCGGGAGGGTAGAGGCCGGGCAGGTAGAGGCCGGGCAGGTAGAGGCCGGGCCGGTAGAGGCCGGGCAGGTAGAGGCCGGGCCGGTAGAGGCCGGGCAGGTAGAGGCCGGGCCGGTAGAGGCCGGGCCGGTAGAGGCCGGGCAGGTAGGAGCCGGGCCGGTTGAGGCCGGGAAAGTAGAACGCCGGGCAGGTACAGCAGACAGGGTAGTAAGCGGGCAGACAGGAAGACATTGATATTCAAGCAGCCCTCCCGCCAGCGTAGGTTTGTGAGCGGAACTACTCATCCGGAGCGGGGAAGCCTCCCTAGCTCAGTTGGTAGCGGACGGAGCGTCAGGCTGGCACACCCGGGGTTAGCCCTGAAACATGCCTCTCTGGGCACGATCGGTAAACCGGTTTACCGAGTGTGCTCAGAGAGGCATGTTTCAGGGCTAACCCGGGGTGTGATCCCCAACCGTGTCCGTCAGCTTAGCCTGGAGGTTGGCCCGTACATCGTCTAATTAACACACCACTATGCTTATTGACCCAGGCGTGCACCAAAACAAACCATTAATTTAATAACGGGCAAGGCTAAGATACTCCAGTTGGCACTGTGGCATGCGTTGAACATAAACAAAGGCAATCTGGGATGATTCAAGGACTCATTCTTATTTGTATTTTGACCTCTTTAGTTTTGGCTCGATAAGTAACTATAATAATTAATATAGTAATATACTGTCAGCTTCATATTTTCTATAGAATAACTCATGTATCCATCAGTAAGAGTTCTTCAGGGCCAGGAATCAACTTCCCATAGATGTTATCAGCTAAGGGCAAGATGGCAGTGACAGGAACCCATGTCAACGGATCTATATATAAATATATATATTTCCTTTACAACTTTTAACTTATGACGGATATAGAAATAGCGGAAAACATCAAAGAGCCGACTTTCCTTTAAAGTGCACGGAGCCATACATGTGTATACAACTGTGGGCAATAATGGGGTGGGAATGGTCTCAAAAAACATCCATTGGCTTGGCGGCGACATATATGCATTGGGTGAGAGAGAGAGCAGGGCAGAGGTATCAGCGCCGAGGGGGACAACTCTTGCGGAAGAGCATCCACCCAGCGAGACAGATCCAACGAGACAACACATTCCAGGGGACCACTCCCCGCCTCCCCCATCACCCGATAAGACTCCGCCAGTTCGATTTGGGCCACGCCACACGAGGGCATCCAGGACGGCCCAGAGGGACCATTAGGGAAGACCCGATAGGTTTCGAGAGGTTCCGAGAGGTCCTGAGCACCTTCTCACGAGGCCCCGTGCCTTTCCGAGCCCCTTCCCGAGAACCGGAGCCTTCTCGAGAGGTCCCGAGCCCCTTCCCGAGCCCCTTCCCGAGAACCGGAGCCTTCCCGAGAGGTCCCAAGCCCCTTCCCGCGAGGTCCCGAGCCCCTTCCCACGAGGCCCCGTGCCTTCCCGAGCCCCTTCCCGAGAACCGGAGCCTTCCCGAGAGGTCCCGAGCCCCTTCCCGCGAGGTCCCGAGCCCCTTCCCTAGAGGTCCCGAGCCCCTTCCCGCGAGGTCCCGAGCCCCTTCCCGATAGGTCCCGAGAGGTCCCCGAGAGGTCCCGAGCCCCTTCCCGAGAGGTCCCGAGCCCCTTTCCGCGAGGTCCCGAGCCCCTTCCCGAGAGGTCCCGAGCCCCTTCCCGAGAGGTCCCGAGCCCCTTTCCGCGAGGTCCCGAGCCCCTTCCCGAGAGGTCCCAAGCCCCTTCCTGAAAGGTCCCGAGCCCCTTCCCGAAAGGTCCCGAGCCCCTTCCCGAAAGGTCCCGAGCCTCTTCCCGAAAGGTCCCGAGCCTCTTCCCGAGAGGTCTCAAGCCCCTTCCCGAGAGGTCCCAAGCCCCTTCCCGAAAGGTCCCGAGCCTGTTCCCGAAAGGTCCCGAGCCTCTTCCCGAGAGGTCCCGAGCCCCTTCCCGAGAGGTCCCAAGCCCCTTCCCGAGAGGTTACGAGCCCCTTCCCGAGAGGTCCCGAGCCCCTTTCCGCGAGGTCCCGAGCCCCTTTCCCGAGAGGTCCCAAGCCCCTTCCCGAAAGGTGCCGAGCCCCTTCCCGAGAGGTCCCAAGCCCCTTCCCGAGAGGTTCCGAGACCTTTCCCGATAGGTCCCAAGCTACTTCCCGAAAGGTCCTGAGCCCCTTCCCGAAAGGTCCCGAGTCCTTCCCGAAAGGTTCCGAGCCTCTTCCCGAGAGGTCCCGAGCCCCTTCCCGAGAGGTCCCAAGCCCCTTCCCGAAAGGTCCCGAGCCCCTTCCCGAAAGGTCCCGAGCCTTTTCCCGAAAGGTCCCGAGTCTCTTCCCGAGAGGTCCCGAGCCCCTTCCCGAGAGGTCCCAAGCCCCTTTCCCGAGAGGTCCCGAGCCCCTTCCCGAGAGGTCCCGAGCCCCTTTCCGCGAGGTCCCGAGCCCCTTCCCGAGAGGTCCCAAGCCCCTTCCCGAAAGGTGCCGAGCCCCTTCCCGAGAGGTCCCAAGCCCCCTTCCCGAGAGGTTCCGAGACCTTTCCCGATAGGTTCCAAGCTACTTCCCGAGAGGTCCCGAGACCCTTCCCGAGAGGTCCCGAGCACCTTCCCGAGAGGTCCCGAGCCTCTTCCCGAGAGGTTCCGAGACCCTTCCCGAGAGGTCCCGAGCTACTTCCCGAGAGGTCCCGAGCCTCTTCCCGAAAGGTCCCGAGACCCTTCCCGAGAGGTCCCGAGCCCCTTCCCGAGAGGTTCCGAGCACCTTCCTGAGAGGTCCCGAGCCACATCCCGAGAGGTCCCGTCTTCAGAGACATCGGACGCCAATCTACGGTCATTTCCAGTGACTCCATTCCCGGCGTCAGTTACCTACATGTAGTACACAGGTAACTGACACCGTCAACGACCTTACTAAACGAAAGGTGATCGGCTTACTCCTCTCTACCTCTCTCGTACAGGCATTCTACAACGGCTAAACCCTCAATTCTCAGCCAAAAAACAGCAGCACTTTATGGAAATAATACGATTTATCTGACATTCTCTCGTTATATGATACGAGTTGTTAGCATGCCACGGTTCGACCTCGGCGTCCATCCGTCAAAAAGTGGGATCACATGACTTCACTCTCAACGCGAGATGGCGGATCCGGCTTAGGATACCGGGTTCGTGACCGGAATCAAGGTCGAAACGCTAACGGCAACAACATACCTGGATATCGGGACAGGATGTGACGTTGCGTCCGGGTCAGCCCGTGATAGCGTTACCGTGGAAGCGTTACCGTGGTACCCGTTACCATGGTACACGCTACCGTTAACTATAACCAATCATCTTCATAAACGAATCCTCCCTAAAGCATTTACCTCTCTAAACCAGCCATCTTCATGAACCGACCTTCGTATAACGAATCACCTCCCTAAACCAATGACATTCCTTTACCTATAACTCTCTATCACCGATCACCTTCCTGGTTGGTTATTTATCACGCTTTAACCACTTTTGGTCATATCGCGTCAATGGGCCAGAGCGGAGCCACGTTCCTGGGGGTAACCCCCTACTTTTTGCAAGGGACATTATCATTATCCTGCGACCACATACAAAGGGCCACAGCAGGGCTCGAACCATCGATCCACGTGCCGCTAGGCTCTGAGGTGGTCGGAGCACTCAATGTGAGCGCTCTAACCCACTGAGCTATCGCGCCGCCGCCTCACCTTCCTGTAACCAATCGCCTCCATAAACCAATGACTAAAACGCGACAACCTGGATTAGAGCGAGAGGCATCACAGGATGTAGATCGTCTGACCATCCCGACCACTGCCTCGACCTGTGGATAGGGCGGACACATCACCAGCCCGTCGATTACAGCTGACCACAGCGCTGGCCGGCCGGTACAGGGCTCGGCTCGGACACCCCGTCCATCCAAACATCTGTATCATCATTGTATTGACCCCCATCGGGAGCTGGGTACCGGCCTAGCGCAGCAGTCAGGCTACGCCGCCCTCAGAGTACGGTTTAAATCATTAGGTCGGTCTGGGTCAATACAACCATTGCCGTCCAAGGCCTGAGATCGCCATCATAAAAGTGGGTCGGAAAATGGCAAAAGGTCGGGGGTATAAATATAGGCTTACATTGCAGATATGAGCTTCATAAGTAAAATGGTTGTTTTCCGCACCGGAGACCCGACCAGCGGTGACTGGGGCGCCGGGCGGTGGGCGTGTTGGAGGGGGGGAGGGAGGGGGGGGAGAGGGAGGGGGGGGGGGCACGGGGGCAGAAAGGGAACCAATGAGAGGGACTTGACCAGGGGTGTCGTGGTAAATCGGTGCCACCGGGCGAGCGGGGTCTGGGGGGAGGGGAAGAGGGGGCGGCTTGGAGTTCATGGGGGTGTCAAGACAGGAAGGTGGGGGAGAAGGGGGAGGGGGGGGGGGGGGTGGCTGTCAAGCGGCTCTGGCGAGGCGAGAGGACGGTCTCCCCGAGCAGCCAGAGGCGGGAGGGTTGGTTGCCCGGATGAAGTCAGCCGGTGATGGTATCGGGCGATAGGGGGCGCCACGCTGGCGGCGGCAGACCCAGCAGCAGGAGCAGCCGCAGCAGCCGGCGGCGGCGGCGGCGGCCAGCCGACAATACATCCTCCAGGGGATGTCTCCAACGTGTACCTAGAAGCCCCCCCCCCCTCCCCCCAACGCGACACACACACACACACACACCCTCACCGCGCCCACCGCCCTGTTCGCCACGAGGGATCCGGTTCCGCTACCAAGGCGACCGGTTCCGGCCTTTACGAGCCCTCCGTTTACAGTGCAGGCCGGGTCAACCCCGCGGGCGACTCCCAACCCCCCATACACTCCGATCCAAACCCCTCCCACCGACACATCGCTCCTACATGTAATTTAAGGGAACCCCCGTATGTAATAGGCAACCAGCCGGCCGCCAGCCCGCCTAACTCTGATTGAAATAAATTTGCCCGCCCTTAGCTTTCTATTACGTCTGTTCCTTTCTAGAGGTGTTCCGGGTTCATAAGGAGGGGACTTGGAGGTCCTGGCCTCCCAAGTGCCCCCGCTAGAGCCCCTCAAATTGGCCCCAGCCCTCCTCCAGTGAAAGCCGGCCTCGCTGAAGATGGGCAACCCATAAACCCTCCCCTACTACCGCCAAGTAGCTCTAACACTATTCCACCGGGGAGACCGGGAAAAGGGGGAAAGGGGGTGAGGAGCAGTTGGGGGGGGGGGGGGGGGGGCTAATTTCTGTTAAGGAATCTTTCAATAGATGTATTACGGGTAGTTGACAACGATTCTAGGGGAATGCGGCCTTGGCCTCTCAAGCCTACCGCCATCGCCTCTCAAGCCTACCGCCATCGCCTCTCAAACCTACCGCCATCGTCTCTCAAACCTACCGCCATCGTCTCTCAAGCCTACCGCCAACGCCTCTCAAACCTACCGCCATCGCCTCTCAAACCTACCGCCATCGTCTCTCAAGCCTACCGCCATCGTCTCTCAAACCTACCGCCACCGCCTCTCAAACCTACCGCCATCGTCTCTCAAGCCTACCGCCAACGCCTCTCAAACCTACCGCCATCGCCTCTCAAACCTACCGCCATCGCCTCTCAAGCCTACCGCCATCGCCTCTCAAGCCTACCGCCATCGCCTCTCAAGCCTACCGCCAACGCCTCTCAAACCTACCGCCATCGCCTCTCAAACCTACCGCCATCGCCTCTCAAACCTACCGCCATCGCCTCTCAAGCCTACCGCCATCGCCTCTCAAGCCTACCGCCATCGCCTCTCAAGCCTACCGCCATCGCCTCTCAAACCTACCGCCATCGCCTCTCAAGCCTACCGCCATCGCCTCTCAAGTCTACTGCCATCACCTCTCAAACCAACCGCCACCGCCTCTCAAACCTACCGCCATCTCCTCTCAAGCCTACCGCCATCGCCTCTCAAGCCTACCGCCATCGCCTCTCAAACCTACCGCCATCGCCTCTCAAGCCTACCGCCATCGTCTCTCAAGCCTACCGCCATCGCCTCTCAAACCTACCGCCATCGCCTCTCAAACCTACCGCCATCGCCTCTCAAACCTACCGCCATCGCCTCTCAAACCTACCGCCATCGCCTCTCAAACCTACCGCCATCGCCTCTCAAGCCTACCGCCATCGCCTCTCAAACCTACCGCCATCGCCTCTCAAGCCTACCGCCAACGCCTCTCAAACCTACCGCCATCGTCTCTCAAGCCTACCGCCATCGCCTCTCAAACCTACCGCCACCGCCTCTCAAGCCTACCGCCACCGCCTCTCAAACCTACCGCCATCGCCTCTCAAGCCTACCGCCATCGTCTCTCAAGCCTACCGCCATCGCCTCTCAAACCTACCGCCATCGCCTCTCAAGCCTACCGCCATCGCCTCTCAAACCTACCGCCATCGCCTCTCAAGCCTACCGCCAACGCCTCTCAAACCTACCGCCATCGTCTCTCAAGCCTACCGCCATCGCCTCTCAAACCTACCGCCACCGCCTCTCAAGCCTACCGCCACCGCCTCTCAAACCTACCGCCATCGCCTCTCAAGCCTACCGCCATCGTCTCTCAAGCCTACCGCCATCGCCTCTCAAACCTACCGCCATCGCCTCTCAAGCCTACCGCCATCTCTACTATGTCACCATCATTGTCATCGAAGATGCGAACAGTCACCCAAAGGGCAGATTCTGCTTCATGTTTCCCAACAATATAGATGGCTGGAATTAGAGATGGTACTGCGCTGACGGTCACGACTTTATTGCGACAACTCACACTACAGTCGGGCCTACGCAGTTAATTAAAAGCCCCTTCGCACACAATACATATACACTCTCAGCAGCGATATCGGTCGGGAAATTCAATATCAAAGCCATGTGTTACGGGACAGCGTCACGGCTGACACTACTGCCATTACTAACCGCCCAGGAACGGATGAGCAAGAGAGACAATTGATCGGTGCAGCCCTGGCTGGAAACTATACGACCATGCCCCCACCCCACCCCAGCCTGGTGATACGTACATATACCTGTGTCAGTATCAGTCTTGGATGGGTATGTATGGATCTTGTGGGGTCTAGGCTATAGGCGTCCACATGGGTATTACCGTCACACAGCGGAGGGGTTTAAAAACAGAGCGATGGATGTTTAAGGCCGCGTGACGGAGGGTTTTAATACAAGCGACGGAGGCTTTTGACACTACGTGGCGGAGGGTTTTGACCACGTGACGGAGGGTTTTGACACTACGTGACGGAGGGTTTTGACACTACGTGAGGTTTTAACACCGCGCGACGGAGGTTTGGAATACCGCGTGACACAGGGTCTTAAGACCACGTGACGGAGGCGTTTAAGACCACGTGACGGAGGCTAAGACCACGTGACGGAGGCTAAGACAACGTGACGCAGGGTTTTGGCAAGGCGCGATGCAGGGCTGCTGGCCGAAACTGATCCCACGTACATCACACACGCGAATAGCAGACAATGGCACATCCTCCCCCCCCCCCGGTTCACCATTACAATATGTATCAGTACAGCGTACGTAATACCCACACACTGTGTAAGAACAAGGAGACGAGGGTTGCAGATCAGACGAGGGTCAGCCACGATGAACAGAATAAAGGACAAGTAGCCCGTGTCGTGCCTCAGCTGGCCAACCAGTGGTAGTAGAGGGGCACCAGATGGGGGGGGGGGGCATGGACGGGGGCAGGAGGGTAAAGGGTAGCACGCGGCCCACGAGACTCGTCGTTGTGCATAAACAGGACCGATATGGGGTATGGTTGATATGATTCGGTGATGGCGGCGAGGGCGGGGGTAGGTGAGGGTGGGGGTAGGTGAGGGCAGGGGAGAGGGGCAGGGCGTGGCCGCTTGCACGGTGATGACGGATGCAGGATGGCGAGACCCCAAACCTGCTCAAAAGGCCCGCAAAATATTGACACTGGGTGCGTGACGGGGCGGAAGCGGGTAGGCACTGGTACAATCGTGACGGGGCGGAAGCGGGTAGGCACTGGTACAATGGTAGTGGTGTCCCCCCGAGGGGGGGGGGCGGCGGTGGTGAGGTGGGAACGGCGGCGGGGGAGGGAGGGTGGCGGGGGGCTTAATGGGGGTGGCGAGAAGAGGGACTCCCAGCCACCCAGCCGCGAGATCAATAGCAATGCTGGGTCAACACATCACCACCCCCCCCCCCCTTTACAGTACACACCGTCACCCCCCCTCCTGACAACAACCCTACAGCAAAACTTCTCACACTGCCACCCGTACTAAGCAAGAACAACCCAGAGACACCCCACCCCCCCGCCGACTTTCTAAGGGATGGGCCATTAAAGGTGGTTCCCCCGGCCGACCCGCCTACCGACCCACCCCTTCGCGATGACCAACCGGCAGTACAAGAAACCTCCATGCATATAAAGCATATAGATATATATCGGCACATGCCGAGTAAGCTGCGCAGTCGACCGAAATAATGCCGGTACATTTTGTTGGCCATGCTGCGTACATGCTAAGACTAGAAGACATCCATCGGACGATAAAACTCCTACCATACATGTACAGTGAAGCCAGATATAAAGAGGGCATAAACATCGAGCATTCGAGGCCAGACATTGACGAACATCTTCAGAGTTTTCTACTCGTTGAACCCGAGACATATATTGACGTAGCTGTCATGTGGTCTTATGCAATGGTTACCCGGCTTGATAGGTCGTCGGTATCTTGTCAAGCGTTCCATTGATATTTTATATGGAGCGGGAATAAAGCAACGCCCCTTACTTATTCGTTAGTTATGTAAGAAACGTTTATCATATATATAAATGATAACGTATACATAATATCTTGCAATATTTAGCATCTCAATACCCCAAGCGTAAGCCTCTCGGAATTAAAACTCTAGATCATGTCCACAGGTCACCCCTCTAGTGAGTCCCTCTCTATCATGTCTACAGGGCACCCCTCTGGTGAGTCCCTCTCTATCCTGTCCACAGAGGTCACCCCTCTAGTGAGTCCCTCTCTATCCTGTCTACAGGTCACCCTTCTAGTCCCTCTCTAGATCATGCCCACAGGTCACCCCTCTTGTGAGTCGTCTCTGGATATGTCTAGAGATCACCCCTCTAGTGAGTCCCTGTCTAGATCATGTCTACAGAGGTCACCCCTCTAGTGAGTCTGTCTATCCTGCCCACAGGTCACCCCTCTTGTGAGTCCCTGTCTATCATGTCCAAAGAGGTCACCCCTCTGGTCAGTCCCTCTCTAGATCATGTCTACATGCCACTCCTCTAGTGAGTCCCTCTCTAGGTCATGTTCACAGGTCACCCCTCTAATGAGTCCCTGTCTAGATCATGTCTACAGAGGTCACCCCTCTAGTGAGTCGGTCTATCATGCCCACAGAGGTCACCCCTCTTATGAGCTCCTGTCTATCATGTCCAAAGAGGTCACCCCTCTGGTCAGTCCCTCTCTAGATCATGTCTACAGAGGTCACCCCTCTAGTGAGTCCCTCTCTAGATAATGCCCACAGGTCACCCATCTGGTGAGTCCCTCCCTAGATCATGTCTACAGAGGTCACCCCTCTTGTGAGTCCCTGTCTATCATGTCCAAAGAGGTCACCCCTCTGGTCAGTCCCTCCCTAGATCATGTCTACAGGTCACCCCTCTAGTGAGTCCCTCTCTATCATGCCCACAGGTCACCCCTCTAGTAAGTTGGTCTCTATCATGTCGACAGGGGTCACCCGTCTGGTGAGTCCCTCTCTATCATTTCTACAGAGGTCACCCCTCTAGTGAGTCCCTCTCTATCATGTTTACAGAGGTCACTTCTATGGTGAATCCCTCTCTATCTTCTCCACAGAAATCATGTCTCCGTTGAGGGCAGATGACAGCTTTCATCAAAGAGAGGCTGCCACTAACAGATTTGTCTTATTGGTGTTAAAGGTTATTCCAGGGTATCCCCATAATCCTTTTGAAGAACATCTGTCAATTTATATGGGACAAAGACATGCAGACATTGCTATAATCGCATGCTATGACTCATCCATCTTGAGTTCATTAAACGAAGGCAAACAAATGGTCCAGCATACCATTGATATCCCCTTGTGGAAACAGTAAAGACACAATATCAACCTCATATATCTATTGGCCTAGATCATGTAGACAGCTGTGCAAATACCAAGATTTTAAAATTCAAGCCAAGGTACATGGTGATGTGTGTGGTGATACTTTCATGGTGACAAAACTAATTCAGATTAAAGTAATTGATTTCATATTACTAGCATTATGCAAAAACAATGAAAGCTGAAGAACCGACAATAAAGAAGATGTAAGGCTTTAATGTATGCTCCAGCCAGATAATTGCTCCAAACCCCTATGAAACATAGGTACATTTGTGAGTACTGCCGTACCAGTTGTACAACAAGGATATCTAGCTCCAACTCTGCACCCATGAAGACCAGCATTGTAGCTCCATGAATGAAATCATGTTAGGCCAGAGATAGGATTTCAGAACTATATCCCCATATGCATGATACGCAATATTCCATTTGAAATGCATTAATGTTAGGGGTGTAGCTCCAGAACTGTGTTTAGATTGACCATGGTTGTAGCTTCTGAATTATATCCATACAGAGCAGAACTGTAGCTTAAAAGCTGGGTTCCGGTAAGAGTATGGTCCTGTGGTGTATTTCATACCAAGCTGTACAATTATGGCCTTTAAACCACATCTCTGTGAGACCAACTTAGGCCAGGAGGTTAGCCCCAGCACATCGGAAGCAAATGTGCTAAATGTTAGCCTCTAAATCATATTCCTGAGCCCGTTTATTTTTGATGAATATCAGACCATCATAATAGAATTGCAAGCTCTGTACACTCTAGTAATCAAGTAATGTTAGTTCCAACTTTTTACATCAATCTAGAATTATATTTTTAGTTATAGGTAGATATTTAATAAGTTATATTGATAACAAATGGTAATATAACTCAAGTACCATAGATTAAAATGGTAAGAGCACACCTGTCATATCATTAGCAGTCTTGAATCATGCATCTACTCTTTGACATGTTTGAAGCAAAAAGATCAAAAGCCTATAGCTGTGACTCTATACCCTGACATCATATAACTGGGAACATGATGCATTTCAAAATATGTTATACATAATCAAATACAAAGAAAACTAGTATTTATACATTGTAAACTGCCTTTTTGAAGCCGCACCAGACTTTGACATTATAATGCAATCAATTATTTTGGCAACACTGTCAATTCCGTACTTCCCCTCCGTCCTTCCAATGCACCTCACCCCCTCACGGCTCACCATACTCAGTTGAAGTCAGCATAATGCTGTATTTAAAGCTATGCTGCTTCAAAATGGCAGTTTTTACAGTATAAAAAACAGAAATCAATATTTTAAATACCAATTGATTAAGATGAAAATAGAACAAAATAAGTACTTACTGTTATTTGATTTTAAATCCCTGTGCACCAAAGGAATAGGTGCTTCTTCATGTAAATAAAGCATTCCTCTGGCAATTTGGATTGCCCAATTCACTAAAATTGGTGGTGGTATCTTTCGTCCTTGGAGGGCACGACTAAGAGAACCTCCTCTGGCATATTCCAAAACTAAACAAAAATTAGGCTGCTCCAAACAAACTCCTATGAGGGATATGATGTTGACATGGTTAAGCAACCAAAATATCTTGGCTTCTTGTCGTACATTTTCCACTGTAACATTAATGGGCTCATCTGGATCTTGCCTAGCAGCCTTGATAGCCACTTCTTCATTTCTCCAAATGCCTCGAAATACTTTACCAAAGCCACCAACTCCAATGAGCTCTTCCAGTTCCAACTCACAGAATTTGATTTCGAAAGGTCGACTATCATCACCAGTTGGTGACAATTTGTCGACATCTTCTGACTTAACAACATAAGCACTGGGAAATATTCCCACTTTCTTGTTCTCAAGTTCACCAGTCCACCATTCCTCATCCCCTGAGATTTTAGCATCTTTTGAGAGTACCCGGACTTGGGTACCTCTGCGTAATGTAAGCTCATCTTCTCTGGTAGCTTCATAATCAAATATGGCCGTCCACACACCAGGGTTTGTCTCAATGGAGACATTGCTCAAGCCAGATACACTGGATACACCTGAGATTCCGGAAATGCCGCTGACACTTGATAATCCTCCAATAGAATGCTTATCCAAGGCAGGAGATTTAGGAGAAGTTGGGCCACCACCAGGACTATAAGTAGGTGGTGATGTTAGGGCCCTCACAGGTTCCATAGATGGAGATGCTGATGACTGAAAGAAATTGAATACACAGACCTTTATTTACCTGTTTTCAGAACTGAATAAGTGCATGGAATATATTTCTCAATTACAATTATCCATATTTCAAGACATCAACAACTGCCTGATTAACTTTGTCTATCCGTCTATACAATTGTCGCAAGACATCCAAATGAAATATAACGATAACATGGATACACTGATCAACAAACCGATAACGATTAGTCCAACATTAATAGCCCGACGCTTGACCGAATTCACGAATGCCTAATCGTCACGGTTGAGTAATTCGTCATTCCGTACGAATTCCTCCCATTCTGGCTTAGTCACGAGTACTCCTCCAACTTAATCCACAGACTTTGATATTGTCATCGATTCTTGTCATCGGGTTGGTGTATAACGATACGTTACGACCCGCAGCAAGAGATATAAGCGGCCGTATACCTTTGTCATCATGTGTGCGAATTCCGCCATCTTTAGCTCTCCAGGCCTGACCTTCAACGGAAGCACAGTGCGGTGATGACAACATGACTAGTATGCATCTCAATAGCTAAAAGTAATATTCTGCGGCGAAAATCACATCTCCAATAGCAAGCCTAAGATCCCATCTGGTGCTGGAGGTCATTTGGCTTAACATTTTGGTGGAACATCGGGGAGTATTTACTGAGCACTGCCTCCCCAACAAAGCATCGTTCTGGACTGTGACAGCTCTCGCATTGTCACGCAGGTGCGCGAGACATTGCGCGACTTCCAGGAAGCCTTTCAAAAATGGCTGCCAATGGATGGAAGTTGAAGAGATACGATGTGCATTCGGTTTATTCTAAGGGTTGAATATCTATTTTTTCTAGTCAGAACTCATTTTAAGATGGGTTCACACGTGCTAGAAATATTGAGGCAAGGACTGTGGGCCTCCTTGACCGGGGGATGGTTTTACGACCCGCGACACAGTATATTCTGCAACACGTTCCATTTGTATTTGTGGCTTTTCTTCCTGTGTTTTCCTCTGACACTTTACCTGGTATGTATAACCGTATAACAGTGCTAGTCGACCGTGTTGATCGTATTATCGAAAGGTAGCAATATTCTATTTCCTGATTTAATTGTAGATCAACAAGTTCCTGGTATAAATGTGCTCACTTTATGTCCTGTATTATTATTCAGTTGAACATTGACATTTTACTTGTCAAACTTCAAAGCGAAGGTGAAACAGTGAACAACAGCATTTGTTGAGGAATTGAAGCATGTGAGACTGTTGTTAGCATTGGGCGCCAACTTTTTGTTCTATATCTTCAGCGTAAATCAGTTTTCTTGTAAGTTCTTATTTAAATCTGTTTTGAGATCGTGAATAAAGGGGGGGAACTCACTGCGTATAAGAAAAGGGAAGGCACATGACATAATTCATGATTTCACAATTCATACTCATTTATGCTATACTTATACTTAGCTTATTTAATATTGAACTTTTAAGTTTATTGTAAAATAAGAATGTATGGAATAGAAATAGAAATACGTTCTCCCCCTCAATAAGTTTTAAAACTTATTGATTTTGCATCTTTGACTGGGCTTTGTACCCTAAGATATTGTCATTAGTTAAATGCAATTACGGCAATAGCTAACAATGGTGGGAATATGTGGTAGCATAAATAGAGATGTTGTAAACTTACTTTCAGAATGTATTTATCTCTCGATGATATAACATGTCTCACATGCAAAGTTCTTATAGAGCCAGCTTAAATTAAAGCTATTTAACTGCAGCTTCATGCAAACAGTGCTTTAACACTCAGGCAAATCTCACACCAAAGGTGCAACTGATATATAGCTCAAGTCTAAATATTTCTCAACATCTGTAGGTAGGACTTATACCCTGAAAATTAAGGTATTTGTAACATTTAAATATATATGACAGGCCAGTAAAATAATATTAGAGAATTCTACAAGTCATGAATATTCAAATATGTCATCATATATTGGGTGCAAGGGAAATAGTTACACTAGGATGGGCATGAGATTTTACCCAGCGTTTCTTGTTGCAACACCAAGGAAAATAGAAGGGAAGTTGGTAAACAGGAGCAGACAGCATCTGGCCCTAATTATTGATCTAGTTGCATAATTTAAAACTTCCGTCCCTAAAAATGTCATACCTAGGCCCTGAGTGCCCCAATGTTAGAATGTTAAAAGTAAAAAAACAATTGTTTCTATCAATTGTTAAAGCAATATATTCTGTAATTTTTTATATTACCAACCTCTTCCCCATGTCAAATAAGTACATTCTGTCTTGAATTTTACTCCTGAAAGCCTGTGGGCTATCCGTAAAGAAGCAATTTGGTCACCGGAGCAGAAGTTGGTGGCTGGCTTTATATCCCTGCATGCCTGTTCGGTATTTTGTGTGTGATGTCAACCACGGCAGGCTATCATGTCTACGCGTAATATAAATAAAGCATGCAGTTTTATGTTGAAATTGTTGTTTTACAGACTCTCAGAGATATAAAATATATATGTGTCATAATTTTAAGATACTTGTAGTCTTAATTTTATAATGTAAAAAAATCTAAGATGGCGCATGTAAGTATATTGCTTTAAAGTCAGACAAATAAATGATCTTGCTTTACTGTATATTTGAAAGTAGATATTTCCAGATCTATCAGTTGTATCAATATACTCATGGGGCCTTCAAAATATATCTTTTATAAATATGACCTGTATCAAATCAAGTATTAAATTAAATGATAGATGTGATTATAAACCCTGATACTGTTGAAATGGTGACTAGCCTTTCTTACCATACCTTGACATAAAAGATTTGATCAATTTATATTTCTTGATATAACATTGACAGTTTATCATAGTTATTACATTAAAATTGTAAATATATTAGGTACATTAAATCGTTTTTTTCTTCATTACATATCAATTTAAGTCTTTATTTTCATATAAAATAATGGGTTTAAGGACCAAGAAAGTCATGCTAGCTTGATGTATCTAAACAACAGCAGCAACGTTCTGTGCTAAACCACCATCTAACTTCCAATAATCAGGTATCTGACTGCAGTGGCAGTCCCCTTATATATTGCCACTGCCAATACTCATAAATATTCTTTCTTTATGCTCTCACAAAATTTCCACAGAGCAATCAATGTTGTCTTGTAGTATCTCATTCCCACTTATATATGTGCTTATATATCTTATATCTAACAGTATGTGCCAAAGAAACCACAGTTTAAATTATCTTATGCCCAGTTGAAGATTGGACAATATCAAAGATCAATGTACCAGTAAACGTGAAATGTAATTTAGATGTGTTATCATGATTATGGTGCCTTTTTTGCACTGTTTCATCATGTATACATAGAGTTTGTTGTTATCAATAAACTTATTATAATAAATAGTGCTAAGATGTAATAATACCAATTATAATTGCTCTAATGTCAAGCTCTGATGCAACAAAGCATGACATACATTAAATAGTGGTATGTTACACAACATATCTAAAATATCTCTCCCTTACCATGTTAACTAATTAGTATCTGCTCAGCAAACAGGCACAGTGCATACAGGATGAAGTTATATGTTCATGGTTGCATTAAAAATGTGAGACACTGCTTTTCGTGACACTGCAACTGATGTCAGTCTAATGACAGTTTCGGGTACATGTATATGCTTGCTTAAACTCTTAGTGCAGATAAACGTTTAATATAATGCTGATTGGTTATCCACCCACTCATAGTTCAAGTTTAATTGTATTTAATTAATTTAATTTATGTCAATTAATTTATTTTAGGATAATTGTGACATTATAAAAATAATTTGATTGAGAATTTATCATGTTCATACTCTAGTGGTGGTCTCCGTTTCTGGTTAATGGACAGATTTCCTTGAGGAAAACTGCTATCATCATAATGTCACCATCCATGTTTCTGTCATAACCGGACTTGCTTTAGTTTTGTTAGTGGCATAGGTGACCTTCGATATATGAATTGAGACATTCATAGATTTTATGCTAAAGTTATCATTCAATTCAACTTCTAATATAAACTAATCCTAATTAGATTTACATATTTTAATTACAAGCGTATCTATGAAACTGCTTGTTGATATATATATTTCTTATTTTCAGACACTTCCTGCAGACTTTTTAATATGGACAATATATTGCATCGTGATTGGAATAGTGTTTTTATTCTTGAAAATACTGAACCATCGCCTGCACTTCCTCTTTGACACTAGTGAAGTCATAGAAGAACTGTCTAGTACTGATAATGAGAGCCGCTCGGACAAAAATGAAGAACTAAGCAAGACAAGTGACACTGGCGTTACTAAGAGTCATACCACTCCAGGGTAAGTCAAACCTGCCTCTAATCTCTTACCGATATGCCAGTCTATTACAAAGAAATATAACATTTTAAATCAATAATTTTGTTTACAATAGTTTCGTTTTTTTTTTTTTGAATTATACATTTGAGTTTTTTTTGTTTTTTTAATATACTGGTCCATTTTGATTAATGCCACTTTTAATGCTGCTAAATGTAGTTAATAATAAAACTCTTGATGTGCAGTAGACAGTGTAAATAATTTCTGATAGACTGATACATATGTATGAACTGTCACATAATGTTGTTTTCAAGGTTCACACTTTCACTGGGGGGGCCTCCCTGGTGTAGTGGTTAGCGCACTAGACCGCAGATCAATAGGTCCTGGGTTCGAATCGGGGGTCGGGCACCTAATCTGGGGCATGTTTCATTCCTTCATCCTTCATCGTCTCGGGAGGTTCCTTGGCCCAATTTAGCCTGTATGTGCACAAAAGTGGCCTAAAACACCAACATTCCATTCCATCACACTTTCACTGTGTATTATATAGCTTACATATATGGGAAATATAAGAACTCTATGAGATCAAGGATCAATGCTAATCACAAACAAAACTATTGTATACTACTTAAAAAGTGTGTGAGTAACCTTGTATGAACAATACTACAGGGTACTACTTCATGTCACAATGCGCAGTGTCAAAGTGACTTTACCAGTACTTTCTGGGTGGTTGTGCTGGCAAATACCAGTAGGCCAAGTTGGCTTTTATCTGAATTACACATAACTACCTGTGTATACTAAATAATTCTTTGAATTCAAATGAATATTGTAAATTACCAGGGACTGTTTATTATCTTTCCAGAAGTAAGAGACAATATTATCTTACACTAGCAAGTCAACTGTTTCCATTATAGATGCCATGTTGTGTATGGATTTCCTGTAATGCTTCTCAAGTCTATGTTATTGCTTTCCTTTGCCTTTGCTTTTTTAAAAATCTATTTATCTGTTATTTGTTGATATCAAGGATGTTACATAGTGGTGGGATACCATTTATGCAAAGTGGTTGTGTATGATGGTATATTGCAAACAGATAAAATTGTAATGCTTCACTGAATGAGCTTTTGGTTCATCTCGAAGATTTAGCGAAAATATCTATAGTTAGAAAGGAAGAAATGTTAACTTTATATTTTTGCCTAGCTTGAGGCAGATATTATGGAAGAAAACACATGAGCAACCTCTAAATCCCAGAGCAAGTCCGTTCGAGTGCGCTCAACCATATTTTGTGTCCTTTTGAGTTACTTAATCCGTACACTGTCCTGATACAGGTCAGACACCGATCTCATCCCAAGGGAACAGTCAGATATTCCACATCCATTAGTCTTTCCCACCTTCCCGCCAAGCAGAATCAGCTCTATAGACCTGCGTCTCTGTGCAGAGGAGACACAACACTTGCTCGCCCCGGACAGGTTGTACTCCTCATAGCCAGGCCTCTTATACTTCTCTGTTTGAAGCTTTCCCCTTTTTGCATCATATGTTTGAAACCCAATTAAAGCTCTCATACGGAATCAAATTGTAGAATTGTTCTTGGTTCATTTTGCAGTGCATCTTTCTTATAGTTATGATTTGTTTTCTTTGTTTCTAACTCTTAATTAGGAGATCTTTTGAATATTGCACCACTTTTTCAAAAACATCTGGTAAGAGTTTGGTGTTTCTGAAAAGAAAACAACCTACTGGTACACATGTTTGCAAAATGACAACCATATCAGCGTAATTAAATCTAATTACACAATGAGATAATCCGTAATAATGTATTTATAAAGTGCAATAGTTTATTTAAAGGTTGAACAGATTAACTATTGATAAACTTACTCCAAAGCATTTTACATGCATGTCTCATGCATACAGTTGTTACCATAGGTTTTGTTCATTTACTTACAAATTGTGTTGAATTTTCATTGATGATTAGATTATATAACCTTAGAAGTATGCATTCCGTCATCCATAGCAAATATGAGATATGCGACTGATTTCTGTTTCGTGATGTTGCATCTTTGGGCTCCATAATGCATACACTCCAAAACACCGATTTCTTGTAGCTATTAGGTCTGTATGATGGAATGCTACATCATATCTTTGATATGATATGATATCTTGTACCGGTTATTACTTACGTTGGTTGGATTGCAGTTTGATACTGAAGTGAATAGTTACAAAAATAAGTACTGTGGTGAAATGATTCCTTCCTGCCGAATGACAAAAATTTGCCTGAACCAATTAGTATCTAGACATAAATTCAGTGTCTTGGTACACACACGAAACGTTAAGGTGTGTGGTAGTTGTGTCTTACTGAAAATGCTGCTGTGTGTATCTGCTCTGTCATGTAATTTAGAACACACATTTATAGTTATTTGTATTTATCCTGATATATTGATGAGCATCTCCAATAGGCAATGAATCCTAACACATATATGTATATAAAAGGGAAAGCATTGCAATGATACATCATATATATATATTTAGCTTCGCATGTTGTTTCTGTATTGCCAAGATGTCACATGTGGATAACACCCGAGGGCATTCTATAATATAACTGTTAGTTATCTCATTTTCCTTCATTTCTGGTTTATCTTTCCTTGTCGAACCAAGTGTAGTATTCGTATATCTGTATCTTCACATATAACGTACCGCGACGTCCTTTCTATCTTATGTCGTGGAGTTGCTAGCTGTATTTGAGTGACCTGTGGCGTTAATAGGGGAGTTTTCAATGGGACAGGGAGACTGCTGACGGCATTGAGCTGACGGTGCTGAGCGGCTGCAGCCAGCGCCCCAGCATCACCCCCCCGGTCCAGTGCAGCTCCAGGGCCTCAATCGTCGAGGGTAACAGCCGGGGCAGCGTCCGGGGTCGCGGCATCACCCCCGCCGACTCCATGGAGTACATCAACAAGCTCATAAAGGATGATCTCAGACAGAGTAAAGGTGGGTATATAACTCACACCCCCGCCGACTCCATGGAGTACATCAACAAGCTCATAAAGGATGATCTCAGACAGAGTAAAGGTGGGTATATAACCCACACCCCCGCCGACTCCATGGAGTACATCAACAAGCTCATAAAGGATGATCTCAGACAGAGTGAAGGTGGGTATATAACTCACACCCCCGCCGACTCCATGGAGTACATCAAGAAGCTCATAAAGGATGATCTCAGACAGAGTAAAGGTGGGTATATAACTCACACCCCCGCCGACTCCATGGAGTACATCAAGAAGCTCATAAAGGATGATCTCAGACAGAGTAAAGGTGGGTATATAACTCACACCCCCGCCTACTCCATGGAGTACATCAAGAAACTCATAAAGGATGACCTCAGACAGAGTAAAGGTGGGTATATAACTCACCCCCGCCGACTCCATGGAGTACATCAACAAGCTCATAAAGGATGATCTCAGACAGAGTAAAGGTGGGTATATAACTCACACCCCCGCCTACTCCATGGAGTACATCAAGAAGCTCATAAAGGATGATCTCAGACAGAGTAAAGGTGGGTATATAACTCACACCCCCGCCTACTCCATGGAGTACATCAAGAAGCTCATAAAGGATGATCTCAGACAGAGTAAAGGTGGGTATATAACTCACACCCCCGCCTACTCCATGGAGTACATCAACAAGCTCATAAAGGATGATCTCAGACAGAGTAAAGGTGGGTATATAACTCACACCCCCGCCGACTCCATGGAGTACATCAAGAAGCTCATAAAGGATGATCTCAGACAGAGTAAAGGTGGGTATATAACCCACACCCTCGCCTACTTCATGGAGTACATCAAGAAGCTCATAAAGGATGATCTCAGACAGAGTAAAGGTGGGTATATAACTCACACCCCCGCCTACTCCATGGAGTACATCAACAAGCTCATAAAGGATGATCTCAGACAGAGTAAAGGTGGGTATATAACTCACACCCCCGCCGACTCCATGGAGTACATCAAGAAGCTCATAAAGGATGATCTCAGACAGAGTAAAGGTGGGCATATAACTCACACCCCCGCCGACTCCATGGAGTACATCAACAAGCTCATAAAGGATGATCTCAGACAGAGTAAAGGTGGGTATATAACTCACACCCCCGCCGACTCCATGGAGTACATCAAGAAGCTCATAAAGGATGATCTCAGACAGAGTAAAGGTGGGTATATAACTCACACCCCCGCCGACTCCATGAAGTACATCAACAAGCTCATAAAGGATGATCTCAGACAGAGTAAAGGTGGGTATATAACTCACACCCCCGCCGACTCCATGGAGTACATCAACAAGCTCATAAAGGATAATCTCAGACAGAGTAAAGGTGGGTATATAACTCACACCCCCGCCGACTCCATGGAGTACATCAAGAAGCTCATAAAGGATGATCTCAGACAGAGTAAAGGTGGGTATATAACTCACACCCCCGCCTACTCCATGGAGTACATCAAGAAGCTCATAAAGGATGACCTCAGACAGAGTAAAGGTGGGTATATAACTCACACCCCCGCCGACTCCATGGAGTACATCAAGAAGCTCATAAAGGATGATCTCAGACAGAGTAAAGGTGTGTATATAACCCACACCCCCGCCGACTCCATGGAGTACATCAAGAAGCTCATAAAGGATGATCTCAGACAGAGTAAAGGTGGGTATATAACTCACACCCCCGCCGACTCCATGGAGTACATCAAGAAGCTCATAAAGGATGATCTCAGACAGAGTAAAGGTGGGTATATAACTCACACCCCCGCCGACTTCATGGAGTACATCAACAAGCTCATAAAGGATGACCTCAGACAGAGTAAAGGTGGGTATATAACTCACACCCCCGCCGACTCCATGGAGTACATCAAGAAGTTCATAAAGGATGATCTCAGACAGAGTAAATGTGGGTATATAACTCACACCCCCGCCGACTCCATGGAGTACATCAACAAGCTCATAAAGGATGACCTCAGACAGAGTAAAGGTGGGTATATAACTCACACCCCCGCCGACTCCATGGAGTACATCAACAAGCTCATAAAGGATGACCTCAGACAGAGTAAAGGTGGGTATATAACTCACACCCCCGCCGACTCCATGGAGTACATCAACAAGCTCATAAAGGATGATCTCAGACAGAGTAAAGGTGGGTATGTAACTCACACCCCCGCCGACTCCATGGAGTACATCAAGAAGCTCATAAAGGATGATCTCAGACAGAGTAAAGGTGGGTATATAACTCACACCCCCGCCGACTCCATGGAGTACATCAACAAGCTCATAAAGGATGATCTCAGACAGAGTAAAGGTGGGTATATAACTCACACCCCCGCCGACTCCATGGAGTACATCAAGAAGCTCATAAAGGATGATCTCAGACAGAGTAAAGGTGGGTATATAACTCACACCCCCGCCTACTCCATGGAGTACATCAAGAAGCTCATAAAGGATGATCTCAGACAGAGTAAAGGTGGGTATATAACTCACACCCCCGCCTACTCCATGGAGTACATCAAGAAGCTCATAAAGGATGATCTCAGACAGTGTAAAGGTGGGTATATAACTCACACCCCCGCCGACTCCATGGAGTACATCAAGAAGCTTATAAAGGATGACCTCAGACAGAGTAAAGGTGGGCATATAACTCACACCCCCGCCGACTCCATGGAGTACATCAAGAAGCTCATAAAGGATGATCTCAGACAGAGTAAAGGTGGGTATATAACTCACACCCCCGCCGACTCCATGGAGTACATCAAGAAGCTCATAAAGGATGATCTCAGACAGAGTAAAGGTGGGTATATAACTCACACCCCCGCCGACTCCATGGAGTACATCAAGAAGCTCATAAAGGATGATCTCAGTCAGAGTAAAGGTGGGTATATAACTCACACCCCCGCCGACTCCATGGAGTACATCAAGAAGCTCATAAAGGATGATCTCAGACAGAGTAAAGGTGGGTATATAACTCACACCCCCGCCTACTCCATGGAGTACATCAAGAAGCTCATAAAGGATGATCTCAGACAGAGTAAAGGTGGGTATATAACTCACACCCCCGCCGACTCCATGGAGTACATCAACAAGCTCATAAAGGATGATCTCAGACAGAGTAAAGGTGGGTATATAACCCACACCCCCGCCGACTCCATGGAGTACATCAAGAAGCTCATAAAGGATGATCTCAGACAGAGTAAAGGTGGGTATATAACTCACACCCCCGCCTACTCCATGGAGTACATCAAGAAGCTCATAAAGGATGATCTCAGACAGAGTAAAGGTGGGTATATAACCCACACCCCCGCCTACTCCATGGAGTATATCAAGAAGCTCATAAAGGATGATCTCAGACAGAGTAAAGGTGGGTATATAACTCACACCCCCGCCTACTCCATGGAGTACATCAAGAAGCTCATAAAGGATGATCTCAGACAGTGTAAAGGTGGGTATATAACTCACACCCCCGCCGACTCCATGGAGTACATCAAGAAGCTCATAAAGGATGACCTCAGACAGAGTAAAGGTGGGTATATAACCCACACCCCCGCCGACTCCATGGAGTACATCAAGAAGCTCATAAAGGATGATCTCAGACAGAGTAAAGGTGGGTATATAACCCACACCCCCGCCGACTCCATGGAGTACATCAAGAAGCTCATAAAGGATGATCTCAGACAGAGTAAAGGTGGGTATATAACTCACACCCCCGCCGACTCCATGGAGTACATCAACAAGCTCATAAAGGATGATCTCAGACAGAGGAAAGGTGGGTATATAACTCACACCCCCGCCGACTCCATGGAGTACATCAAGAAGCTCATAAAGGATGACCTCAGACAGAGTAAAGGTGGGTATATAACTCACACCCCCGCCGACTCCATGGAGTACATCAACAAGCTCATAAAGGATGATCTCAGACAGAGTAAAGGTGGGTATGTAACTCACACCCCCGCCGACTCCATGGAGTACATCAAGAAGCTCATAAAGGATGATCTCAGACAGAGTAAAGGTGGGTATATAACTCACACCCCCGCCGACTCCATGGAGTACATCAACAAGCTCATAAAGGATGATCTCAGACAGAGTAAAGGTGGGTATATAACTCACACCCCCGCCGACTCCATGGAGTACATCAAGAAGCTCATAAAGGATGATCTCAGACAGAGTAAAGGTGGGTATATAACTCACACCCCCGCCTACTCCATGGAGTACATCAACAAGCTCATAAAGGATGATCTCAGACAAAGTAAAGGTGGGTATATAACTCACACCCCCGCCGACTCCATGAAGTACATCAACAAGCTCATAAAGGATGATCTCAGACAGAGTAAAGGTGGGTATATAACTCACACCCCCGCCGACTCCATGAAGTACATCAACAAGCTCATAAAGGATGATCTCAGACAGAGTAAAGGTGGGTATATAACTCACACCCCCGCCTACTCCATGGAGTACATCAAGAAGCTCATAAAGGATGATCTCAGACAGAGTAAAGGTGGGTATATAACTCACACCCCCGCCTACTCCATGGAGTACATCAAGAAGCTCATAAAGGATGATCTCAGACAGTGTAAAGGTGGGTATATAACTCACACCCCGCCGACTCCATGGAGTACATCAAGAAGCTCATAAAGGATGACCTCAGACAGAGTAAAGGTGGGCATATAACTCACACCCCCGCCGACTCCATGGAGTACATCAACAAGCTCATAAAGGATGATCTCAGACAGAGTAAAGGTGGGTATATAACTCACACCCCCGCCGACTCCATGGAGTACATCAACAAGCTCATAAAGGATGATCTCAGACAGAGTAAAGGTGGGTATATAACTCACACCCCCGCCGACTCCATGGAGTACATCAAGAAGCTCATAAAGGATGATCTCAGACAGAGTAAAGGTGGGCATATAACTCACACCCCCGCCGACTCCATGGAGTACATCAACAAGCTCATAAAGGATGATCTCAGACAGAGTAAAGGTGGGTATATAACCCACACCCCCGCCGACTCCATGGAGTACATCAAGAAGCTCATAAAGGATGATCTCAGACAGAGTAAAGGTGGGTATATAACTCACACCCCCGCCGACTCCATGGAGTACATCAAGAAGCTCATAAAGGATGATCTCAGACAGAGTAAAGGTGGGTATATAACTCACACCCCCGCCTACTCCATGGAGTACATCAAGAAGCTCATAAAGGATGATCTCAGACAAAGTAAAGGTGGGTATATAACCCACACCCCCGCCGACTCCATGGAGTACATCAAGAAGCTCATAAAGGATGATCTCAGACAGAGTAAAGGTGGGTATATAACTCACACCCCCGCCGACTCCATGGAGTACATCAAGAAGCTCATAAAGGATGATCTCAGACAGAGTAAAGGTGGGTATATAACTCACACCCCCGCCTACTCCATGGAGTACATCAAGAAGCTCATAAAGGATGATCTCAGACAAAGTAAAGGTGGGTATATAACCCACACCCCCGCCGACTCCATGGAGTACATCAAGAAGCTCATAAAGGATGACCTCAGACAGAGTAAAGGTGGGTATATAACTCACACCCCCGCCGACTCCATGGAGTACATCAACAAGCTCATAAAGGATGATCTCAGACAGAGTAAAGGTGGGTATATAACCCACACCCCCGCCGACTCCATGGAGTACATCAAGAAGCTCATAAAGGATGATCTCAGACAGAGTAAAGGTGGGTATATAACTCACACCCCCGCCTACTCCATGGAGTACATCAAGAAGCTCATAAAGGATGATCTCAGACAGTGTAAAGGTGGGTATATAACTCACACCCCCGCCGACTCCATGGAGTACATCAAGAAGCTCATAAAGGATGACCTCAGACAGAGTAAAGGTGGGTATATAACCCACACCCCCGCCGACTCCATGGAGTACATCAAGAAGCTCATAAAGGATGATCTCAGACAGAGTAAAGGTGGGTATATAACTCACACCCCCGCCGACTCCATGGAGTACATCAAGAAGCTCATAAAGGATGATCTCAGACAGAGTAAAGGTGGGTATATAACCCACACCCCCGCCGACTCCATGGAGTACATCAAGAAGCTCATAAAGGATGATCTCAGACAGAGTAAAGGTGGGTATATAACTCACACCCCCGCCGACTCCATGGAGTACATCAACAAGCTCATAAAGGATGATCTCAGACAGAGTAAAGGTGTGTATATAACCCACACCCCCGCCGACTCCATGGAGTACATCAAGAAGCTCATAAAGGATGATCTCAGACAGAGTAAAGGTGGGTATATAACTCACACCCCCGCCGACTCCATGGAGTACATCAAGAAGCTCATAAAGGATGATCTCAGACAGAGTAAAGGTGGGTATATAACTCACACCCCCGCCTACTCCATGGAGTACATCAAGAAGCTCATAAAGGATGATCTCAGACAGAGTAAAGGTGGGTATATAACTCACACCCCCGCCTACTCCATGGAGTACATCAAGAAGCTCATAAAGGATGACCTCAGACAAAGTAAAGGTGGGTATATAACCCATTGTTTGGCAGCGAATCGGTTACAGCTTTCGTAAATGCTTGGGTAAATAAATGCATGATTAACCTGAAATGACATAAAGCTATGGTGCAATACAGTTGGTTGTACGACGATTGTACTATTTATTACATTGTAGCATCCAAGATGATACTTTCATGAAAAGCCAGTCTGAAAGATTTTGCTCATCATAAAGGCAAGAGCTCGGCGTTTACAACAATTAAGTTAAATTCCGGAAGGAAAGCTAACGCAATACTAACGCCTTCGGGATCGTAACATCATTTGTTTATTGTTGTGACAGAAGCGATCACTATGACACGAAACGATTCTTGTTTTAGGCCCGTGTTTAGTTTCTGATGTGCTTTCAGACCTCAAGGTTGACGTGCACCGCCAGGACTCCGGGAGTAGCGGTAGGCTGAGCAACAGCGGCGCGGGCCACGAGGAGGTGGCCGTGGTGGTGACCGGTATCCCCGCCGAGGAGGGACCCAGCCAGGCCGACCTCAGGCAGCGCCACGACAGCAAACACAGCCGCCGCAGCGCCCCCTGCGATAGCCCAAGGTCAAGGCGGTCATCCGGAACGTCAGGTGCTAGAGCCAAAGGTATTAGTCCAATGTTTGTGTTCTCACGCATTATTGTTATTCTACCGACGAAGCAGCGCATTGTTTAATTTATTGCATAACTCCAGAAACTGGGCAAGACAATTACAATACCCTCAACCAAAATGCTGTGTCCTTTTGTATGACTGAATTTCTATATTGTCCTGATGTTGATCAGGGTCGGCATTCATGGAACTGACACAGAAGATACGCACGTCGTATGCTGTCACGCCCCAGGCGGTAGTATTTAGAATCTCGATAATAATCGGTGACCCCGAAATCCTCGCAATGGAATCAAATCTCCCTCGCAGGTGTTTGTTCTGTTGGTTAAGCAGCGCATCGTGTCGTTCCAGATAAGTCTGATGGAAGTCCCCGGAAGTTCACTCGGGAGCTGCTGAACGCCCGCCGGGCCCAGGACGACGGCGAAGAGCCATCTTTCAGTGACGTCATCTCCTCAAGCGGCTTTGTCCCGGTCGACCGGGAGGAGGCGCTGCAGCACGGAACGCCGCGTCGGGACACCAGCGTTCCACACGGAACGCCGCGTCGAGACGCCAGCGTTCAGCCCGGGACGCCGGTTCGAGACGCGGCGTCGCCGTGCGGGTCGCAGGCCGACACTCCCGAGACGGACGTCGCCAGCGCCACGGCGTCCGTCGTGGACGAGACGCCGACAGCGTCGCCGAGCCGGATTAAATCTCGGCGCCACCGTAAAGCGGTGCGCAGGACACGTAGCACGATGGACTCGCCCCATCCGTTAAAACAACATTCCGTCGAGCTCAACACGCGTGGCTCTCTGGGCGCGCGCCGGATACAGGTGGCTCCGCATAGCGGTGCCGCGGGTGCTTCTTGCAGTATTAGCAGTAGCGGCGTCAACGCTAGCGGCGGCGCCATCGCCAAATCGAAAACGAGGCAGATGTCGTTGCCGGAGCGAGGCGCCGACCAGGAAGCCCTGGACGAGCTCACGGCGGACGGTCAGCTGATCAGCTCCTGGGAGACCCGACATCGGGACATCGACCAGTCGTCGCTCAGCTCCTACAAGGAGACCAGCCCCGAGGCGGAGAGCAGGCCGCCTCATACCGCCACCCCGCTCCCACAGGCCGAGGCGGCACCCCCACCCCCCGTGCCCCCCGAACCCGCGGCGGCTGCGGCGGCTGCGGCGGCGGCGGCTGCGTCTGCGGCGGCTGCGGCGGCGGCGGTGGACGCGTCCGTTCCGGATGTCCACTTCCGCTCCAGAACTGAGACCCCTAGCGGCGAGTCGCTGAGAGCGCCAAAATTCAGAACACGGCCCAAGTTAACGTCGATCCGAACTAACAGCTTCCACCACCAGGACTCTCTGAAGGCCCGACGCAAGATGGCTCACGCCGGGGTGGACCGGCAGCGCTCTAAGTCCCTGGTGGAGACCCACCACAGGCACTCGGACCCTGACCCGCTCCGGTCCTCGCAGCGCTCCTGCCTCAGCGGCACCTCCACCCTGACGTCATCCACCTCCACGGGACAGTCGCCGACGCTCTCCTGCCGTAAATCTAGTCTCTCCGAAGATTCTTCGGATCTCAGCGACCGTGACGCTTATAAGATATACCCTAAAATAGCCGTACCGCGGTCCTCGACGCGCCGGCCGAAGGCGCTCGACGAGAAGTCGGAATCGAGCAATACATTGACAGACCAGACGCTGAAGGCCTCCAGCAGTGATAACAATGGTCGCTCGGGGCCGCGGGGGGGCGTCAAACCCAAGCGGACTAACCCACGCGGCGGAGCCTTCAAGCTCTTGCCGGCCTTCCTCAGGGGCAGTAACGAAGGCGCGGAAGCACAGGGCGTCGAGGTCAAAGGTCAGCCTCAGTCGCATCAGTCCAGCGTTGTCGGGTTGGATTGGTTGTTTAGCACCGACAGCGATTCGGCAAGTTCCGGTGAGTGATCCTTTTCGCCTGCTCCGTGTACTGGTGTAAGTAGAGCGGATCATAGCGGGGATGGTTCATGTTCTGTTTTTCATTCACACAGTTATCTCATCACAATTGTCTATCGAGAAGCACAGTCAGTACTCATGTCCTGCAGTATGTTTCTACAAGCACATCCGACCATCTCTTCATCTCTATCCTCTCCGTTTCCGTTGGATGTGTCCGTTACTTTTCAGCATTTTTATTTCATGCACACATTGGCGGGAAACATCCGATATTGGTCATTGATATAAATCCTGTGTTTCTGTCCTCGGCCGTCAGATGGCGGGCCAGGTCATTCGGATGGTGAGTCGGACTCCCTAAGCACGGTCACCAACGACGGATCCAGGGAATCCAGTCGGGAGCGATCTCGGGAGCAGGCCCGCCGCCACCACCACCACCACCACCGGCACCACCACCACCACCACCACCGGCGCCTCTCCCGCCACGACTCCAGCTCATCCTTTGCCTCATTGGACAGCGACGACGGCGCCGAGCAACCACGTGACTCGGACAGCGGCAGTCACGTGTCTCCCGCCAAGACTCACCAGGCGATGGAGGAGGAGAACGTCACGTGCAGGTCGTCGGGGGAGGACACCAGTGAGTGGTCACCATGGAGACCGTCATCTCGGATCAATGCATATCTCTGATCAATGCATATATCTCTGATGATGCAAATATCTCTGATAATGCAAATATCTCTGATAATGCATATATCTCTGATAATGCATATATCTCTGATCCTTGCATATATCTCTGATCATTGCATATATCTCGGATCAATGTATTTATCTCTGACCAATACGTTATATACACCGACATGCCAGACTTTGGTGTACAGTACGTGATGGTGCCAATACCTCGCAAGGAATGTGGATGACTACACTTGAACAACCTATAACATTCAAAACAAGTCTCACATACAGATAATAATACATGTCATATTGATTAAAAACGCAGTTAATTCCACTTTGTTGTTGACTTTCAAGCTGTTGCTTACCATATTTAAGTTGCTGCGTTATAAACGATGCCAACTAATATTAATTTTTAAGCAGTATATATGGAGTGATACGCGAATCGTTCTTTATCACTTATTATTGTAAATCTCAAATGGGTAAAAGCATTTCTTACGTGACCCGCATACTCGTCATATAATCATCAGACTGGTCAGAAAGGACAGAATGAGTCTTGAAGTGTCTCTCCGGGTCAGACTGGACAAGGCGAGTCAGACTTGTCTGTACGGATATGCAGCGCGGTGCTTGTGTGTGTTAGTTGACCATGATGACCCCCCTGTGGTGGCCTTGACCTTGACCCAGGTGAGAACCCCGCCGACCAGTCCCAGGAGATCACGGACACGGTGGAACTGAGTCGCCGCCTCCTGGAGATACTCAGCAAGTGCGACCCGGCCGAGACCGAGGAGGAGCTGAAGAAACTAAAGGAGGAACTCAACGCCCGGCGTGAGTCCGCATTTTAGTGCAGCCGGCCTTATGGGGGGCTTGGTGCCTTTGTTAACTTGATATCTTATGAATGCCAGCAGCAGTAATGAAGAGATGTGCCATCTGTATAGTCAAGTATACGAACAATATAAATTGGAAAGAGCTCGAGGTTTCTGTAAGTGAATTAATTGTGTAAATCCTTTGATTATGTGAATCATTTACTAGCATAAGTCATTTATTTGTATAAGTCATTTAATTGTGTAAATCATTTAATTGTGTAAGTCATTTAATCGTGTAAGTCATTTAATTGTGTAAATCATTTAATTGCGTATGTCGTTTAATTGCGAAAGACAATGAATCGTGTAAGTCAATTAATTGTGCACGCCAAATATATGTAAGTTAATTAATTGTTAACATGAAGAGAAGCGTCAGTTTATTTCGTTGCTATGACCGCACCGCACCCCTTCTTCGCCCGCCGTAGTTGCTGCCGAGGAGCGACAAGAGCCATCCACGTCAGTTGAAAAGCCATCGACAAGCAGGGCACCAGCCTCTTCAGACCGACCGGCCAACGGCAGGGCACCAGCCTCTTCCGACCGACCGTCCAGCGGCAGGGCACCAGGTTCTGCCGACCGTCCAGCCAGTAGCAGGGCACCAGCTTCTACGGACCGCCCGGCTAGCGGCAGGACACCAGCGTCTGACAAAAAGGGACCGGACTCGAGTCGAAAGTCTAGGTCACGAGAAGGTAGGTTTTCGTCCAAAAAATTAATCGGGATTTTTTTTTACTTGCTCATTTATTTTATGTTTTTCATCTGTTACTTCTTGCAAACAAATTCTGCTTTACGATGTGCCGGATTTTAATTTCTTCATTTATATCAGTGTAGAGATAAGTTTATGACCTAACCTGGAGTCCACATATGAATAGAAAAGTCAAAGTATATGAAAACGCTGATTAATAAACACAAAAAAAATACCAAGAGAAACATATTATGTAACATATTTCACCGCCGATAACCAGTGTTAACATGGCCCAGCCGTAGCTATACCCACGTGACGCACAATAACGTGTTGCCTTGGTGACGCAGGCCGCCGGTTGCGGGCACGTGGTCGGCGATCAGCCCACGTGGAGAGCGTCAGCCCCGCCCCGGACGCCGACAGACCGGACCCCGACTCCCTGTCCGTGGCCGGCGGGGCCACACCCGGCACGACCCCCGGCACGACCCCCGGCACCACCCCCGGCACCACCCCTGGCACGACCCCCGGCCCCAGGCCCGAGGGGGAGAAGGCGGGCAGCAGTCGGGAGTCCTCGGCCTCCAACCACAACGAGGCGTCAGCGCTCCTGTCGCAGCGGTCGCCCGCCAAGTCCGAGGACCTGGAGGCCTCGCCAGGCGGCGCTGTCGGCGGGGTCGAGAGGAGTGACAGAGGGTCAGCGCTCTTTATGTCTCATAGTGTTCGTTTTAAGTACAGCGTAGTAAAACTATGTACGCATGTGAAGAAATGAAATGCTGTGTCTTCTAGTCCAGGGTTTTTTTTTTTTTTAATATGTTACGGTAAATGGTGGTTAATTGTACATAAATAGCATATTAGGTTAACCCGGGCTAAGGCCGACGTCTTTGTTCCTGTAAGCACGCATTTCGATGGTCAGTATTGTAAGTAGGCAATAGTCTATTGTACTTGACGGCTCATTGTTCAAATGATAACTAGATAACTAAAAATGAAGCGCATATTTAGATAACTATTACCGGGATATTCCTATATATATTATTATAAAAAAATAAAAAAATATCATAACATATATAACCTACATTAGTACCAACTAAGCTGAACAGCCTTAGTTTTTAGAACTGCGCATCATGGGTGTACCTTTCTAGCGTGTAATATGTGTTATTATATTTGATTTTGATTGAAGAACAAGTGTTGCACGATTTAAGTTTAACCTGGCTGATTGTACTGTTCACCAGGAGGGGCAGGAAGCGGGCGACCAGCGCGAGGCAGCTGAGGAGAAGCGAGTCCGCTGGGGGGCGCTCGGAGGGGCCGCCGCCAGAGGCGCTGGAGACCATGCTCACCGCCAACATCAACCGCCACCTAGCGGAGACGCACGAAGACACGACCGAGGGCGCCGTCCATTGCTTCCAGGATGAGTTTGGTGAGGACCATGTAGAAGGCTAGGCATCAACGTATAGTTTGTGTTTTAGTGACGTTGTCAAGGCAGTTGAGGTTCCTTTTGTCATACTGTTGCTTGATAATCCTACGTCATCGCCCCAGTGGTAATGGTGATGGGGACCAACAGTAATGACTGATGGGGATGGGGTGCCCGCCCTGTATACAGACAGGTCGCACCCGGACCACTAAACGAGCCATAGTTTACCTAGGGAGTTATACAAACATATTCCGTGCACAGAGAAAAGACCTGATAACGGAGGGAGCCGTATAATAGAGGGACCGTATAATGCAGGGACCACTGTACTGTCATATTAGTTGTTAATTATTAGACCTTCGCTTGATGGAGCTGGTATTTCCGAAACCATATTTGTCACGTTAACTGATATTTTGATTTAACACTTCATTCCGCAATGGTACCAATACAGTATGCTTATAAACAACATGTGAATGAAGTATCACATGAAACCACATAGCCTAATTACAGAATTAGGGACAGCCACTGTAAAATTATTTGTCTAGTAATATTAAAACGATTTGCGTACCCGTACCTGACAGTGACTGCCCTATAGCAGGTACATAATGTTGAGCCTCCTATCTGACGCAGGTAATTGGCTGACGTACACCTTCGGTGAGAACAGCACAGGTGTCGCCACGGGTGTCATCGAGGCCATTCCGGCGGACCGAAAGCCAGTGGTCCGGAAGTGGTAAGACTCACTTCACGTTGCCCCAAAAATGATGTGACACAAAAAATATGTAATAACTCTCTGAAAATTTGACAAGTGAGACGCGCACGTGTCTTAGAACGTCTACTTCATCTAAGTTTAATGGTACAGAGAGACGTCCTATGTGCGACCAGTGAAACCGCCTTTTAGTTATAGTACGCGGATAAACTGGGTGCAGCTTTATGCACTTCCGGTCTAACACGTTCATGGGATTCCAGGCAAAGACTACATGAAGATTGCAATCGATTTACATGACTCTCATTTGATGTATGTGCATGATACTTTTGCTATAATTGCAAACACCCGACGCCGACTTCATCAACCGAATGGAATGCCGGCGTCTTAGATTATATCTGAAAGTCTTCCTTCCAGGGAAAAGTTTCTCAGTTTTCTGCTTGATGGTGACACGTAAGGTCTTATGGAGATTGTGGTTGAGAGATGTTTACATTTTAATGTTTCTTTGTGCAGTTCGATTTATCTGTAGTTATTGATCTTGAATTGTTGCTGTTTTTCTTTTCTTGTTCCGAGCGTGCTTCTTCATAATTTTATGATAGATTGTCCTTGTTTAACTTTATCATTGTTTGTTATTTATGTACCACTCACGGATGTGAACCACGTGCGCCGTATTTCAGGGAATCCAGTCCGGAGTCAATGTCCGGATCGACCGTCGTCCTGGATACGTCACTCAGCCACCCTCCCGTCGCGCGCAGCCGGATCCAGCCCAGCGCCAGCGAGTCGATCCTGCTCGACCTGGATCTGGCCGGCATCTCCGGAGCGCGGGCTCCCCGGAACGCCATCCAGAGCTACATGGACGCCCTTCTGGAGCGGGGAGGCTCGGAGAGCTCCAGCGAGACGGACTCCAACCTGACGCACAACGTGACGAGTGTGGAGGACAAACCCAAGCACTACTACAAGTTCTTCATTCTCCCAAAGCAGTTCGTCAAGATCCGTTTCGACCGCCTGGCCCTGGTCACTCTCATGGACAAGTGAGTGCCTTACCCCCCACACCCGTCTCGCTCTCCCCCACCACCCACCACCCACCGACCCCCTGGCCCTGGTCACCTTCATGGCAAGTCAGTGCCTTACCCCCCACACCCGTCTCGCTCTCCCCCACCACCCACCACCCACCGACCCCCTGGCCCTGGTCACCCTCATGGACAAGTGAGTGCCTTACCCCCCACACCCGTCTCGCTCTCCCCCACCACCCACCACCCACCGACCCCCTGGCCCTGGTCACATTCATGGCAAGTCAGTGCCTTACCCCCCACACCCGTCTCGCTCTCCCCCACCACCCACCACCCACCGACCCCCTGGCCCTGGTCACCCTCATGGACAAGCCAGTGCCATACCCCCCCCCCCCTCTCTCGCCCCCCACCCATACACAAACAGCCTGGTCTTGGTCACCCACATGGACAAGTCAGTGCTATACCTACTACGTCCCTCTCTCTCTACACCCCCCCCCCCCGCCACCACACACCGGCCTCCTGGCCCTGGTCACCCTCATGGACAAGTCAGTGCCCTACCCCCCACCTCCCTCTCTCTCTCCCCCACAACCCACCACACACCGATCGCCTGGCCCTGGTCACCCTCATGGACAAGTCAGTGCCATACCCCCCACCTCCCTCTCTCTCTCCCCCACAACCCACCACACACCGATCGCCTGGCCCTGGTCACCCTCATGGACAAGTCAGTGCCATACCCCCCACCTCCCTCTCTCTCTCCCCCACAACCCACCACACACCGATCGCCTGGCCCTGGTCACCATCATGGACAAGTCAGTGCCATACCCCCCACCCCCCTCTCCTCACCCAATCTCGTGCTCTCATGCTTTACGGCATAACTTTAGCTATATATTGTTCTTTAACTGTTGAGGTAGCTATGTGGTCGGAAGTCCGGTCTTCTAACAAAGATGAGGAAAAACGAGTGACAATTCACTCTTTGGCAGCAGATTTAGTGTTGCTAGCAGATATCTATGCACATTATATCAAGAACCCCCCGCCCCCATGGTACCGTAAATACTATACACCAAGGGGTGGACACATGCACAGATAGGAAGCGGGATGTGTTTCTATGTGTGCGTGAATTGTATTCGGGGATCTCAAGGGGATCGCCAGTGACCGTATTGTACCGATTATTTCCATGTATTGTATACGAAATTACGTGTTTATTATAAGTTATAATACAATGTTTCACATGATATCTTTGACGTCCAAGTGTTGCTGCTTATGACAAAAGTGCAACTAAATGAGATCGACTGGTCGCCGTTACTGTTACGTGAAAACTTTACTTCAGAGCGACTGTCACTTTTCTCGTTAATTTGTATCGTTAGTTTAATGTTACGATGATTACTGTGGATGTATTGGGGATTTGAGTCCTGGTGTTGTGGCCTCCCTTCAGGAACAGCGCCCTGGAGACGGTCATGTCCGTCCTGCTGGCGGTCGGGGTCGGGATCCTCGGGGCGCTCCTGCTGTCGCTCGGATTCTACCAGGACTTCTGGATCTTTGTCTTCTGTTTTGTTATCGCCTGCTGCCAATACTCACTGCTTAAGGTAGGTCGCCTGCTGCCAATACTCACTGCTTAAGGTAGGTCGCCTGCTGCCAATACTCACTGCTTAAGGTAGGTCGCCTGCTGCCAATACTCACTGCTTAAGGTAGGTCGCCTGCTGCCAATACTCACTGCTTAAGGTAGGTCGCCTGCTGCCAATACTCACTGCTTAAGGTAGGTCGCCTGCTGCCAATACTCACTGCTTAAGGTAGATCGCCTGCTGCCAATACTCACTGCTTAAGGTAGGTCGCCTGCTGCCAATACTGACTGCTTAAGGTAGGTTGCCTGCTGCCAATACTCACTGCTTAAGGTAGGTCGCCTGCTGCCAATACTCACTGCGTAAGGTAGGTCGCCTGCTGCCAATACTCACTGCTTAAGGTAGGTCGCCTGCTGCCAATACTCACTGCTTAAGGTAGGTCGCCTGCTGCCAATACTCACTGCTTAAGGTAGGTCGCCTGCTGCCAATACTGACTGCTTAAGGTAGATCGCCTGCTGCCAATACTCACTGCTTAAGTTAGGTCGCCTGCTGCCAATACTGACTGCTTAAGGTAGGTTGCCTGCTGCCAATACTCACTGCTTAAGGTAGGTCGCCTGCTGCCAGTACTCACTGCTTAAGGCAGGTCGCCTGCTGCCAATACTCACTGCTTAAAGTAGGTTGCCTGCTGCCAATACTCACCGCTTAAGGTAGGTTGCCTGCTGCCAATACTCACTGCTTAAGGTAGGTTGCCGGCTGCCAATACTCACTGCTTAAGGTAGGTCGCCTGCTGCCAAAATCACTGCTTAAGGTAGGTCGCCTGCTGCCAATACTCACTGCTTAAGGTAGGTCGCCTTCTGCCAATACACACTGCTTAAGGTAGGTTGCCTGCTGCCAATACTCACCGCTTAAGGTAGGTCGCCTGCTGCCAATACTCACCGCTTAAGGTAGGTCGCCTGCTGCCAATAGTCACTGCTTAAGGTAGGTTGCCTGCTGCCAATACTCACTGCTTAAGGTAGGTCGCCTGCTGCCAATACTCACTGCTTAAGGTAGGTCGCCTGCTGCCAGTACTCACTGCTTAAGGCAGGTCGCCTGCTGCCAATACTCACTGCTTAAAGTAGGTTGCCTGCTGCCAATACTCACCGCTTAAGGTAGGTTGCCTGCTGCCAATACTCACTGCTTAAGGTAGGTCGCCTGCTGCCAAAATCACTGCTTAAGGTAGGTCGCCTTCTGCCAAAATCACTGCTTAAGGTAGGTCGCCTTCTGCCAATACACACTGCTTAAGGTAGGTTGCCTGCTGCCAATACTCACCGCTTAAGGTAGGTCGCCTGCTGCCAATACTCACCGCTTAAGGTAGGTCGCCTGCTGCCAATAGTCACTGCTTAAGGTAGGTTGCCTGCTGCCAATACTGACTGCTTAAGGTAGATCGCATTTCTCTTTGGTTGCGGGTTCAAATCCCACCGGTGTCAAGCCGTATAATCCTTTCGTCCCAGTAGTTCATTGGTTCGGTTAGGCGCTTGTGTTTACAAAAGTGGCCTAAAACACCGATTTGTGCATCAACCTCTCAGGTTTCTTCAGATACAAGATCAAAAGTTTTATGGTGAAATCGGTCATTTGTTTGTCACTTTGGATGTTAAGTGGGATGGATTTTCTAAGCAGATGGAAGAATGCAGGTGCAAATGTCAAATATATCTCTATCATCGAAGGAATTGATTATAATACGATTACGCTAGGTATGTACTACCTCCCGCAGCACTGCATGTCAATGTGTCTGTTGATTTCTTGCAGAGTGTTCAACCTGATGCAGCATCACCGATGCATGTAAGTACCGGTATATATACAGATAGATTGATTTATTGTTTAAAGGCCACTGAACATCATGCATTTGACGTGATGCAGCAATTGTTAATTCACATTTGTATGCAAGCAGCAGTATATCTAGATAGTGCCAAACTTAAGGCATTGACCACGAAACCTCCGAGCAGTGTATAGGTATGTTGTAAAGGGATAGATATGGTCAGTACAGCTCCAATAGAATCGTAACAACTAAGAACCAGTCTTGGGTCTTGGACGTACATTGTTGGAAAATACGCATCCAGGTATCTTAGTTTTCTTCTCGACAAATTCGTCTGGCATTTAAATGACTTGCTGTTCATGATTGTTATTGTTCCAAAACCCATCCGAAACTTAAACTTAACTTTAAATTGCGCATGCGTTTATTTACTGTTATATTTATATGTTCTTTGGGTCTGATGGCTTTGAATGCTCAAAAAAACTCACTCACTCAGTAATACATACGTTCCATCAATACTTAACTCTACATTCCGCTGTGTGTGTGTTTTTTTTGTTGCCAGGGTTACAACCGAATCATTGTGTTCAGCCGTCCGTCGTACTTCTGTGTCTGTGGTATCCTGGTGCTTGGCCTCCACTATGCAAGCATTGCCTGGAGCGATGTCACCTTCTCCCTCTACGGCCTTCCCTTCACATCCCAGGGGGCGCTCGTCTTCGCCCGCGACCTCGTCAAAGGTCAGTACTCTATCTAGGTCAGGTCAAGACGCTATCTAGGTCAGGTCATGGCACTATCTAGGTCAGGTCAGTGATGCTCATCAAAGGGAAATCCCTGATGTCAAAAAGATTTTTTTGGGGTTAAACTAATATAACGTAACTATTGGTGGTAAGTTATTTTCAGTGGCTGGTACCCCTCGTCGATATCTTAACCTCGCCTCTGTCCAGGCATCACGAGTGCTTTCCACTCCTCCTCACCCCTCCTCCCCCATCCATTTTGTTTATTTAACATCATTTATTTAACGAGGCTCCCCTGAAATGAATGGCCGGTGTGCCGCTTTGTGCCGGAGATCACGGTGCCAATGTGTTTCTGTTTCTGTTTTGTCGGCAGTGTTTCTTCTGTTCTTCCCGCTGATATTCACCGTGGGACTGCTGCCTCAGGTCAACACCTTCCTCATGTACACACTGGAGCAGGTCGAGATCCACGTGTTCGGGGGGAGCGGTCAGTACACACCCAGTCAGGGCCAGTTCACCGGGCATCGCTGTAGAGCTGTCGGCGCGCAGAACCGGCGGCGGTCCTGGGTTCGATTCCCGGTGGCGACATCATGATTTCCACATCTTCTTTTATATAAATGAATCTCCAAATTCACTGTGCCAAAACCTAGTTGGTTCAGCCTCATGTGCCAGAGTGTCTCAATAAAATTAAAATAACCCAAAACATCAAATGTATTTCATAAATAACAGTGCAAAGTGAGGCATTAGAAACCGTCTCTCATTGATCTTGTCACCTTGTAGCTGGGATGTTCTATCGCGCTTTGTAAGTAACGCGACCGACGTAATGTGACGGGGAATTTTATCTTCAAAACTGTGGATCTGACGGCGCCTTGTCTTGGGTCTTTTCAGCAACTACAAACCTCAGCGGGTCTATCTTCACTGTCCTTCGGAGCTGCTTGTCTGTTACTATCCTGTATGGATTCTGCTTCGCTGGGATTAAGGTAGGCAACCTTGTTAATTGCTCAAAATAAAGGCCTTCTGTCGTAACGATGATTAACCGTAGTTTATTGATCTGAAAATAAAGTTTCTGATTTGTATAATATCGTATAAAGTGAAGTGTATCAGATCTTTGGTGTTGTGGTTTCAGTGTTATACTTAACCCCCCCCCCCCTTATCTTCTCTTCCCCCCCAGGACCCACCCTCCCGTCCCGAGCAGTCCAACACGGCTCAACACGTGCTGTTCTCAGTGTACTGCGGGGTAGTCGTCCCCCTGTGTTACCACCTGAGTCGGAACGCCAGCGACACCAGCATCTTGTGGTGAGCCACGATATTATAACGACAACCATTCTAATACATGTACACATCACTCCTGTATGCATCACTCCTGTATACCTCACTCCTGTACACATCACTCCTGTATACATCACTCCTGTACACATCACTCGTGTACACCTCACTCCTGTACACATCACTCCTGTACACATCACTCCTGTACACATCACTCCTGTATACATCACTCCTGTATACATCACTCCTGTACACCTCACTCCTGCATACATCACTCCTGCATGCATCACTCCTGTACACCTCACTCCTGTACACATCACTCCTGTATACCTCACTCCTGTACACATCACTCCTGTACACATCACTCCTGTATACATCACTCCTGTACACATCACTCGTGTACACCTCACTCCTGTACACATCACTCCTGTACACATCACTCCTGTATACATCACTCCTGTACACATCACTCCTGTACACCTCACTCCTGCATACATCACTCCTGCATGCATCACTCCTGTACACCTCACTCCTGTACACATCACTCCTGTATACATCACTCCTGCATGCATCACTCCTGTACACATCACTCCTGTACACATCACTCCTGTATACATCACTCCTGTACACATAACTCCTGTACACATCACTCCTGTACACATCACTCCTGTACACATCACTCCTGTACACATCACTCCTGCATACATCACTCCTGCATGCATCACTCCTGTACACCTCACTCCTGTACACATCACTCCTGTACACCTCACTCCTGTATACATCACTCCTGTACACCTCACTCCTGTACACCTCACTCCTGTATACATAACTCCTGTACACATCACTCCTGTACACATCACTCCTGTACACTTCACTCCTGTACACCTCACTCCTGTATACATCACTCCTGTACACATCACTCCTGTACACATAACTCCTGTACACCTCACTCCTGTACACCTCACTCCTGTATACATCACTCCTGTACACATCACTCCTGTACACCTCACTCCTGTACACCTCACTCCTGTACACATCACTCCTGTACACATCACTCCTGTACACATCACTCCTGTACACATCACTTCTGTACACATCAGTCCTGTACACCTCACTCCTGCATACATCACTCCTGTATACATCACTCCTGTACACCTCACTCCTGTATACATCACTCCTGTATACATCACTCCTGTACACATCACTCCTGTATACATCACTCCTGTACACATCACTCCTGTACACATCACTCCTGTACACATCACTCCTGTATACATCACTCCTGTATACATCACTCCTGTACACATCACTCCTGTACACATCACTCCTGTACACATCACTCTTGTACACATCACTCCTGTACACATCACTCCTGTACACATCACTCCTGTACACCTCACTCCTGTACACATCACTCCTGTATACATCACTCCTGTACACATCACTCCTGTACACATCACTCCTGTACACCTCACTCCTGTACACATCACTCCTGTATACATCACTCCTGTACACATCACTCCTGTACACCTCACTCCTGTACACATCACTCCTGTACACATCACTCCTGTACACCTCACTCCTGTACACATCACTCCTGTACACATCACTCCTGTACACCTCACTCCTGTACACATCACTCCTGTACACATCACTCCTGTACACCTCACTCCTGTACACATCACTCCTGTATACATCACTCCTGTACACATCACTCCTGTACACCTCACTCCTGTACACCTCACTCCTGTACACCTCACTCCTGTACACATCACTCCTGTACACCTCACTCCTGTACACATCACTCCTGTATACATCACTCCTGTACACCTCACTCCTGTACACATCACTCCTGTATACATCACTCCTGTACACCTCACTCCTGTATACATCACTCCTAATTTATTCTACTTATTCTTTATCTAATGGGTGAGTAGATTTACTGTTCCTAATGTAATAGCCCCTGTATTTTATGTTGAATATTGTTAATATTGTGTCATTGATACTTAATGTCTGTAAATTTGAACAATAATATCACCCCCAAAACTAAAATAATAATCCCTGATCATTTCTTTTATCGGAGCTTACGACAGCTTCAAATAATTGTTATTGTATCCGAAAGAGACTTTTCCTTGTGTCGGAAAACTGACACATGATATCCAATAATCTTAAGTAAATGTACGTTATGATATTGTTACCAGGCAACTGCTGAAAGGGTGCATTCTGGGAAAGAAAGAGGACCCCGAGACGGAGCTGGTCGATCCCCTACCGGGAAAGCTGAAGAAGGCCGTGGTACGTCATTGTGGTCACGTGGTGCTGATGGTCTCGTGGTGCTGATGGTCACGTGGTGCTGATGGTCACATGACTTAAGGAGCACAACTCACCCAATATTTAGCTGCTCGTCAATACCGGTTCAATATATTCGTAGTTGTTAATTCCACATTTTTTTTATTGAAACTAGTTATATTTTTTTTGCATCAATGTATATGGGCTATAAGAAATTATACATGTTTCTAGAATTATTGTGGCATGTGTGTCATTATACAAACAAAGCAGGAAAATACATGCCAGTGTAGATCACAGTCAACCTAGAAGTTAACATTTCACTCCTCCAGGTAATTTATTCTAATGCCATATACTTTTAATTTTATAATGAAAGGTGTTGCTTCTGTATCACAATGGAACTGAAAAGTATACAATTTTTACACACTTTATGGCGTGGCTGTTTATCCACTGACACTGGGATGGTTTACTGCGTGGCTACTCCACGAATAGTTGGCCGTACTATGAATATGGTAGTTTACAATCGTGGGTTTTGTCACAGTGGCAGCGGCTGCGGTCTGACCTGATAGTCTGTGTCATTAGCGCTGTCCTAGTCTTCGCCATCAGTGTAAGCACTGTCTTCAGCAGCCCAGTGCTACAGGTAGGCGGTCCGCTCGGTGTGTGTGCGACAGACCTACCCTATGTAGGCTGATGGTCTGTATGACAGACCTTCCCTATATATACATAGCGACCCTGAAACCTGGGCACATAGCAGGGAAACCTACAGTAAAACAAGAAATATATCTATATATGTAATATACATATATAATGGTATATTATTTTATACACTTTAAATGTAAATTGCAAAGTGATGATTGCAAGCTGTTGCTAACTGCTATGGACCCCCCCCCCCCAGCCCACCCTGTTCTCGGTGCTGGCGTACCTGGCTGGCTGTCTGGGCCTCCTGACCCACTACGTCATACCTCAGCTGCGCAAGGAGATGCCCTGGCTGTGCTGTGCGCACCCTATTCTACCCAATCAGGAGCGAAACCAGTTTGAAGTGCGGGGTAAGCTCGTGTTTCTTATTGGCCGAATCTCCCGGGTAGCATCGTCGAGCTCGCCATGTTTTGTTCTATTTTGCTGCGTCACCAGCTGAACGATTTCCTACAAATTACTGCAATATTTTGTTGGGTATTGCTGGAAATATTCATTTACAAACTTGATGGCATTTTAAAGTCGCCTAAATGACTTAACCTTCCTAAAGTGTTTAGTAAAATTAGACAGTTTAGTAAATTATGTTTATACGTGTGAAAACGTGTATCTCATTAGTATAGAAGTACCTTCTCACGTCGGTGTCCCATTGATCATATACATTTATGACCTTCAGTGGCGGCCAAGGTGATGTGGTTTGAGCGTCTGTACGCCTGGCTGCGCTTCCTGGAGCGGAACCTGGTGTACCCGGCCCTCTTCCTGAACGGGCTGACCGCCTCGGCCAGGACCATCATGGAGCAGAACAAGTTCGGATTGCAGTGAGTAGGACACTTTTAGCTGGTGGATCTGCTAAGCCTAGCAACACTGGTTATTTAGTCTTACCTCAACCCCCTCCCCCGGCAGCCTAGCCGCGCTATCATTTAGTCCTAACTCTGACCCTCTCCCGCAGCCTGGCCAATCAGATCATTTAGTTCTAACTGCCCCTCATTCCACAGCCTGGCAGCACTAATTATCTAGCCCTAATTCTGCCCTCTCCTGCACTCCCCTCACAGCCTGGCACATTTTGTCCTAACTCTATCCCTCCCCACAGCCTGGCTGCACTGAAATTTTGTCCTAACTCTACCCTGATCATTTTATTCTAACACTACCCCTCCCTACGGGCTGGTCACACTGATCATTTTGTTCTAACTCTACCCCTGCCCCCACACCCTGGCCACACTGATCATTTTGTTCTAACTCTACCCCTCCCTACGGCCTGGCCACACTGATAATTTTGTTCTAACTCTAGCCTGGCCACGCTGATCATCGCCATATGCAGCCTGAAGATGTTCCGGAGCGGGTTCGCCGACACGCCGCGCCAGTTCATGATCGTCGTCTTCACGGTGTTGTTCTTCAAGTACGACTACAGCCACGCCTCCGAGACATTCCTCATCGACTACTTCTTCATGTCTGTCATCTTCAGCAAGGTGCCTACCTCATGGCTCCAACGTTACTGCTGACGTCACATGATTATTATTATCCCATGTATTAATAGTAGTCCTAGTGATAATAGAAGTATTTTGTGTCATCACATTTATCATATTTTTCATCTTATATTCATGTGCGCTTCGTGTAATCTTGCTGAGAAAAATTGCGTGGTTTATATTTTTGTGATACGGAATCAAATAGAAACAACGAAATCAGTTATAAGTCCAGTTCGAGTGACATGAAAACAAATTCAAAAGTAATGAAAATTAAATCCACTGCCTGGATATTTCAACTTTAATTCAACCTGAGATCGAAAATGAAACTGCAAATTTATTTTTTGTTTGTTTATTTCAGTTTTACGAGTTGTACCTGAAGGTGAAGTTTATCCTGACGTACATCGCACCCTGGCAGATCACCTGGGGCTCCGCCTTCCACGCCTTTGCTCAACCCTTCTCCGTGCCTCGTATCCTTTCACAGCTCTACCGCCCAGCACAAGATTACAGGTCATATATATTTATCACCTGTAATGACACCTGGACGGGTTTGATGCGTCCCAGTTTGGGAAATCTCGCATGGACGTCTGTGAATCTCGTCCCAGTTGGCCACCACGTCCATGCCGTCCTGTCGTCGAAATAAAGTGACCTATATATATTCATATATATATGTGTATATATACGTATCGTTTTGGAGTTATAGCGCGTGTAGCAGTGGTGAATGCCCGAGGTGACCGCCTCGTGTTTACCCAAGGTAGCCTTGCTATGTATAAAGGGAGCCTAGGAACCCTGTCAGCATTTTGTATGCATGAAATATTCTGTGAAATATACTACGAAATACCCTAAGAAATATACTGTTAAATATACTACAAAATATACTATGAAATATACTGTGAAATATACTATAAAATATGTTGTGAAATATACACAACTGCATGATAGAAGTCCCAACCCGTTCTGTCAGGTACTAAAGTGACCACAATCACCCCCATCGTCGTGTGCTGAAGATAATTCACTAATCCAGCTTTAGTTCAAGCGACTGACGAAAGCTCAGGTGACGTATTATGGCCATATCTGTTGGGTGTTTTGTCCTTGACGGCGTTCCATACTCGGCCATGCTGTTCCTGCAAGCCATCGTGTCGGCTTTCTTCTCGACGCCCCTCAACCCCCTGCTGGGCAGCGCCATCTTCATCACGTCATACGTCCGTCCGGTCAAGTTCTGGGAGCGAGACTACAAGTGAGCACACCCACCTGGCTCTACGGCCTTGCGCCCTGTACACCGCCAGAGCTAAACTACCGTAGAACCGCCATCGCGTTGTAATGCGTTGCGGTTTTCAGGCTCCACGAGGCCGACCGCCGGAGGACCATAGAACCGCCAGTGCGTGCTAAAGCGTTGCTATAAATAGCCAAGCGGCGGGATTCTGGGTCATGCACGTGTACGCCGCGTGAACACGCAACGGCGGTTCTACGGTAGTCCAGGGCTGGCGGGGTAATGCATGTACTGTAATGGCCTAGTAATGTATGTGAAAACATGGTTCAGCCTCAAACCCATTGCTCCTAAAGGCAGCGAATAGCCCATTGGAACCCTGGAACCGCTTTCTGTGGCATGTTTCATGCAGCCTCATTTCAATGTTGCGGGGAGCCCCCGCTGTTACCATGTCTGTGTGTCCCAGGATAAAGATTCCATGTCCTTCTTCGCAAAGAGTAGGGAGATACCCCGGGGACATGGCTTCACTCTCCCTTCCTTTTTCCATCGACGCGATATGACCAAAGGTGGTTAAAGCGTTCTGAATATACATCCATTCATCCATAACAATGACGCTTATTTTCCCGCGGATTTAATAATTAAGTCGTGGACCGTAGTAACGTGAGTGTGTTGTTTGCAGCACTAAGAGGGTGGACCACACGAACACACGTCTGTCGTCACAGCTGGACAGGAACCCCGGTGAGTGGCACAGCCAGCGGCACAACACGGCCCTGAGCATGAACACAATGGTACAGAACGGCATATCTTTAGGCCTTTAGACTAACAGAGGCAGCCAAGCTACTAGGTCGGTCTCAGAGTGGTATAAACTTTGTAAATATATCACTGATCTCATACAAACTGTCAGTGAGAAAACCAAACAACCTGCATTACTTCCTTGTTTAAGTTCGTTTTTTGCTTATTCCCCTCCATGAAGGCAGATATTTTCCTCATGCTCCTTTGCTATGATGTAAGTGAATATCAGCATGCAGCCTTTACCCGTACAGATCACACGCTGTCCCTCTCGCTCCAGGTGCGGACGACAACAACCTGAACTCGATCTTCTACGAGCACCTGACGCGGTCGCTGCAGCACAGCCTGTGTGGGGACCTGCTGATGGGGCGGTGGGGGCCGGCCGCCCAGGGCGACTGCTTCATTATCGCCTCAGACTACCTCAACGCACTCGTCCACATCGTCGAGATGGGCAACGGACTGGTCACCTTTCAGCTCAGGGGGCTAGAGTTCAGGGGTAAGTGGGTCAGGTCATGGGTTAGTGGGTCGCCTTCCAGCTCGGGGGGCTAGAGTTCAGGGGTAAGTGGGCCAGGTCATGGCTTAGTGGGTCACCTCTCAGCTCGGGGGGCATAGAGTTCAGGGGTAAGTGGGTCAGGTCATGGCTTAGTGGGTCACCTTTCAGCTCAGGGGGCTAGAGTTCAGGGGTAAGTGGGTAAGGTCACGGTTAGTTGATCAGGCCATGGCTTAGTGGGTCACCTTTCAGCTCAGGGGGCATAGAGTTCAGGGGTAAGTGGGCCAGGTCATGGCTTAGTGGGTCACCTTCCAGCTCGGGGGGCTAGAGTTCAGGGGGAAGTGGGTTAGGTCATGATCGTGAACAAATTCCATTAAGCATGCAAACACACAGTTCTTTGATATTCATTTATTCATACGTTGGCTAACCTTTTACTACTCCCCCACCGTCCGGTCCACCTACCCCCCCCCCCCCCCCACACTTCCCTGACAGGCACGTACTGCCAGCAGCGCGAGGTGGAGGCCATCACCGAAGGCGTGGAGGAGGACGAGGGCTTCTGCTGCTGCGAGCCCGGCCACCTGCCCCACTTCGTCTCCCTCAACGTGGCGTTCAGCGAGCGGTGGCTGGCCTGGGAGGTGGTCGTCACCAAGTACGTGCTGGAGGGCTACAGCATCTCGGACAACAGCGCCGCCTCCATGCTGCAGGTGTTCGACCTGCGCAAAGTCCTCATCACCTACTACGTCAAGGTGAGACGCGTGCCCTTGACGCCTGCCCAGAAAACGGCCACCGACCACAGTGCATACATGGGGCAATTCTGTTTGCGTTTGCTCGTTGTGCGTAGACTATAGGACAAATATAATATCAACACAATTCAGTTAGCTTCCCTACATTTAAACATGTTATGAACAAAAGCAGCCAATTTACAGATTAAAATTTCGTCCCTCGTCGACATAGTTGGGTCAGTCGGCTAAAGTTACCATGCAAAGGATTGGCGATTTTATTCGACCAAGCCCCGTTGTCGGCTAAACTATGTACGTGAAATTCTGGGGTATATTTAATTAAAATCCGTCATTGTCTCGGAAGGTTCCTTGGCCTGATTTAGTCCTCGTGGGCACAAAACTCCTGCACAGGAAGTCGGGGGGAAGGGGGCGGGGGGTAGCGGCCCCCTGTCCCCCGTGCGGGCCTCGTGGGGCTCGCCTTGGGTGGGGCGAGGTGCTTGTCAGGGTCACTGGCGGGATCCGTGTCGCATATGTCTGTAGGATTTGTTGTAATATTGCGATTGTTGTCCTGGCTGGCGTGTGGTTGGCGAGGGGGTAATCAGAATCTGGTCTTATTTTGTACATTGCGGATGAGGTTTTTATTTACGTCCCCAGAGTATCGTGTACTGCACGGTGTGTCTCTGTGGTCACTCATTGCCCGTGTTACGTCCCCAGAGTATCGTGTACTGCACGGTGTGTCTCTGTGGTCACTCATTGCCCGTGTTACGTCCCCAGAGTATCGTGTACTACACGGTGTGTCTCTGTGGTCACTCATTGCCCGTGTTACGTCCCCAGAGTATCGTGTACTACACGGTGTGTCTCTGTGGTCACTCATTGCCCGTGTGACGTCCCCAGAGTATCGTGTACTACACGGTGTGTCTCTGTGGTCACTCATTGCCCGTGTTACGTCCCCAGAGTATCGTGTACTGCACGGTGTGTCTCTGTGGTCACTAATTGCCCGTGTTACGTCCCCAGAGTATCGTGTACTGCACGGTGTGTCTCTGTGGTCACTAATTGCCCGTGTTACGTCCCCAGAGTATCGTGTACTACACGGTGTGTCTCTGTGGTCACTCATTGCCCGTGTTACGTCCCCAGAGTATCGTGTACTACACGGTGTGTCTCTGTGGTGACTCATTGCCCGTGTTACGTCCCCAGAGTATCGTGTACTACACGGTGTGTCTCTGTGGTCACTCATTGCCCGTGTTACGTCCCCAGAGTATCGTGTACTACACGGTGTGTCTCTGTGGTCACCCATTGCCCGTGTTACGTCCCCAGAGTATCGTGTACTGCACGGTGTGTCTCTGTGGTCACTCATTGCCCGTGTTACGTCCCCAGAGTATCGTGTACTACACGGTGTGTCTCTGTGGTGACTCATTGCCCGTGTTACGTCCCCAGAGTACCGTGTACTACACGGTGTGTCTCTGTGGTCACTCATTGCCCGTGTTACGTCCCCAGAGTATCGTGTACTACACGGTGTGTCTCTGTGGTCACTCATTGCCCGTGTTACATCCCCAGAGTATCGTGTACTACACGGTGTGTCTCTGTGGTCACTCATTGCCCGTGTTACGTCCCCAGAGTATCGTGTACTACACGGTGTGTCTCTGTGGTGACTCATTGCCCGTGTTACGTCCCCAGAGTATCGTGTACTACACGGTGTGTCTCTGTGGTGACTCATTGCCCGTGTTACGTCCCCAGAGTATCGTGTACTACACGGTGTGTCTCTGTGGTCACTCATTGCCCGTGTTACGTCCCCAGAGTATCGTGTACTGCACGGTGTGTCTCTGTGGTCACTCATTGCCCGTGGTACGTCCCCAGAGTATCGTGTACTACACGGTGTGTCTCTGTGGTCACTCATTGCCCGTGTTACGTCCCCAGAGTATCGTGTACTACACGGTGTGTCTCTGTGGTGACTCATTGCCCGTGTTACGTCCCCAGAGTATCGTGTACTACACGGTGTGTCTCTGTGGTGACTCATTGCCCGTGTTACGTCCCCAGAGTATCGTGTACTACACGGTGTGTCTCTGTGGTCACTCATTGCCCGTGTTACGTCCCCAGAGTATCGTGTACTACACGGTGTGTCTCTGTGGTGACTCATTGCCCGTGTTACGTCCCCAGAGTATCGTGTACTACACGGTGTGTCTCTGTGGTCACTCATTGCCCGTGTTACGTCCCCAGAGTATCGTGTACTACACGGTGTGTCTCTGTGGTCACTCATTGCCCGTGTTACGTCCCCAGAGTATCGTGTACTACACGGTGTGTCTCTGTGGTCACTCATTGCCCGTGTTACGTCCCCAGAGTATCGTGTACTACACGGTGTGTCTCTGTGGTCACTCATTGCCCGTGTTACGTCCCCAGAGTATCGTGTACTACACGGTGTGTCTCTGTGGTCACTCATTGCCCGTGTTACGTCCCCAGAGTATCGTGTACTACACGGTGCGTCTCTGTGGTCACTCATTGCCCGTGTTACGTCCCCAGAGTATCGTGTACTACACGGTGTGTCTCTGTGGTCACTCATTGCCCGTGTTACGTCCCCAGAGTATCGTGTACTGCACGGTGTGTCTCTGTGGTCACTCATTGCCCGTGGTACGTCCCCAGAGTATCGTGTACTACACGGTGTGTCTCTGTGGTCACTCATTGCCCGTGTTACGTCCCCAGAGTATCGTGTACTACACGGTGTGTCTCTGTGGTGACTCATTGCCCGTGTTACGTCCCCAGAGTATCGTGTACTACACGGTGTGTCTCTGTGGTCACTGATTGCCCGTGTTACGTCCCCAGAGTATCGTGTACTACACGGTGCGTCTCTGTGGTCACTCATTGCCCGTGTTACGTCCCCAGAGTATCGTGTACTACACGGTGTGTCTCTGTGGTCACTTATTGCCCATGTTACGTCCCCAGAGTATCGTGTACTACACGGTGTGTCTCTGTGGTCACTCATTGCCCGTGTTACGTCCCCAGAGTATCGTGTACTACACGGTGTGTCTCTGTGGTGACTCATGGCCCGTGTTACGTCCCCAGAGTATCGTGTACTACACGGTGTGTCTCTGTGGTGACTCATTGCCCGTGTTACGTCCCCAGAGTATCGTGTACTACACGGTGTGTCTCTGTGGTGACTCATTGCCCGTGTTACGTCCCCAGAGTATCGTCTACTACACGGTGCGTCTCTGTGGTCACTCATTGCCCGTGTTACGTCCCCAGAGTATCGTGTACTACACGGTGCGTCTCTGTGGTCACTCATTGCCCGTGTTACGTCCCCAGAGTATCGTGTACTACACGGTGCGTCTCTGTGGTCACTCATTGCCCGTGTTACGTCCCCAGAGTATCGTGTACTACACGGTGTGTCTCTGTGGTCACTCATTGCCCGTGTTACGTCCCCAGAGTATCGTGTACTACACGGTGTGTCTCTGTGGTCACTCATTGCCCGTGTGACGTCCCCAGAGTATCGTGTACTACACGGTGTGTCTCTGTGGTCACTCATTGCCCGTGTTACGTCCCCAGAGTATCGTGTACTACACGGTGCGTCTCTGTGGTCACTCATTGCCCGTGTTACGTCCCCAGAGTATCGTGTACTACACGGTGTGTCTCTGTGGTCACTCATTGCCCGTGTTACGTCCCCAGAGTATCGTGTACTGCACGGTGTGTCTCTGTGGTGACTCATTGCCCGTGTTACGTCCCCAGAGTATCGTGTACTACACGGTGTGTCTCTGTGGTGACTCATTGCCCGTGTTACGTCCCCAGAGTATCGTGTACTACACGGTGTGTCTCTGTGGTCACCCCTTGCCCGTGTTACGTCCCCAGAGTATCGTGTACTACACGGTGTGTCTCTGTGGTCACTCATTGCCCGTGTTACGTCCCCAGAGTATCGTGTACTACACGGTGTGTCTCTGTGGTCACTCATTGCCCGTGTTACGTCCCCAGAGTATCGTGTACTACACGGTGTGTCTCTGTGGTGACTCATTGCCCGTGTTACGTCCCCAGAGTATCGTGTACTACACGGTGTGTCTCTGTGGTGACTCATTGCCCGTGTTACGTCCCCAGAGTATCGTGTACTGCACGGTGTGTCTCTGTGGTCACTCATTGCCCGTGTTACGTCCCCAGAGTATCGTGTACTGCACGGTGTGTCTCTGTGGTCACTCATTGCCCGTGTTACGTCCCCAGAGTATCGTGTACTACACGGTGTGTCTCTGTGGTGACTCATTGCCCGTGTTACGTCCCCAGAGTATCGTGTACTACACGGTGTGTCTCTGTGGTCACTCATTGCCCGTGTTACGTCCCCAGAGTATCGTGTACTACACGGTGTGTCTCTGTGGTCACTCATTGCCCGTGTTACGTCCCCAGAGTATCGTGTACTACACGGTGTGTCTCTGTGGTCACTCATTGCCCGTGTTACGTCCCCAGAGTATCGTGTACTACACGGTGCGTCTCTGTGGTCACTCATTGCCCGTGTTACGCCCCCAGAGTATCGTGTACTGCACGGTGTGTCTCTGTGGTCACTCATTGCCCGTGTTACGTCCCCAGAGTATCGTGTACTACACGGTGCGTCTCTGTGGTCACTCATTGCCCGTGTTACGTCCCCAGAGTATCGTGTACTGCACGGTGTGTCTCTGTGGTCACTCATTGCCCGTGTTACGTCCCCAGAGTATCGTGTACTACACGGTGTGTCTCTGTGATCACCCATTGCCCGTGTTACGTCCCCAGAGTATCGTGTACTACACGGTGTGTCTCTGTGGTCACTGATTGCCCGTGTTACGTCCCCAGAGTATCGTGTACTACACGGTGCGTCTCTGTGGTCACTCATTGCCCGTGTTACGTCCCCAGAGTATCGTCTACTACAGGGTGTGTCTCTGTGGTCACTCATTGCCCGTGTTACGTCCCCAGAGTATCGTGTACTACACGGTGCGCTCGCCCAAGCTGGAGCAGTGGCTGGACGACCCGGACATCAGGGAGGCGCTGCAGCCACTCATGAGCAAGGGCTACCTCGACCTTGACCCGACCTTCACCAGCCACGTGGACGAGGACTACGAGACACGTGGTTCGGGCGTCTCCAAGACGAGTTTCTGTAACGTCTACCTGGAGTGGATCCAGTACTGTGCCTCGCGCAGAGAGAAGGTGAGGCCAGCCTGGCGGAGGGTGACATTATATAGCGTATGACATTATATAGCGTATGACATTATATAGCGTATGACATTATATAGCGTATCACATTATGTAGCAGAGGACATTATATAACATATCACGTTATACAACATAGGAAATTATATAGCATAGGAAATTATATAGCATATCACATTATATAGCATAGGACATTATATACCATATCACATTATATAACATATCACATTATATAACATATCACATTATATGACCTATCACATTATATAGCAGAGGACATTATATAACATATCACATTATATGACCTATCGCATTATATAGCAGAGGACATTATATAACATATCACATTATATAACATATCACATTATATAACATATCACATTATATAACAGGACATTATATGACCTATCACATTATATAGCAGAGGACATTATATAACATATCACATATAGCATAGGACATTATATACCATATCACATTATATAACATGTCACATTATATGGCCTATCACATTATATAGCAGAGGACATTATATAACATATCACATTATATAGCATAGGACATTATATACCATATCACATTAAATAACATATCACATTATATAACAGGACATTATATGACCTATCACATTATATAGCAGAGGACATTATATAACATATCACATTATATAGCAAAGGACATTATATAACATCACATTATATAGCGGAGAACATTATAGAACATATCACATTATATAGCAAAAGATATTATATAACATCGCATTATATAACATATCACATTATATAGCAAAGGACATTATATAACATCACATTATATAACATATCACATTATATAGCAGAGGACATTATATAACATCACATTATATAGCAAAGGACATTATATAACATCACATTATATAACATATCACATTATATAACAGGACATTATATGACCTATCACATTATATAGCAGAGGACATTATATAACATATCACATTATATAACAGTACATTATATAACAGGACATCATATAACATTTCACATTATAAAGCAGAGGACATTATATAATATATCACATTATATTACAAATGGCATTATATAACATCACATTATATAACAGGACATTATATAACATTACATTATATAGCAGAGGACATTATATAACATATCACATTATATGGCAAAGGACATTATATAACATCGCATTATATAACATATCACATTATATAACATCGCATTATATAACATATCACATTATATAGCAGAGGACATATAACATATCACGATATATAGCAAAGGACATTATATAATATCACATTATATAGCAAAGACCATTATATAACATATCACATTATATAACATGTCACATTATATAACAAAGGACATTATATAACATCACATTATATAACATATCACATTATGATCGTGATGCTGCCATAAACTGCAAGTCTCAAGCAGACATACGGAATGACGAGACTTTTGGCGCATTTGATGTCTGCACTCCGCGGCGGATAATGTATTGTGTTTGTTGCTCTCCGGAACACCGGTCTTGACTGTCACTGATGCCTGTCACTGTGCGACTGTTACACGGCTGTACAGGAGGCGCTACACTATAGCCTGTTGTACTCTGTGATCATACGCTGACAGTATGCAGCTGACTGTACGACTGTTGTACAACTGACTGTAGACTGTTTTACTTTTACTGTCAGAGTTGTTCTGACTGCACAACTGATTTACATCTCTGACTACAACTGTTTTACAGCTCTGACTGCACAACTGATTTACAGCTCTGACTGTACAACTGTTTTACAGCTCTGACTGTACAACTGTTTTACAGCTTTGACTGTACAATGTTCTACAGCTCTGACTGTACACCTATTGTACAACTCTGACAGTAGACATGTTGTACATGAAGTACTGTACGCCCCTGTCAGTGCTGGTACGTGACCTCTGGGATGTGGCCCCCGCGCTGTGTTTCAGGCCATAGAGTGCGGCACCGACTCGTGGCTCGTCACGCTGTGCTACGCCCTCAGCCTGCTGGGACGACGAGCCCTCGGCACGGCGGCCCACAACAACTCCTCCGCCAGGTACGTCCACGCCCTCCCCTCTCCCCTCCGGCCCACAACAACCCCTCCGTCAGGTACGTCCACGCCCTCCCCCCTCCCATCCGGCCCACAACAACTCCTCCGCCAGGTACGTCCACGCCCTCCCCCCTCCCCTCCGGCCCACAACAACTCCTCCGCCAGGTACGTCCACGCCCTCCCCCCTCCCATCCGGCCCACAACAACCCCTCCGCCAGGTACGTCCACGCCCTCCCCCCTCCCATCCGGCCCACAACTCCTCCGCCAGGTACGTCCACGCCCTCCCCCCTCCCCTCCGGCCGACAACAACTCCTCCGCCAGGTACGTCCACGCCCTCCCCCCTCCCTACTTGTTCATCTGCTGAGGTCACATATATGATATGTATCACAAAACAAATGTAACATAATCATTTGTAATATAATATGTTATATTGCAAGTTCTCATAATCAGCCGTACATACGAGTTCCGGCCTCTTCGGGTTAGACGTCACAGTTGCCATGTTGCCTGCGCCGTGTGGTCCCTGTATGACGTCATATATTAACTTTGTCGCCCAATCTCGTGTGGTTTCCTAAATGTCGCGTGGTTTTCTTCCCGCCAGCGTTGAGTTTTTCCTCTACGGGCTGCACGCGCTCTTCAAGGGGGACTTCCGCATCACGTCACCACGTGACGAGTGGGTCTTCAAGGACATGGAGATGCTGCGCCGCGTGGTGGCGCCAGGGGTCCGCATGTCGCTCAAGCTGCACCAGGTGTGTGGGCACTAACCGCCGCGTGGTGGCGCCAGGGGTCCGCATGCTCAAGCTCAAGTTATCCCTCTATTTCCTAGGTTATATATATGGGCTAAATACGTTATGATTTTGTTTATATTGTCGATAGATACTTTGTACTAAATATCCGCAGACCAAATACTTTATAACTGTGTACTCAATGTCTGTACGGTAAATGCATTGACTTCGTACTCAATGTTGATGGACTAAACACTTCATGACTTTCTTCTCAATACACTAAGTATCTCATTGTATCCAATGACATAGTGTCTCACTTCATAGTACATGTATCCCCCGCTAGGACCACTTCACGTCGCTGGACGAGTACGACGACCATGGCGCCCTCTATGACGCCATCACCTCCCACGAGATGTCTATGGTGATCTCGCACGAGGCGGACCCCGCGTGGAGGAACGCCGTCCTCTCCAACGTGTCCTCGCTGCTGGCCCTCAGGTCAGGCCGCTACCATGGCGACGGTTGTGGGGTCTCGCCGTGTACTAAATGTTGAGATGGTTTCCGCTGACGGGTGCCTGTCAAACTTTGTCATTAACCGTCCCAAATGGCGTACTTGTCTTATGTTGATTGAACGAATGAACGCCGTGTACAACACAAGCGGGTCGCTAATCGAATGTCTGCGAAATATATGTATTTTACGGCTTATGTTACATTTACCTGATTCATGAACAGTCTCCTTATCGGACTTATAAATCACAGGTTATAAGAGTATAATTGTGTGTTGGCATTATACATTGACAGTCACGCATTGACGCCCTATGTGTTGACATTATTCATTGACAGGCACGTATTGACGCCCTAGGTGTTGACATTATTCATTGACAGGCACGTATTTACGCCATGTGTGTTGACATTATCCGTTGACAGTCACGTATTTACGCCCTGTGTGTTGACATTATCCATTGACAGTCACGTATTGACGCCCTAGGTGTTGACATTATTCATTGACAGGCACGTATTTACGCCATGTGTGTTGACATTATCCGTTGACAGTCACGTATTTACGCCCTGTGTGTTGACATTATCCATTGACACTTACGTATTGACGCCCTAGGTGTTGACATTATCTATTGACAGTCACGTATTGACGCCCTAGGTGTTGACATTATCCATTGACAGTCACGTATTTACGCTCTGTATGTTGACGTTTTCCATTGACAGTCACGTATTTACGCCCTGTATGTTGACATTATCCATTGACAGTCACGTATTGACGCCCTGTATGTTGACATTATCCATTGCCAGTCACGTATTGACGCCCTAGGTGTTGACATTATCCATTGACAGTCACGTATTGACGCCCTAGGTGTTGACATTGTCCATTGACAGGCACGTAGTTACGCCCTGTGTGTTGACATTATTCATTGACAGGCACGTATTTACGCCCTGTATGTTGGCATTATCCATTGACAGTCACGTATTTACGCTCTGTATGTTGACGTTGACAGTCACGTATTTACGCCCTGTATGTTGACATTATTCATTGACAGGCACGTATTTACGCCCTGTATGTTGGCATTATCCATTGACAGTCACGTATTTACGCCCTGTATGTTGACATTATTCATTGACAGGCACGTGTTTGACGAGGGATCAGATGAATACAAAGTCATTATGCTCAACAAGCGATACCTCAGTTTTCGGGTAATCAAGGTAGGTCTGGTTTCAGTTGGTGTGTCGCCCCACAAGCAATGTCTGTCATCGCCAAGTAAAGCAGCACTGTTAAATTAATCTAAATTATATTGAATAATAATGGTTTGTGATAATGTATTCTCAAACCGTTTTGTTTTCATTGTAAAATTAGAGGATAGATGAGTGTTAATATGTATTGTGGAGAGTAAGGCTTTTCGATGAGCTGTAACGGGTATATCACGTAAAATTATTTCATTAACACGGCCCACGTTGTGTCTATACATTTATAAGGTTTTGTTTGGCAGATTGCGTAATGTATGAAAAAAAAGAACAAAGATATAAGTCTTGAAATTTAAGTATTTATCTTGACAATTTAAATGATAGGATTATCCTCAGTGGTTTTTAAATTGCCGAGTATTACCTGTTGCATCTGATGCCATGTTAACATTGCTCGCCACACGTGGCGGAGAGAATTGTGGAAAGATTGTTGTTTTCCCTTTTATGACAATCTAGTAAGACTTTTCTTTTCTTCCCGGCGGCAGGTTAACCGTGAGTGTGTGCGAGGGCTGTGGGCGGGACAGCTTCAGGAGTTGATATTCCTCCGCAACCGGAACCCGGAGCGCGGCAGCATCCAGAACGCCAAGCAGGCTCTCCGGAACATGATCAACTCCTCGTGCGACCAGCCCATCGGCTACCCCATCTACGTGTCCCCCCTCACCACCTCTTACGCCGGCACCAACCCGCAGTACTCCGGCATCGTGGGCAGGGAGTTCAGCCTGACGGGCGTCTACAACGGGCTGAAGGGGCTCTGGCACAGGTGAGGCGGCCGGGGGGAAGGGGGGTGGGTTATGGTGTAGATATATATATGTATATAGTGAAGGCACATGATTTCAGGTCCAGACCCGTTGAGCCGCTGTTTAGCGTGTGTATGTAACTCGCAAGTTACCTCTGTGAAATCTACGACTAATCTTGGACTATGACATGGTCCGTTGGTGTGGAATCCGGGCCCTGGACTGCTACTCTCCCAGGTTTCGTCATCTTCACTGAGCTGTAAACCGTATAATACGTCAGTCTGTACAGTGCATGTTATAATCACACATTTGTGGATGTTTTTCTCCATTGCTCCAATTGGTACTTGTATGTGTCACTCTTTAATAACCCCCCCCCCCCCCTCGTTTGTGACCCCCCAGGATGCGCGCGCGCTGCGGCGCCAGCTGTACCAGCAGCAGCTCCATGATCGGGGAGGACTCCTACGGCTGCCGCGCCCCACCCGCCACCCCGCCGAACCCCCACGCCATTAGCCACGCGTCGGGCGGCGGCCACCCCCACAGCCTGGGCGGCGGCAGCGCCACGTCGGGCGGGCTGAGCGGCGGGGTGGTGTGTGTGGGCGGGGGCGGGGACACGGGCAGTGGCGGCGTGTCGCTGTTCACTAACCGCGGCAGCCTGGTGTCGACCACGAGCAGCGCCAGCAAGCCGAGCAGCGCCTTCGTCAGCCTGGCGGGCCTCATCGCCGACACGACGGGCGCCAAGGAAGCCGTCCAGCAGCGAGTGCAGGTCGGTAGGGGGCGCCACCTCTCGAATCTTACTACCGTAGCCTCAAGTTTTGGAAGTAACAACTTTATCTTATCTTAAGTCTCGTAGCCATCTTACTCCACAATCCTCAGGTCTCGTAGCCATTTACTTCGCTAGCCTCAAGTCTCGTAGTCTTTTTTTGCCCTAACCTCAAGTCTCATAGCCATTTTACTCCACAATCCTCAAGTCTCGTATCCATTTACTCCGCTAGCCTGAAGTCTCGTAGTCTCTTAGTTCCCTATCCTCAAGTTTCGTAGCCATTTACTCCGGTAGCCTCAAGTCTCGTAGTCTTTTAGTTCCCTATCCTCAAGTCTCGTCGTCTTTTAGTTCCATAGCCTCAAGTCTCGTAATCTTTTAGTGCCATAGCCTCGAGTTTTGTAGCCTTTATTATCCTAACCGCAACGCTCGTAACCTGTGACTCCTCTGTCCTCAACTCTCGTAGTCCTTAACTATTCTGTCCTCAACTCTCGTAGACTTTCTCATATCCTCAAATCTGTCCTCACTTTTGCTTGCTCCTATCCTCAACTCTGTCCTCACTTTTTCTTGCTCTCCTATCCTCAACTCTGTCTTCACTTTTTCTTGCTCTCCTATCCTCAACTCTCGTAGCCTTTAAGTATTCTGTCCTCAAATCTCGTAGACTTTAACCCTCCTATCCTCAACTCAGTTCTCACTTTTTCTTGCTCTCTTATCATCAACTCTCGTAGGCCTTAAGTCTCCAATCATGTAGCCAGTAAATTGTCGTTGCTTTCGTTGCTTTTAACTATCCAAAACTCAAATCACGTCTTTATTTAGCTCTCCAATCACGTAGCTTTTTACTCTTGGTAGCCTTGATTGGCTGCCGACCGTAGCATGTATGCTAATTTGACTAGGCATCGCCTAGGTTGCGAGCTCTTAAAACTCTGCTCATAGAAAAGAGCAATCTGGCTGATGATAATATTTTCTGGGAAAACTTATCAATAGACCGATCCATACAATTTTTTTAGTTTAAATTTGTTTAAAAATGCAGTGGCCATTTCACTGGCTAATTTGTATTTGCACCTAATATCTACTATATGTTATTGGCTTTGTGTGCTCCGTTTCGGTGCGTTTGTGCTCCGTCTCGGTGCGTTTCGGTGCGTTTGGATCCTTTTCGGTGTTTGTATGTACCGGCCTTCTGATACTTTTCGGTAGTTGTCGGCAATATGGTTAATAAACATGTAGGCCTAAGTAACGGTTTATAGTAATAATTTCAAGTTTACTCTTTCTGCCTTTTTCTAATAAATCATCTAATCTTAGGCGTATATTCCGTTTTAATGCGACAAACGCCAAATAATCGTCTGTTTCCGTCACGGTTAAAGCCACTGCGATGGACCTTTTATCCAACTTCTCTCTTTATTTTCTTCGTATACGTTGCAATGGTAGCTCGGTAGAGCTCGCTATGACGTATGTGATGACGTATATGATGACGTATGTGATGACGTGCATGATGACGTATGTTGCAGATCGTCGACCCGGCGCTGGTGTTCGACTCGGTCAACCTCGGGCGGCGCATCGACGTCCAATGGCCGTCCGAGGAGTGGCGGCAGAACGGCGGCAAGAACCACTGGGGGGGCTGGACCCCCGAGAAGGGCGCCGAGGGCACGGTGGTCCACCGCTGGACGCCCTGCCACCGCGAGCAGAGCAAGCGCTCCCACGTCGACAAGACCATCCTCCTCGTCCAGATCGGTGAACGCTACGTCCCCATCGCCGAGACCGGGGTCAACGACCTTGGCGCCGAAGTCTGAAGGGGTCAAGGTCGGACGCGCTTTACTTGTGACCTCGCGTGTGAGGTTTGTTGAAGGCTAGACTGGACGTTGCCGGGTCACGGGCCAAGGTCACTGATTCAAGGTCACTGGTTCAAGGTTCAACGTTCAAGGTCAGATAAAATTGACCTTGACCTTAGGGCTAACGGCGGACGTTTCAAGGTCGGGCGGTGACACGGTTGATACTGATTGCCGACACTGCTGCGACCCTGACACCTGGTGCATACTTCAGACTTGATCATATGAGCTTTGTGGTATCTGTGATGCATCGCGATCTCCTCACGAACCTATGTTACTCCAGGGAAAACTATTGATTTCAGTCATTGTTGGTCTTCGTGAAAACTTTACTGTCTACAGTACTCAGAAACTGTTACTCAAGTCGTGTAAAACTATGACGAAACACTGCTTACATTTTGTGCCGAGGACTGAGAGGCTGAATAACAATAATATCAACAAAGTTATTGATCTCAGTGTAGTCTGTGTAGCGTCCGTCTTTCCTCAACAGACACAGACCGAGAATGATGTAAAGGTTCATCTGGTACCTCGAGCTGCCGATAGGGGTGGGGGTGTAGGGTATAGTCAGGGTCTCAGTGCAGGGCGGTAGGCCATGTAAGTTATTAACCGTCATGTGTTGTCTGGCGCTGAGCGTTTTTTAATGTGACCCATGGAATACTTATGGTATGTTCTGTGAGATATGGCGAGCTGTACGTTTAGTTCTAACCAAGGTGAGAGTCTGTGGTTGCGGAAGTGTATTGCTTGTTGTATGAATGATAGATACAACACCGTCCCAAGCCAAATGATAGTCTGGAGCATTCCAACACTGAGAACCGGGGGAGTTGCTCCAAAAACTGATGATCGGGACTAATACAACTGTCGGTTAATTAAGATGTGAGAATAATCAGATGACTATATATATATATATTGCCCCACGGCAGTGAGAACGGAGGGACCAGTGATTTTTTTATAGTGTCTTTGCATCTGTGTTCTAATGGTTGAAGAAAATGGATTGACAAAATATAGCAGTACTATTTATATGAAAGCTGTACTGAGTATGGTGGTGTGTTGTTATGACGATGAAATTGAGAAGTTCAAATTAACCGGCAGATACAGTTTGTGTTTTCAGTGTTCAATGATCTCTGTACATATTGAAGCTAAGACGATAGCGAGACCCGGTAACACTTGCACTGAGATCATATATGTGAGGGGGAGATAAAGTAAGTAAAGGTATGTTATTTATATATATAAGCAGTGACGTTGTTGCCTCATTCTTCATGTATATAACACACAAGACGCCGACATTGTCGGTGGTACGGTCGGCGTACTTATTTCGTCATATGTTTCAGTTTCGATTTTACTTTAGCAACAGACCTATTCCGTCTCCCTAGTTAACCAGGTCTCTGTATCTGGAGGGTCTACCCTGACATTTATCTTCCATTCCGCACGTGTTCCATGGTTTGGCTTGTGTTACTGGCCAACTCTTGAGTAATACCAGTCAAACAATTTTGTGTTAAACACGTCAAAATAGCATAGAATCAAGACCAATCTGTGCTATTTTCTTGGTAAGATATGCCCATTATTTCTGTGGCAATGTGTCGATCCGGCATTTAGCTAGAGATGTTCTGTTAGATGTTTAGTTAGAGATCTTTTCAGTGTAAGATGAGAATGCCATTGAAGACTGTTGAATTCTGCCTAACAGTTTGTGAGCCCATCACTGTCTGACCTAAGAGGTACATCTGTACCCGTTACACTGGACATACGGGACAGAATTTTTATCTGTTCAAAAATTCGATATCGTCTATTCTAGTGTCAGACTAACCACTCCCATATTATCGTCCTCCCTTTTTAACATGGCGTCAGTTCGAGTAACCACTCCATATTAAAACCGCAAAGGTACCGCGTCTCGTTATGTAATGTAAATAACCTGAAGACTTCCACGTGAACCTGGTCTTTGTATTTACACACTCAAGTGCTTTAAGCCCCTGTAATTGGCGAGGTCCGCGAGTACCTGCCTGGGGGGTGGGGGAGGGGTGTCCGCGAGTACCTGCCTGGGGGGTGGGGGAGGGGTGTCCGCGAGTACCTGCCTGGGGGGTGGGGGAGGGGTGTCCGCGAGTACCTGCCTGGGGGGTGGGGGAGGGGTGTCCGCGAGTACCTGCCTGCGGGGTGGGGGAGGGGTGTCCGCGAGTACCTGCCTGGGGGGTGGGAGAGGTGTGCAGCAGCTGTGCTGTTTGCCCGGGCCTATCGTATCGCGTCGGGTGGGCACTCGAGACGAGAACGGCGACAGCGGGGTGGGGGACATATTATTATTATCGTTATTTTTAATATTATCTGTGATACTTTTAGATATGTCCTTACGTACTCCGTGTGGGTGGGCACGGAAGCAAGTCAATGAGTGTACAGGTAGAACGTTGTAGTGTACTATGTGTGTCATTTTAATTTTTGTGAGTCACTTGTGTCCATTTTTATATATTAAAATTTCACAATCAAATATAACGAAGGGACGTTCAATGTCTTGTGACTGCTATTCTATATTTCCTAATTTAAGAGTTACTGGTAGTATTTGCCGAGAGTTGATCTTGACCGCTCGGGTGTTGAAATTAAATGAGTCACCTACCTGTACGTATTCTGCTCGCTGAGTTCATTCTTAGTTGGTCTGCCTGCGGCTTCGTAAATTTTGCCTTCTGACGTAAGTTGTTTTTATAATTACGTTGAGCGTCTCTGACGGTCAATACCCGTATGCTGAGCGGGTTTGTGGGCGGTACATGTTTATGATTGGCAGCCATTGCCCACCGGAGCCGAGTCTGGTATAACACACGATCATAATAATTTATATATTCAGTCTTCGATTCTCGTTCTGGTGTATCTGTTATGTATTTGCCTATTATTGTTTTTGTGATGCTTTTGTCGGTAGCTAGATAGACCGGTATGCTCTTGGTCGGTTGTACCGCTTTGGAAGCTGACCGCAGATTGTCAGATTGTTTACTTTTTTATATGAAGGTTCGCAATGTGTCGCGTCTCTCTGTTGACATGTTGCTGAGGACTGCTGTGTTCATCCGGCGCGTGCAGGTCTGTGTATGACGTCACGCGGTCCCTGTGTCTAGGTCGTCTCCTTGACAACTGTAGCATGACACATGGGCTAGTCGCTCTTGCGTGTGGCTGTAACACATCTAGTCTGGAAAGTCACTGCAGGGTACGATGCCACTAAACAACAACATCTGCCATGTTTAGGGCCGGAACCTTAGGATTATTACATGGGCGTCGGGTTAAAGCTAGAGTAACTGAAGCAATCATATTTGGCAAATAACACACTTTTTGGAGTTAATTGTTGAAATAATATATGAAAGCAAGAAGGTAGATCGGCATATACACGCAACACCAAGACGTCATTCTTTTAGCGTAATAAGCGGACGTGCCCCTATTTCTGGTACGCCATTCTCGCTTTGTAGTCGAATGAATGGTAGTACGCAGTCTGTCCGTAGTGTCGGCCGGATGCAGGACCGCATAATCAGCTAAGAAATTCCCATTCTAGCTCCCAGCGATATCTTGGCCTTGATGAAAATGATATAGTGCTTTTGTCCTTTTGGTGGGATAGGAATCTATATCACGTGAGAACTGATTAATTTAAGTTTTATGAAAACGATAGTTCTTTGGTATTTTTGTGGGTTATGACAGTCACTGCTTTCATGAAAATGTTTTTGTTGGTGGGATATGAATGTTATATCACGTCCTGACGGATGAATTTACCTCGTAGTGGCTAGGGCACTAGACCACAGATCAATAGGTTATGGGTTCAAATCCGGGCCGGGCACCTAATGTAGAGCAGGTTTGATCCAGTCACCGCCCGGGTGGTTCCTTTGGCTCGTGCTGCAGCGAGCAGCTATACTACAGCACAAACTATATAAAAGTATAATATATTAATGATGTGTCGCTCTGATACTCATGCAAACGCGAACGCCAAATGGGCATGAAGAACAGTTGCGGATGCGCCCATCCATGCAGGGAAGTGAAATCAAATATTTTAATGCAGTATTGCAATGTTTCTACGTCTTAATAGAACATATATACCGATCTACACCTGCTTGGTTTTAAGTGTTGGTGTTTTGCTTTTTAATCGAGCGTTAACACTTTATTAAGTTGAGAAGGTATAATTTGAATTTCGCGCGGATTTGTACCAGGTGGATGAACATTTCGAAAGTGGCCAGTACGGGTGTTTTGGTCAACGTAAGTGTAGGTCCCGGATGTAGGTCAGCGACAGGATGGGACGCTGGCACAGACCAGGTCTGTGGCCCGGATGTAGGTCAGCGACCGGATGGGACGCTGGCATCGTTTGTAGGAAATAAAGGCTAGATATCAAACTGAAGCTTAAGTTAAGCAGGCAACCAAAGAAGTCTTTATGTGGGACGACAAAGTGGTGTATTCGGTCGTGAACTTGCGACTACCTTGATAGGTCTTTAATTCTATAGGCTTGTACGACATTATTGCAGAGTTCGAACTGGGCGTATATGAGGTGGGAAAACCGCGTGCCAGTGAGCCTGGTAACGAGTCACTGACGAAAACCGAATTCAGGGTGTGGGTGAATACACATATGCATAAATGCAACTGTTCTGTCGGGTGCGAAATGTAACGTATTTGGTGGTCTGACGAGGGTAGAGTATGGGGTGTTAATGGTAATGTACATACTTTGATGAAGGTGTTCAGTGTGCATCGGGAGAGAGTGAAGTCTCGCGAAGATCTGTTCTACATTCCTGTTCGCTGTGGCGCACGGCGCGAGGGACAACCACGCCGCCCGCGCTTGCTTCCAGGAGACGCCGCCAGGTGGAAGCAAAACTCGTCTGATTTGTAATGATTATTACCCTTGCAAGGCTTTTACGCGGTTCCATGTTCGTTTTCTACAATGAGCGATTAAAATTGATGACACTTTGACGGTATGTGTTGTTTGTGTGGCCTTGTTAAAGCAATATATTCCGTAATTTGTTGTATTACCAACCTCTTCTCCATGTCAAATAAGTACATTCGGTCTTGAATTTAAATCCTGAAAGCCTGCGGGCTGTCCGGAGAGAAGCATTTTGGTCCACGGAGCAGAAGTTGGAGGCCGGCTTTATATCCATGCGCGCCTGTTCGCTGTTCGGTATTTTGTGTGTGATGTGGACCGCGGCTCGCTATCACGTCCGCGCGCGATAAAAATAGACCGCGCCGTTTTATTAAGACGAAAATTTTCATTTTTCGTCTTGTGTCGGTGTGTTCGGTTTGTCTGTCTGTTTGTAACGCGGGGCATTATCTTTCGAATGCCTCAAGATATCGACTTCCAAATTCACAGAAAGATGCGGAATGGCAATCGTCAGGCTAAGTTCGTAGATGGGCCATGTAGGTCAAAGGTCAAGGTCACAGGAATTTTTCGAAATTCGCTTAACCATTGTAAGATAGGACCAAAAAACGGGAAAATCGCTATAACGTTCGCAGTTTCCAATCAATGGTGCTGCCAATTATTTCACGTATTGGGCCCATTAGTACCTTTTATATCGTCTTTCATTTGTGCAAATCGCCCAAATAGTTTTCCCGCTAAAAATTCCCAAAGTTTAACATGGGACCCTATGGGAGCATTTTGGCGGGAATCAGGCCTTCTTAATTTCTCCATGAAGGGGACATGTCAGACAAACGACACCTTGCGTGAGAAATGACATTAGTATTTGGGCATAAAATATTATATTGACCAAGGTTACGCTTCCAAGGTCAAGGTCACGTCAAGGTTACGAAACATGTTTTCCCGTGTATCTTCGTTAATATTTGGTCTAGAGATTCGCGGTTTGTTTCAGAGTATTCTTCAGAGAGATACGCAAAAGTAATGTGCCCTCAGATTTCACCTCACATTTATAGTTTTCGAGTAATTGGATGATTAATTTTGACAATGCCGAAAGCGCAAAAAATTCGCTGTGACTACATAAATGCAGTTAGACGACTCATATGTGGTGGAATATGTACCCATATTACTGGCATCATGTTTGCCAAATTGCATCCAAATCAAAGCACTAGTTTGGACGCTAGCAAATAATCACACGTTAACATGGCCAAGCCCACTATAAGGCCTCTATACGCCAAATTACTGACGTCGTGCCATGCCAAAGTCATGAAATGGGCCTTAACATAGTCGAATTGGTCCCATAACCCAAATTTTCGTCTTCCTTCTCAAGCTGTGCTTGACCGTCTAGTGTTGAAGTGTTTGTTTTACAGACTGGAAGAGATATAAGACATATGCATCATAATTTTTGAGATACTTTTAGTCTTGATTCTAAAATGTGCAAAATCTAAGATGGCGCATGTAAGTATATTGCCTTAAAAAAAAAAAACCCAACAAGCAGATCGGCTTACAAAGAGCCGACCCCTGCAGTCTCGCAATCATTAAACTAGAAACTTGCCTTATCAGAGACTCACAGACTATTGTGTCCCCGGAAAAGATACTCTTCCCGCTTACGGTCATATTCTATACTACTCAAAATTTGCTAAGGATAATCTCTATGCAGAGATATCTGACTGTATAACAGGTGACTGTGTAATTCTACTATAAGACGAACACGTTTGCTATTACCATGCATGGTGGCACACGCAGTAACAGATTGGGCAAGGTTTATCTGTATTATAGTAGAATTACAGTCACCTGTTATACACCCAGATATATCTGCATGGAGGTGATCCTTAGCAAATTGTGAGTAGTATACATTGTGTGTATAGATGTTGCTAGTCCTATTTCTACCTTTGCTGGTCTACCCAATTCTTCGACATTCCGCAATGGCCACAAGTCCACCAACAATATCTACACAGTTTGTTAATTTATTTTCTATTCAACAATTCACACAAAATTAGATACATTTTTCTCATTTCCAAGAGAAGAAGTAGACAAAGAAGCAAGACAATTGTACACTCATATAAAATAGTACATAAATTTACAACGTTTGCTCAGAAAAAAAAACCTGTCCGGGAATAAGGTCTCGTTTAGTTGTGATTTCTCGCGGTTTTCTAATTATTAATCAAACCGAATGACATTCAAGTGCTTGTTGATTTCGTTTTTATAGTGCATGTATGAATTATGGATACAATGGGCGGGAGGGAGACCCAGACGCCCAGATGAAAACGAGGCACTGAGCACCTGGGCGGGCTTCCCCCTCCAGAGGCTGAGTTCCAGGAATTCATTATACACAGTGGCGGACGGCTGCTTACTCGCTGGAACCAATCACAATATCAACAATAAGATATCTATCTCCTCATTGGATAATTCATCATAGGCTTGGTTGGGTAAGCTCATTGGCGTCCGCGGTCCCAGCCGGCTGCTGCACATGGCGGAGACAGCTCCATATTATCGCCCATCCCCCATCTCGCTGGCTCCCAGCGGTTCCGACACTTAAGCAGGTTCTCATCCGAAACAGGCGGCAAGTGGACGTGTTCCTATCCACCAGGATTCGATGACGTCACTAACGTAGTGAAGGCGGCCGTAACCACAGAACCTGATGACGTCATTACCAAATTGATGCTGGCCACAACCAAAGGACTTGATGACGTCACGAACGTATCGAAGCGTCACTAACAGCATAAAGGTGGGCACCACCACAGGAGGCGCTGAGGTCATTGGTGTTCCCAGGCGGCCTTATACGCAGTGACGTCACTAACAGGCTGAAGGCTGCTATAACCATCAAGTCGCCAACACTTTAAAGTCGGCACATTACTCCACTGAGCACGTACATACCCTGCCATAGTAATAACAGTTTAATCGGCTGGCTGAGTGGGCCCCCCAGGATAACCAGGTCATGCCCCCCCCCCCACGGTAACCAGATCAGTTGACAATGGCACGTCCCCCCCCCCTGTAACTAGGTCAGTTGACCATGACAAACCCCCCACCCGTAACTAGGCCAGTTGACAATGGCAACCTTCCCCGTAACTAGGTCAGTTGATAATGGCCCCCCCCCCCCAGTGGGCAGCTTTGAGCAAGCTGTAAGAGATGCCCGCCAACAGCTGTACAACACACAGGAATGTGTCGTCATCCATCCACCCAGGACCTGCTTAGCAACCACCTCGTTCCTTATAACAGCATTATTACACATCGTCGGCCCCCCCCCCGCAGCAGGCACGCTACCTCCCAACCACCACCCCCCACCCCCCTCTCTCGCGGTTCCGCCTCAGCCTCAACTATCTACCTTATCGCAAGGGGGACATCAACAGAAGCGTGGCCAGAATAGCAAGACCGCACTTACGCCTCAGTTAACTACACGAGTATCCCACGAATGTCAACCCGAACCGCTTCTGACAATAACAAAGCAGAGATAATCTAGGCGAGATATGTCTAAATATCTCGTACACGATACCGACAATTGATCCGCTGCGCTTTGCCTAAAACAAAAGAGATCTTGTTGGACAATGTTCCAGTAGAGGAGAAATTCTCCTCAGGGTGGGGATATACTGGGGGGGGGGGGGGGGAGAGATCCCACGCTACTGAGGTCCTAGAGCTAAACAACAAAACAGGATGGGTGTGCAATACCACTAACAGCTCCTGACAATACGGCACGACCTTGACTGACTGACGGACATTGAGGCGACAAGCACAACAGGCGGCCGTGCTACCACGTGTTCACGTTCCACTAGGACCAACGTTGGATTGTCCGGACCATAACGTAAAGCATCCAACTAAATAAGTTAAAATATCTGACGAGCAAAAAATTCGGTGGAAAGGTGATTGGACGATGGGGGACGGGGGGTTGGGTGGGGGCGGAAGTGGTGTTGGACACAATTCCTCGCGGCTTTGACGCTGTAATGGCAAGGGGCAATGGTAGGTAGGAGCCATATTCCCAGTATGCTGCTTGGCAAAGCAGACACGGTCTTAATCCTGTACAAACATGGGCCATTCGCACAGCGCGGGCGCGAACCTCCTACACGATGGCTGGTCCGGCAGAGCGCACTCCGGGAACTCGAACGCGCAGACCCAAAGCGTCGCTACGCCGTGGCGAGGGGAAACCCCGGGGCGCGGAATATGCAGGCGGGTGGGAGAACCACCCTGACGCTGTGACAGCTAGTTTACGGGACCCACTTGCAGGCCCGAAACCTTTGGTGGTTTTGTTACTTCCCCTTGACACCCAGCAGTCTCCACTTTCCTGGGGTGCAAATTCTCGCCACACCCTTATAGCTAGAATCCCGAAATACACCCGCCCCCCACCTCAACTGCCCTGCTCGGACCCCTCCCCCACCCCCACCATCCCTTCCCGACCCCTCACCTCGTAGCTCTGATCCCGGACTATTACCGACACTTCTGTTCTTCTATTTAAAGATTGCGTATGTACATGATATCCGCTATACATGGCTAACGTAACAACGGGGTCTAGCAAGGTACAGTGCCGCATGTGTGCACCGAGAGCGTGGGAACTGAGACAGGTCAGGTCCGACCAAGGTCAGGCCCGACCAAGGTCAGGCCCGACCAAGGTCAGGCCCGACCAAGGTCAGGCCCGACCAAGGTCAGGTCCGACAAAGGTCAGGTCCGACCTAGGTCAGGTCCGACCTAGGTCAGGTCCGACCTAGGTCAGGTCCGACCTAGGTCAGGCAATGTCAGACCAAGGCCAGGCAATGTCAGACCAAGGCCAGGCAATGTCAAACCAAGGTCAGGTCAGACCAAGATCAGGCAATGTCAAACCAAGGTCAGGCAATGTCAGATCAAGGTCAGGTCAAGTCAAGTCACGGCAGGCCAAGCTATGTCAGGCCTAGTTAGGCTACATGTGCGACAGATGCAGGTGAGAGGGATGACTAACCTGACCCCAGTTGGCTACTGACCGCCTGGGAAAGGCGTCACATTGACACTATGCAGTGTATCAGGGTATCTAACCCAAGCAACCCAGTCACGTCAGCCCCAGTGGCCGACCATCTAGCAGAGAGGCCATTACGATAGTACACCATCCAGTCAGCACACTATCCATTCAGTAGACTATCCATTCAGTAGACCATAAAGTCGGTAGACCATCCAGTCAGTAGACCATCTAGTCAGTAGGCTATCCAGTCAGTAAACCATCCATCTTGTCTAGAGACTATCCAGTCCAGAGACTATCCAGTCTATAACTATCCAGTCCAGAAACTTTCCAGTCTAGGACTATCCAGTCTATAACTATCCAGTCAGTAGACTATCCAGTCAGTGGACTATCCATTCAGTAGACTATCCATTCAGTAGACCATGAAGTCGGTAGACCATCCAGTCAGTAGACCATCTAGTCAGTAGGCTATCCAGTTAGTAAACCATCCATCCTGTCTAGAGACTATCCAGTCTAGAGACTATCCAGTCTATAACTATCCAGTCTAGGACTATCCAGTCTAGAACTATCCAGTCAGTAGACTATCCAGTCAGTGGACTATCCATTCAGTAGACTATCCATTCAGTAGACCATGAAGTCGGTAGACCATCCAGTCAGTAGGCTATCCAGTCAGTAAACCATCCATCCTGTCTAGAGACTATCCAGTCCAGAGACTATCCAGTCTAGACTATCCAGTCAGTAGACTATCCAGTCAGTAGACTATCCAGTCTAGAGATTATCCAGTCATTAGACTATCCAGTCAGTAGACTATCCAGTCCATACACTACCCAGTCTATACACTATCCAATTTACTATCCAGGGACTATCCAGTGCAGGCAGACCATCTAATCTAGACCATGCCGTCCACAGACCAGTCAAGAGATCACCCGCTCTGTCGCACCCGCTCTGTCGCACACGCTCTGTCACACCCGCTCTGTCACACCCGCTCTGTCGCACACGCTCTGTCGCACACGCTCTGTCGCACACGCTCTGTCACACCCGCCCTGCCGCACCCGCTCTGCCGCGCCCCGACCCCCGCTCCGGTCAGCGCTGTGGAGTTCGTTCGCGTGCCTTGCAGCCAGCCATCTGCAGTCGTCCGTCGTCGATGTAAGCCGCCGAGGGCCCCAGAACTGGGACGTCTATGTACACAAGGGTGTCCCCCACCCCGGCCTCCATCCCGGAACGGAGGAGGGGGAGGAGTGCCCGAGGGACGCCCGCCTGAGGGTGAGCAAGCCACGCCCGCCTGAGGGTGAGCAAGCCACGCCCGCGTCGTTGACAATAGTGACATCGGCATTACCCTCAGTCCAAGGAGGCTACCTTCAGGGAGTAGAGAGGACGAGAGGTTACACAGAGTCGCCAGCAACACAGCATGCAATCAGCTACAGTCGGGACCACGAGCCATACATTACATGACGTAGGAATACATCATATGACGTAGGAATACATCATATGACGTAGGAATACATCATATGACGTAGGAATACATCATATGACGTAGGAATACATCATATGACGTAGGGATACATTACATGACGTAGGAATACATCATATGACGTAGGGATACATTACATGACGTAGGAATACATCATATGACGTAGGAATACATCATATGACGTAGGTATACATCATATGACGTAGGAATACATCATATGACGTAGGGATACATCATATGACGTAGGGATACATCATATGACGTAGGAATACATCATATGACGTAGGAATACATTACATGACGTAGGAATACATCATATGACGTAGGAATACATCATATGACGTAGGGATACATTACATGACGTAGGAATACATCATATGACGTAGGAATACATCATATGACGTAGGAATACATTACATGACGTAGGAATACATCATATGACGTAGGAATACATTACATGACGTAGGAATACATTACATGACGTAGGAATACATATGACGTAGGAATACATTACATGACGTAGGAATACATTACATGACGTAGGAATACATCATGTGACGTAGGAATACATTACATGACGTAGGAATACATCATATGACGTAGGAATACATCATATGACGTAGGGATACATTACATGACGTAGGAATACATCATATGACGTAGGAATACATTACATGACGTAGGAATACATCATATGACGTAGGAATACATCATATGACGTAGGAATACATTACATGACGTAGGAATACATCATATGACGTAGGAATACATTACATGACGTAGGAATACATTACATGACGTAGGAATACATTATATAGAAATGTATTATACGACGTAGGCATCCTGTTATCATAGGAGAATCCGAATCCATTGCCAAGCATAGCCTTAACCATTTAAATTCGACTCATATATATAGGACTCCGTACATCACATTTCAAACTTATTAACATACATGTGACGATATTTAAAAAAGTCTTTTAGCTGAGTAAAGAGTGTTTAGGTATGTATTTGACGAAGGAGGATATGTAAATAATGATGATTTCATTGACCTACATACCCGCCGCCATAACCAGTGCCGCACGACTTCACAGCGGGCTCTGTCATTCCTAGAGGGACAGCGGACAAGACAAGACAGCCGGTTAGTTAGTACGAGTTAAGCAGTGTCCTCGGGTGCCGCTGAGGAACCCCGGCTCTGAAACCAGGAGAACGCTCCTAGTACACTTACCGTCGCTAGGTCGAGCACACAGCCAGCAGGTATACACCTCAGCATTGATTTGGCCACCACTCCTTCACGTCAATTTCTTACTCCTAATAGATCAACTCCCTCGCAAATCAGGAGTAAGTTATCAACAATTTGCTCCGTCGCACGCTCGTCAAATAAAACACTCGATAGTATCACACCTCGTGCTTGATATCAGCGAACACACGCAGCGACTTCTTTAAGTACATAAAGGCTTTCTTATTGTATAATGTACTTAATGTTCCTCTTTTAACTGTAGTTTGGGTCGGCGCAGACATGAAGGAGAGAGGTCTGCACAAGCTTCATAATGAACGGTCAGTGGCTCAGTCAACAGGGTAGCAGCATTAGTCGCTCAAGGCACTCACCGATTCGTTCTGAGGTGGGTGAAGCCGACTTACAATCTGTTCAATAGTTGTACGTCTGCGGGAAACCAAACAGGCGGCCGTTAATACAAGGCTATCATCGTGTAGTTACCCTAAGGCCTCCCCCCTGGGCCGTGCATGATTATTGCATGTTATATCATATGAACTATGCATTTCGATCTTTTAGTCCTTTTTTTTTACTTTTAATAAATATGAGGTTTTCTGTCCAAATTGTTTTTTTCGGAATACATGTTCGATTAGCTCTGATCTTAAATTACGGTATAGCGGGAATATTAATAATATATGGTACTATATATAGTAATACCGGTAGTAACACGGTACTCCTGCGTTACGCGCATCCCGTTGTCGGTGGATCGACAAACTTATAAAAATAACCTTCCTTCACATTTTACAATGCAATCTTAAAATGTGACACTTAAAGTGCTCAGGTAGCAGTTGTGATAGTTAAGGTGCTCGGGTGGCAGTTAGCCCCGTAAGTTTGTACTCAGGTAGCAGTTAGCCCCATAAGTTCATACTCACTTGGCACTAAGTCCGCCCCCTGGCGGCAGACCTTCAATGTCCTCTATGGCGAGCAGGTGCATGATGTATGGCAACACTGCTGCGTCCGGCGGGTCAGCAGCCTCTAACACCTCTGTCGAAAAGAGCAAACAAGTGATGGATCCGGGCATCAGTCCCTTCAAAGCAAGCATTTGTTTCAGTGTAGTTAAAGTTTAACCCAGGAACGCCATGAAAAACCAACATTTAAGACGGCGTGTGACGCCAATGTTGCATCGTCAACTTGCTCTCGTGACCAGTTCGTCACTGAGCACTTAGATGATGGAGATGAACATGAAATGTTGGTGTTTTAAGCCGCTGATGCGCACAGGATGGTTGAACTGGGCCGAGGAACCTCCCGGGACGATGAAAGATGAAAGGATGAAACATGCCCAAGATTGGGTGCCCGGGGCCGGATTCGCACCCAAGACCTGTTGATCTGCGATCTAGTGCGCTAACCAATACACTAGGGAGGTTTCCCCCTAAGATAATGGTGGTCGACGGTGATCGTGGTTATGCTAGAGCTGGTGGTGATGGTGACAGTGGTGGTGCTAGAGCTGGTGGTGATGGTGACAGTGGTGTTGCTAGAGCTGGTGGTGATAGTGACAGTGGTGATGCTAGAGCTTGTGGTGATAGTGGTTATGGTGACTAATGATGATGGCGTTGTGGTGATGGAGGTCATTGGTGATGACGACGTTGTGGTGATGGGCTAACGGTGATGGAGGTGACGTGATGATGGCGTTCTGTTGATGGGCTAACGGTGATGGTGGTCACTGGTGATGATGGCGGGAGAAGTTTACCTTTGATTTTCCCTTCTAGTCGGTCATCCAGCTCCGCCTCCTTTTTTTTCGCCTCTTCCGACACTTTGGGCGCGCCTTCCAACGCTATGAGGACTATACTCATGTTGTCGCGGCTGCCCTGTAACGACCAAGCGCGAGAAGCAACTTAGCAACAGTAACCATGGTGACATGACGCGGTGAACATCGGGACAGCGAGCGGGTGTGTGGGTGGGGCACAGTGATCTGACAGACACTGCATGTTCAGCTGGTGCACATCAATAAGTAAAGCCTCATTAAGGAAGTTTCACAGCTAACTGGGCCATGGTCTGCCTCATTAAGGAAGCATTACAGCTAACTGGTGTCCATGGCCTGCCTCATTAAGGAAGTTTCACAGCTAACTGGGCCATGGTCTGCCTCATTAAGGAAGCTTTACAGCTAACTGGTGTCCATGGCCTGCCTCATTAAGGAAGCTTTACAGCTAACTGGTGTCCATGGCCTGCCTCAGAAAGAACGCTCTGCAGCTAACTGGTGTCCATGACCTGTCTCATTAATCCAGCTAACTGGTATCCATGACCTGTCTCATTAATAACGCTCTACAGCTAACTGGTATCCATTGCCTGCCTCATAAAGAACGCTCTACAGCTAACTGGTGTCTATGGCCTGCTTCATTAAGGAAGCTTTACAGCTAAATGGTGTCCATGGCCTGCCTCATAAAGAACGCTCTACAACAAACTCGTGTCCATATCTTGGTCTGCCGCCTTAAAGAAGCTTTACAGCTAACTTGTGTCCATTTTCTCTGCATTCTTTCCGAAGTGGACATGAAATGACATATCACTTTGTTTTTGTATTCATTCATTTCCAAGTAAGTGCAAATACAAGAAAAAACCCACCCATGTAAGATGTGAGTGAAACACATTCAGAACTGATAAGATGTGAGTGAAAACGTTCAGAACTGATAAGATGTGAGTGAAAACATTTAGAACTGATAAGATTTTAATGAATATGGCACTTTAGGCCAAAATATCCAACGTTAGTAGACCAAAGCGTTGTCATGGTCTACCAGTTCGTGGGCTAACATGAGCCATGGTCTACCAGTTCATGGACAAATAGCCAGTTCATGGGCGAACACGAGCCATGGTCTACCAGTTCATGGACAGAGCCATGGTTTTTAGAATTACCAGGCCAGTCTACACCCATTCTCATTCATGGGCAGAGAGAGCCATGGTTTCAGAACAACCAGGGTAGTCCACACCAATTCCCGTTTATGGATAGAGAGCCACGGTTTCAGAACTACCAGGCCAGTCTACACCCATTCCCATTCACGGGCAGGGAGAGCCATGTTTTCAGAGTACTAGGCCAGTCCACACCCATTCCCATTCACGGGCAGGGAGAGCCATGCTTTCAGAGTACCAGGCCAGTCCACACCCATTCCCGTTCATGGACAAAGGGAGAGCCATGTTTTCAGAGTACTAGGCCAGTCCACACCCATTCCCGTTCATGGACAAAGGGAGAGCCATGTTTTCAGAGTACTAGGCCAGTCTACACCTATTCCCATTCACGGGCAGGGAGAGCCATGTTTTTAGAGTACTAGGCCAGTCTACACCCATTCCCATTCACGGGCAGGGAGAGCCATGTTTTCAGAGTACCAGGCCAGTCCACACCCATTCCCGTTCATGGACAAAGGGAGAGCCATGGTTTCAGAGTACTAGGCCAGTCCACACCCATTCCCGTTCATGGACAAAGGGAGAGCCATGGTTTCTGAGTACTAGGCCAGTCCACACCCACTACTAATACAGCTTTCTGAAGGTCAGCTTTCAGTTGCTACGTGAGTAATTGGCGACTGGTGTCAAGGGTAGGGCCATCGACCGGGCACGCTCGATACATGTTCAGCTGCCGTAGCTTAGCTTCACCAGTAAGGAAGTAAATACATAATGAAGTGGAAAAAATGAATATATACCGGTACAACTAGAAATCAACATGCTCAGTTGAGAGCGGGAAAAACCTCTTTACGAGAGTCGACAACGTATCGTCTAGCCAAGTCACGTATCGTCTAGCCAAGTCACGTATCGGCTAGCCACGTCACGTATCGTCTAGCCACGTCACGTCTCGCTTAGCCACGTCACTTATCGTCTAGCCTCGTCACGTATCGTCTAACCAAGTCACGTATCGTCTAGCCACGTCACGTATCGTCTAACCACGTCACGTATCGTCTAGCCACGTCACGTATCGTCTAGCCACGTCCCGTGTCGTCTAGCCTCGTCACGTATCGTCTAGCGACGTCACGTATCGTCTAGCGACGTCACGTATCGTCTAGCCTCCTCACGTATCGTTTAGCCCCTTCTCGTATCGTCTAGCCACGTCGCGTCTCGTCTAGCCACGTCATGTAGTCTGGCCACGCCTAGTCTAGCCATGTCTAGTATAGTCACGCCACGTCACGTCTAGCCACGCTTCGTCTAGTCAAGCCACGCTTCGTCTAGTCAAGCAACGCCACGTCTAGCGATGTTCCGTCTCGTCTGGCTACGCCACATCTGGGCTGGCCACGCCTGGTCTAGTCAAGCCATGTCTAGTTCAGCCACTCCTGGCCATACCACGTCTAGGCCAGCCATGTCTAGTCTTGCCATGTCTAGCCTAGCCATGTCTAGCCTAGCCATGTCTAGTATAGCCACTCCTGGTCATCAAAGGTCTCGTCTAGCCATTTCTAGTATAGCCACTCCTGGCCACGCCACGTCTAGTCTAGCTATGTCTAGTATAGCCATTCCTGGCCACGCCACGTCTAGTCTAGCCATGTCTAGTATAGCCACTCCTGGCCACCCCACGTCTAGTCTAGCCATGTCTAGTACAGCCACTCCTGGCCATACCACGTCTAGTCTAGCCATGTCTAGTATAGCCACTCCTGGCCACGCCACGTCTAGTCTAGCCATGTCTAGTATAGCCACTCCTGGCCACCCCACGTCTAGTCTAGCCATGTCTAGTATAGCCACTCCTGGCCACCCCACGTCTAGTCTAGCAACGCCTCATTGAACAAGGAGACGTATTTTTAAAGAGATAGCCCTTCACCGCCACGCCGCCATATATGCCGATTAACAACTGTCGCCTAATTTTCCTCTTATCGCCTCAAGAGATTGACGGGGGTTCAAAAGCTAGGGTCGGAGAGAAGCACGTTGACCCAGCTTTGGGCAAAACTGCAGCGTCAGTGCACGTGTCCGGGCGTGAAAATCGGCAGACCACAACACGTGACCATAGCATAAAGCTGTCAGCGACAGGACTGGACAAGGCGGGACAGGGTGTCACATAGAAGTTAATAGCGTATCCCATATCACTCAAAGAAGCGACCCATTTTGTGACCAGCGAGTCACAGAGTCTGTCGCGACAAGTGCAATTCTACGAAAGATCATTAGGTGGACAGGATCTTAACTACAAAGTATACTGTGACAGTAAAGCCGTGTGGCCCGCAGTGGTCGGGATTGCCCCACACCCCACCTCTACCAACTTCGTCTCTCATTAAAAACAAACAGGACATTGCATCACTATCATCATAACGTGGGAACCAATCTTAATTATTCTTTATTAGCAGGTTATGTTTTACCAAACCTGCAGCAAAAATGTCCTATACAAGCATAAAACTCTAGGTCTAGTCTCGCCTCGGTCTCTGCCAATAACACTCTGTCTTATCTTACAGGTCTGACTCACTTTTTCTACAAAGAATTTATCTGAGAAGATATGAACAAGATCTCATGTAAACACTTCGTGCCATTACAGATAAATTGACCACTTTACAAGAGGCACCCATTCAGGTTGCTTGTGACAATCACTATCGTCAGTCAGCATGGACTACAAATCAGTCCCTGGGGGTTATTTATTAGATAAACACCGGGCTAGAGTAGTGTTTAGGGGAAAACCGCGTGGGGCGAGAGGGAGGGGGGCCCAGGGACTTCTGTTTATCACGTTACGCGCAAGAAACCCATAACTGTGGTAAAAGAAGATCCTAGTAGTATGTCCGCGCTGACATGACAACAGATTCGCCATGATACAGGGTCTGTGTGGAGGCGGGGTCGGGGGTAGGGGGCCCATGGGGATAAGACAGCTCACAGTATGGAGGGATGTGACGGGAGATGGAAGGGGGAGGAGGGGGGAGGGGTCAGACAGAGTCTGAGTTGTGCTGGGATAGGAAGCCACCTAAGGCATATTATACTTGTGTGCCATCTTTATGCACACTCCGAATCCCAGGCTTCACCTCAAGACTGATATTGATTGTGTGTATTTCTATCCCAACGCAATGATTAAATAGATACGACCCTGACGATGATACGCCGACGCAGATTAGATGCCATTGGTCCCATTGAGCGAAGACTGTCTCCGCCACCTCACAGCCGCCGACCCACTGAACCTTGGTCTGCAAGGACGGCCCGGAGAGAGGCGGGCACGGGACGAGATGATCACCTAAAGGGAGGCCAGAGCTACAAGGCGGGAGACATGAAAGTCGGTTCTCATGGCCAGGTGGTCTACTGCTCGGTCTACTACTGCGGTTTGCGCCTCAAGGGGTTAACAGCGAGGAGCAAACCGCAAAGTATGTGGCGGTAACCGCAAGTCTCAGCCTCCTTAAATCCACTGGTCGCAGCAGCCAGGCCCGAAACACTCAATCACCGGTCATGTCTTCGGGGTTCATCGTTACCAGAGTGATAAGAGGAGGCAGCCATGGGCGTCAAGTTCTGTGACGACTGAACCACAGGGAGATCTTTCCCATTTAGTCGCCGTAGGGGCTTGAGTTACAACGCTGTGAACTCCCAACAAGCGACGAGTGCGCGTTACGAACTCCCGCCAAACATTAGCGGCGCGGCCAGCAAGAAGAGACCTGTCGTGCCCGGCCTGTAGGAGGCCTATAGGGGGGCTATAAATAAAGGCTGCGTCACCAGCTCGTGAGCGTCCAGGCACAGTCCCCCCCCCCCACCCCCACCCCCCTTCACACCGGGCCATTGCTACCGTTAAAAGGTATAGCCGGGGTTTTCCTCCTCTCGGCCTCAGACATGGCAGGCGGCGGGGTGCATTCAAACACAGAGGCGGGACCACATATGGTGCCCGCGTGGCAGCCTGTCTCGCGGTTCTCAATCATCTGCTCCAACTCGATAACCGACTCCCCGAGCGAGTGCGAACAGGGAAGACATGAAATAAAGCAGATAAAGCAGATGACAAACAGATTCCGATGAATCCCATGACCATTTGATGTACAGCTCAGTTTGCTTACCACCGGAGCTAGAGAGGCTCCCCCACAAGCCAGACCTCAAGCACGACACAAGCCAGACCTTAAGCACGACACAAGCCAGACCTTAAGCACGACACAAGCCAGACCTTAAGCACGACACAAGCCAGACCTTAAGCACGACACCAGGGACATATTTCTGTTCTCCTCATTTTCCATTATCTCGAAAAGGCTACATCTAGAATGTCATAATATATAAGAATAGTCCCAGTCTTGTAGTTTATACGCATACAACATAGGAATATAATGAGCAAAAAATAATGAGATAGCTGGAGGCCTATAATGATCATCAGCAATGCAGTTTGACCAGCACTGGGTAGACAGAAAGTTGGTCTCGAATTGATAGAAAAATACTCCTTTTCATCCTTGCTTGTGGAGTTTGATCTATTTATATACAGGGCAAAGATTTCACCTATTGACTGGCGTTGTCATGGTAATAATACAGTAATTACATTTGTCATGATAATAAGACAGATTGGTTGGTTGGTTATTCAGGACGCTTTAACCACTTTTGGTCATATCGCGTCAATGGGAGAAGGAAGGGAGAGTGGAGCCATGTCTCCGGGGGTAACCCCCTACTCTTTACGAAGAAAGACATGAGATCTTTATCCTGCGACCACACAGACATGGCAACAGCAGGGCTTGAACCATCGATCCACGTGCCGTTAGGCTCATGTGACCAGAGCACTCAATGCGAGCGTAATAAGACAGAATGGACATTACTGGGACAGTGATCACATTTCAGTGCTAGGGATAACATCTGAATCATGGTGATACCTAGTAATAGTGAAAACATTTACACTTGAGTGAAGCGATAACTGAATGGTAGTGAGGACACCAGTGATAGTGATGACACCAGTGATAGTGATGACACCAGTGATAGTGATGACACCAGTGATAGTGATGACACCAGTGATAGTGAGGACACCAGTTATAACACCAGTGAAAGTGACAACACCAGTGATAACACCAGAGTGATAGTGATAACACCAGTGATAGTGATAACACCATTTATAGTGATAACACCAGAGTGATAGTGATAACACCAGAGTGATAGTGACAACACCAGTTATAGTGATAACACCAGAGTGATAGTGACAACACCAGAGTGATAGTGACAACACCAGAGTTGGTGACAACACCAGTTATAGTGATAACACCAGAGTGATAGTGACAACACCAGAGTTATAGTGATGACACCAAAGTTAGTGATGACACCAGTGATAGTGATAACACCAGAGTTCTAGTGATGACACCAGAGTTCTAGTGACAACACCAGAGTTCTAGTGACGACACCAGAGTTCTAGTGATGACAAGAGTTCTAGTGACGACACCAGAGTTATAGTGATGACACCAGAGTTATAGTGATGACACCAAAGTTATAGTGATGACACCAGAGATAGTGATAACACCAGAGTTCTAGTGATGACACCAGAGTTCTAGTGACAACACCAGAGTTCTAGTGACGACACCAGAGTTCTAGTGATGACACCAGAGTTATAGTGATGACACCTTGGTGGTGATTAAGTGTCTGAGGAATTTCCAGTCATCATATTTCAGTGCAAAGAATTACATTTATCAAAGGAACTGCTTTTAGCTTGTTTAGGTTTTAATAACCCACTGATACATACTTTTGTCAAAGACAACACCATGGAAATATGATCTCTAAACATGTATAAACATAGACTTGTCACATGAATAGTTGAGGCCCAAGAAGACTCCAGAAATGTATAAATTTACAATATTATATTTGCCTCCAATTGTCTTTTACAGCATTGACGCATGTAAGTGAATTCGATTATTCTTTGAATGATTGTCAAAATAGATAGCACTTGGAAATACACTTGGGTGGATGTAAATATACCAACCAATGGCTGTCATACTGAATTCTTCAGGGTTTAGACAGCCCAAAACACTTATTTTAAAGAAAAATAAGCCATTAAATATATGCCTTTGTTCCCTCAGAAGTTACATATTTCTTCAACACGTGCTACGTTGCTAGCATCGCCGAATCAGGGAAAATGATCCGAAATGAGGAGGGTCGCCCCCCTAACCCCCCGATGTTTTAACCGGATTTACGCGCCAAATTCGTAATTACAAATCAGCATTTCCGGGAAAAACCCCAGCCTTGGTTATGACTAACAATTGCAGATGCAAATAGTATGTGCATCAGTTTGTTAAAACTATAATTACTATCCTGTTGGCGGTTGCACGCGTGTCAATGATTAAATGATGTTGGGGCTTTAGCTCTACTTGTGGTTGGTTGTATATTCACGACACTTTAATCACATTTGGTCATATGGCGTCAATCGGTCAAGGAAGGGAGTGTGCAGCCATGTCCCCGGGGGAAACCCCCTACTCTTTGCGAAGCAGGAAATGGGATCTCTATCCTGTGACTACACAGACAAGGCCACAGCAGGGCTCGAACCATCGATCCACGTGCCATTTGTTACGCTCTCAGGTGGCCAGAGCACTAGTCCTACTTGTGCGTGTCAATGATAAACTGGGAACCCTCGTGGTACAATAACATAAATGAAACACGTACCGGATGCAGGTACCAGGGTGCAAATTATCAAGACTCAACATTTTACTTCATAACAGATATCAACTGAGCAAGTCTTACAATGATTAGGCCTGTAATTACCGATTGTAACATTTATACATTGATTGGGCCCATATCTAGCGCTTTTATTTTCTTCAGTTATTAGGCATATTACTAGTAGATATACTGATTGTAACGTCACTTCAGTGATTGGGTCCACAAATAATTGGTTGTAACTTTACTTCAGTGTTTGTTAACTGAATTTATCATTTCAAGCATTATGAATATACTTGACAGTCATTGCGAGATCACAGCGTTTAAGATTATTTCTACAAAAAGGATGCATGATAATATGTCACAGAGAACAATCCTTATTATCTCATAAGTATAACACCCAGGGGTGAGTTAGACGCTCAGTCAATGGTATGACACTCAGGGGGGCGTTAGACGCTTAGTCAGTCAATGGTATAACACTCAGGGGTAAGTTAGATGCTCAGTCAGTCAATGGTATAACACCCAGGGGGGAGTTAGACGCCCAGGCAGTCAATGGTATAACACCCAGGGGGGAGTTAGACGCCCAGGCAGTCAATGGTATAACACCCAGGGGTGAGTTAGACGCTTAGTCAGTCAATGGTATAACACTCAGGGGTAAGTTAGACGCTCAGTCAGTCAATGGTATAACACCCAGGGGGGAGTTAGACGCTCAGTCAGTCAATGGTATAACACCCAGGGGGGAGTTAGACGCTCAGTCAGTCAATGGTATAACACCCAGGGGGGAGTTAGACGCTCAGTCAGTCAATGGTATAACACCCAGGGGGGAGTTAGACGCTCAGTCAGTCAATGGTATTACACCCAGGGGCGAGTTAGACGCCCAGGCAGTCAATGGTATTACACCAAGGGGTGTGTTACACGCTCAGTCAATTGTACAACCCGGGCCTAGTTTGTATCACACCAAAAACAAAATGCCGCACCAAACGGTAGGATACTGACAAATCAGCGTTCGGACGACGACCTGCTTTCCAAGGTCACCATGATAAACGGAAGCCGGTTACGAGCAGCTGTCAATCAAGGCGAAGAGGGCTAAGCGTTCGGTACCCCCGCCCCCCCCCCCACCCCCTAAATCTATATACAAGTGAGTGGTCGCTTGTCGTGGAAGGATAAAATGGCCGCCGAGTAACCACTCCAAATGTAGAGACAAATACTTTTTACGTATGTAGCCTGAAGTTGGTGCATGGTTAAAGCGTGCCAGCTTGGACCCATTGTGAAATTATCAGGGCCGACTGAGGAGTATCAAACCTACACTCTACTACCAGCCACTTCTAAAACCTTACGATTTGTGACCTCTCAGGTTGAAACGTAGCGATGTTTGTAAGAGAACTTTCAAACTTGAAATGACCTGATATGTATGTTCAATGTCTCTGGTCGTGCTGCCCGCAATAGACCACTAATCGTAGTTCCAAATTTGCCACCGTGAGGCGCTACTGCATGTGCAATGCATTCTGGGTATTATTTTGGTCTTTGCGAGATGTCAAGATGGCGTCATCGCCCGACAACGTATTTTGTAGACATTTAAACATGAAATAGAGTCATCCATGTAACGGAAAAGTTAAGTAATCTGAATGCAAGTTAGATATGCTCATTAATTATATACATGCCTTGCCAATAACGTGGTAATATGGTATTTATCTTCATAGAAAAAGTCAAGATAACACCAAAATATTTCCCACAACTCTTTGCGCCAGTCTCGATTTTTCCAATATGGCTTATAATTGCGAAGTCGTGTATGAGCAAACAATTATTCGTGAACCTGGTTAGTCCCACAGAGAATCTCAAAGCTATGGCTGCCTTTCACAATTTGGTTTATACCACCAAACTACATATGCGGTTTCGTGCTCTTCCTACCTCAAGACATCCATCCTTGTGATGCAATAGATAATGGAAAACCTTTCCTTTTCTCTCGAAGGAGAAAAGATCGTTAAAGATAGGTCAGTAGGAAGAGGCGGGGTCGGGCAGGTGTGCGACTGGGAAGCAGCAGGTACGCTTACCTTATAAAGACAGGTATCTACAACTTGGTTACAGATAAGTTGCAGGTCGCTAGTCAGCAGCATACGGTCCCTGACAAAGTCACAGAGTTCCTCGTTCGACATGACATCCCAAATGCCATCACAGGCCAACACAACGAATTCGTCCTTTGCACTGCGGTCCTCGACAAAAATCTCCGGTTCGGGCGACACGAGCTGCTCGCACGGCCCCTTGCCCTGGACGTTCTTGTACTCAAAGTCCCCTAACGCCCGGGAGACGGCCAGCGAGCCGTTCACTCTCTGGATCATAACGCTGCCGCCCGCGTTCTGGATGCGTTCCTTCTCGGCCGGGTTAATAGGTTTGTGGTCCTGAGTGGAGAAGGCTGCCTTGCCGTCCCGGGACAGGACGCCCCGGGAGTCGCCGCAGTTCCCGAAGAAGATGTGGCGCGGCGACAGCAGCGCGCACACGGCCGTCGAGCCGCTTTTGTCCTCGCCACTAAGGATCTCCGGCATCTCCCGAATCCGGTCGTCCAGGCTGAGGAATCCCGTTTTAATCCCTTTCGCCACGCTTTCCTGCGACGGGCTGGGCCATTCGGAGTTGCCGCGAAAGTCGTCGTTGCCGGTGATGGCTTCCACCAGCTGCGTGGAGCTGTAGGCCGAGACCTTGGCCCCCGCGTGGCCGTCGAAGACCGCAAAGAAGGACCAGTCCTGTAACCCTGGCAACCCGATCAAGGCGCAGTGCGCGTCCTCCATCTCCACGCGCCAGCCCTGCATGCTGCTCAGCCCGAAGCGCAGCCCGTTGCCCGCCCCGTTCTCATTATGCTTCTCTGTCTTTGGCTTGTCCAAAAAGGCCCCCATTGTGTCCTGGTGCTGGTCCCGCGGCCGCTCCTAGGGGTTCGATGTCGTGTCCCGGGGGGTGGTCGTCTCAGCCTGTCACGCCTCTTGCCGCGCTGTTTCAACGGCCGGCCGGCCTGTCTGCACGCTGTCCACACCGGGCTGGTAGTCCTGTCTCCTCAGTTCTCCCCAGGGCTGATTCACTCAGTTCTGGTCGAAGAGAATGAAACATTACTTGTAAACATTACGGCAAAACAGTAGTGGATCAATGTTCCGAAAACCAGCTCCAGGTAAAATGCATTGTTAAACGAAAATCAAATTGAGCAAACATTCCCTGCAAGTCGCGTTGCAGCAGATTGGAACCTGATGTAGAAGAAAAAAAATCTGATAGTGAATGATCTTGTGGGAGTATGACTGAATTTGTTCATAAAGGCAAAGTGTTTAGCCAACATCAGGACATATCACGCCTGATATTTTCCAACATTATATTAAAATGGTCTCAGTGGCCAATGTAACTCATTTCAAGATCAGGAGAGGATCTTGGGAGTCTCCATCAATAACAAATCCCAACACGGGAAGGGGAAAACCCGCAAACATTTTGTCAGGCTGCGAAACTTATGTGCAGAGTGAACAGCATCTGAACTCCACGGCTACACTGAATATCAGGTCATCTTGAACAATGGCCAAAACTTGAGTCTACAGCTACTTCCCATCAAAAAAATATTACATTACCGGTACCTAAAGCAAGGCACCCGGTTAAATACATGTACAATGATGCCATTAAACTGGGTCTCTGTAAATCTTACATATACACACTTACGGCTGGGTTTTTGAATTTTCAACTTCATTATAAAGGTCAAAAGTTATCTTTTACCCAATAGCAATTTAAGTTCTGCAAGCCAAGTATATTACTTCGACCCTGAGAAAAATGTCCAGTCCAAACTTATAAATATTACAGGTAATATTGCTGTAGTTATATCTTGATACATTTGATTCCTTTAAAGTTCCCGCTATCAGTATCATATGACTTAGACAGACCATGTTAGGATGCTTGCTATGATGGTAATCTGAGGTATAATGAATGGGATCTTTGTCAGTTTGTGTAACACTCTTTAGATAAACATTTATTAAATTTTTTATGCTGCTATGCCAGTCAGCCATTTTGATGCACAGATGATCAATAAATTCCTTTTTAAAATTACTTTAGTATATCTAACCTTGGTTAATCAGTAGTAAGCAGCAATAAATGTGACCAATTCAGCAATAAGAAAATCAGGAATTTGACTTATTCCTTGATTACAATGACTAACGGTATGTAAAATAATAAAAATAACAAGGATTTAATCTTTATAGTGGGGACCTGTATTTTGTATATGTGAGGTGTCATAGGGAATCGGACAGGCTCTAATTCTTGCATAGTGGCCCACCAATCAGCATTATTGATGAGGCCACATAGTGGCTTTATTCGGGCTTGCATTGTATGCCACACCACAACCAAGCAACATCAAATCAGTTAACTTTTCAAAAGCCAAAATATCATATGCAGTCATGTCAGTGATATCCCCTTCAGTAAGCTGGTTCACATGCACTCTAATCTGGAGTTCTATCTGCTGCAGTAGTTCACAGCAATAATCGAGACCACATTTCCTGATTTCTTTTTTCATCTTGTCATTTTAAATGGTTTGTAAATGTCAGGGTGAGCTAATACCCAAGACTGTAGATGTTTACACAGTGCAGTGCCAGTGCATGGTAATGCATTTCTGTAAATATCTAAACAGCTGGGGGTTCTGCAGCTGTATGGCACCTTCTAACATATAGATGGTTCTGCAGCACTCGGGTAGGCAGGGGGCCAGTGTAACATCATACATGGGAAGGTTGGGATCATTGCTAAGTTATGTATGACGTCAAAGTGAAGTTCCATGATCCACCCAATATGTGCATGTTACAATGCGAATCTCCTAGCAAGGGTTCCTTGACACTTTAGACATTATAAGTGGTTTGAAACTATGCTTTATTGGGTGCAGTCATCGGCACCAGAAACAAGACTTAAATGTGAGCTATGATCAAACCAGTTGAAGTTTGTAAATTTTCTAAAATGTTTTTATATTATTTAGTTTATTAGGAAATTCTAATTCAATTATATTAGAACAGCTCTAGGCCTGTTCCCACACTAGTAATACGGCAGCATGTTCTTGGTGGCACCGTCTATAGGCTTGTTGACAAGGAGACATCATGGTGGATCTTGCTCAGTGAAATTATGCATTCAATTATAAAAATGTTGATGCATGCAGTTATCATGGTAGAAGGAGTGCAGATGTAGTCTCCCCAAGCTATTTTACAAAACGACTGACAAGTGAATGTTTATGTGAAGATGTGAAAGTAAGTTTTGTGATCATCGACCAAGTCAGCAAGTGTCAGGAGTTCAGATGTTACACATTGACTCTTTTCTAACTGCCTTACAACAGTAAGGTCTGGTTTTCAGGCTACCTAGATAGATACCTGCAAATACACAACGATTATACATCATTAAATAGCAGTTTTTATAGTACTCTATTTATGCAACTTTATCTGGCGGTGTAAAGAATATCTAACCTCCAGAGTGATTATTTATATCTTCCCCATATTTACAATAATTTTAAGTTGCATATAAAGTTTTTTCTCACCAAAACTAAGCCCAGGCGACATATATATCACAATTCGCAGGAAAACTTGATTGTTTCATTCTATAAATCCAGAAACCTAAAAAACATCGGTTTCTACTGTAATGTGGCAAACATATCTATCTCTGGACACTACAGAACTCTGTTGCTACACTGCTACTTATAACAAAGCATCGCGAAGCACACTGATAACATTTACCACTAAGTTGAAAACTTGTGGGAATTGATATCACAGCAACTGATATTGATATCAGACTCCATTTGGCAGTCTGGTATACTGGAATATAGATAAAAGCTATTTCTTATTTATATTTGGACTGCTTTAATTGAGGCGGGAAAGAGCTTGATATAAAACATTAATTATCAGTAACATAAATTTTAAAAAAAACTATAGAATGTAGCATTATTGTAGTAGATTTGTAATGATATTCTTTAACAAATAAACAATCTATACTAATAAAATGAAGCTGTCTGTCCCACTATGCTGCTGCATGCAAGAGCACATTGGCACCAGCAGCCACCGTGAACCTATATCCAACCGAACCACTGCTTGCACGCACTGCATGGGCCGCCTTGGATGTACCAACATTGTCGCTCTTAGATATGTCAACGCTATTGCATGTGTCAACACAGCCGCTGGGTGCTTATCACCTTATCCTGCGCATAATATCGCTTTCGGGCGCTTATCCCACATGGTGACCATGTCTGCGGCGGGCTACCTGGCTTGGTGCCAACAGTTATAATATTTTTCCCAACGCATTATCGCCCGAACCTTAATCAAAACAAACAAATCCCACAGTCTCGCGTCCACAACTTCCCATCAGCAGCAAGAGAACAAACAATCCTGTACTGTCTCGCATCTACAACTTCCCATCAGTAGCAAATTGTATCCACTGAAGGTACATTAAATGACGAACAACGGGCAGGAAACAACCCCCTTTTTTTTTTACTCAATCACCCCCCTTTTTTTTTTAATCAATCAACCCCCTTTTTTTTTTACTCAATCAATGTATAAGCTTGGGCCTTAGTTTTACTACACTGATATTCGTTTATTAGCGTGCTTTAGCCACAATTTGAGTATTCTGTACAAATAAAATACTGTCATACTGTTATTTCTTTCGCTTATTAGTACGAACGCTAGACGTCCCGCGAGCGGAACAGCTAGTAGATCTACATCAAATAAATAAAATATGGCAAAGCAGGAGTATCTTTAATATTTATATTTCATACCTATTCTTTTAAAAATATTCTAGAAATATCTGGATAATGATCTAGATCTAAATCTAGTTTCTTTCTGTCTTATACCCTTTATATGAAATTTAAGACTAAGATAGAATAAATAATTTAAGATCTATTATAAAGGTGAATCAGTAACTAAATCTCATATATTTAATAATTAACATTACTTATTGCAAATTCCAAGTATTTGAAAAGGCTAGACTTAGTAGATCTATACTATTTAGATCTCATGAAACAATATAAGCTTAATAACTTTCACCAAAGAGATCTAGCCCTAGTAATTATTATAAATATTTCTATTGCTTTCCAGAATGTAACTTGTTAGCTTACTCAATCTAAATCCAAAACATGATAAGCTTATACAAATATATTTGCAGTGTGAAGAGTAACAAATAAGCAGACGGTCAAGAATTCTGTAGCCTGTAGTCCAGTGGCAGTGTAGGATGTGTGTTGTGACTTGAACCATTCTTGTGCAGGTCTGAACAGTGGCAGTGGACCTGGTGACGGTGGTGACGGTGGTGCGGGTGGTGAACAGGTGAACAACTGTGACAAGTGACAAGCTGACAAGCAAGGCAAATAAACAGACAAATTTCGCCGGCATTATGACATTACACGGACGCTCCTGTCAGTCGGGAAGAGTTGAATGTAAGCAGACATTACAACTTCACCGACGCCTTTCCAACATAACCTAACGGATCTCAAACAACAAAGCCAAGAGGAAAACAGATTGCGTTCGACGGCGGCCAAGCCGTGGTGAGTGACCCGAATCTAGCCGCGTCGACCTTCGAAACGGGAATGATGCGGCGTGTATCAGGAAACTTGTCCGTGAATGCACATATAAAACAAACCTTGGTTACAAAATTACGTCCTCGAAACAGAACCAGTGGTCTCGTCCATTCTGTACAATTACCAAGGAGGGAAACAAACCCTCTCTAACCACATGCAATGTTTTCAGTTACCGTTCGATGGGGAACATGGCGGATGCCTCAGTGCGCAAACTCAAAAGAGAAACACCCGGATGAGAATCTAAAAATAGTACATGCGAAACATGATGTCATCGCAAGCCAATAAATTATACTTTCGTGTTTGCACAAGCGTAGTAAGTACGGTGCGCAGGTCTACTAAAAGTGCGCAATGTTGATATCTTATATACGATCTCCACATATAAACCCAATTATCTGCATAATAAATGAATGGAAACATCTTGTAAATTAAACTAGCCCTTCGTGTTCAGGCCTATATATAAAAGTAAGCATTCAGTATATAACACAATTATCACATGATAAATATAGCCTAAATCAATCTATAAATTTTATTGTATCAATGGACACAGGTTGGAAACCGCTAATTTGTTTGTTGTAAATCAGATAATTATATGGTAAACAATTTTACCGCATGTTGGTTTCTAATCCCCCAAATCTCCCCTGTGCCACTCAGGAATCGCGGCATATTCGCACCGGTATTTTACAGCTAAACCATACTTATGACCCAAATATCAGTGTACACGCATTTTACACAGACAAAGTTTTATTTGTTAATCGCACAAAAAATTCGTCATACATGGTGGAACACGATTTAGAAATGTGATAATGCTTCAACACTGATATATACATATAATACAATTTCAAATTTATTCCAGCCAAGTGGTCCACGTTTACGTTATGATTGTCGAATGCGTTAACCCGCGGAAACAAACATGAGAATAAAGAATGCATAGAATAATTAGGTAGTAGATCTATACAGCTTTTGCCATCACTATTTGGACACCGTGCTTTTTTCTAGCAAAAATGCACGCACGAACGCAGTTACCATGTAAACGCAGGGCAATTATTGTCGACTAAGTACGTAGCTGGTTAACTTTGTACGTGGAATAGGCCAATGATGACAGATATTTCTTTACATACATCATCACACTCAGCAACCTCGATCATGGCATTCTGACGTTTTGTACGACGCATTTATACAACGCAAGCTATGTGATGAAGACCGATATTGGCGAAGTCTGGAAGAAGCAATCCAGTGCCCCGTGTCCATAAATTTCTATATGTTGAATGATCAGTATCGATTGATCTCAAATATGTAGCCTAAATCAATGAAGTCGGCACGTATTTATACAGTTTGGAACTCATTTGAAGCTACAATAACATGAATTGCGAATGCCCAACAATTAGGGAGCGAATCTCCACGATGAGGACTGCTCAAGACAAGTCTCGAAAAAAACCCTCTTAAAGGTGGTACGTATCGCTAATAGCGATGAATTCACAGAGTGGTTTTATTAACAGATCGCGGTAAATAGGGAAAGCGTTGAACAAGGAATGGCACGGATAACGATCCCCAATCTTGCCAACAGCTAATCGCCAACCTCCAATTAAGGGGCTTTGAAAATGTGCTTTCTTAGCTCCATCGGGTTGCCGCTAGATCTATACCTTCCGGGCGGATTTTGAAGATGAAAAAGGTGGGGAGGGGGGCTATATTTGCACATGATATTGTCCAAAGCGGAATGCTTTCGTAACCCCGTCGACCTACATTAGGGTCCTGTCGGCCTACATTTGTGGTCCTGTTGGCCTACATTAGCGGTCCCATCGGCGTACATGGGCGGTCCCTTCGGCTAACATTAGAGGTGGTCCTATCGGGTTACTTTAGCGGTCCTATCGGCTTACATTAGCGGTCATATCGGCTTAGATTAACGGTCCTTTTTCGGCTAACATTAGGGGTGGTCCTATCGGCTTAATTTAGCGGTCCTATCGGCTTACATTAGCGGTCATATCGGCTTAGATTAGCGGTCCTTTTTCGGCTAACATTAGGGGTGGTCCTATCGGCTTACTTTAGCGGTCCTATCGGCTTAGATTAGCGTTCCTTCTTCCGCCTACACAAGGGGAGAGGGGGGGGGGGGGGTGCGCTTCAGCAGAACGCTTTGTTGGCCATATCGCGATGGCAAGGGAAAAGGGTCAAGTTGGAGAGGAGCCATGTATCCGGGCGTAATCCCCTAATCTTTGCGAAGACATGGACTCTTTATCTTGCACTAACAGACATTTGCAGATGTGGCTGTATTATTCGAACCAGGCACCGGCAGCTCGGATTGGCCTTGCAGAGCACCCTCTACGGCATAGCCGAACGCATTACATACTGGACCACGGGGTGAGCCAGCCAGAGTTCGGTCCCCCTACATGTCGCTAAAATACTGCAGCTTTACATGTAGAATATTTTCCGTCTCCCTACATACATAATGGTCCTTCACAGCCTGAATGTATCAGGTAAAGACACTGCATGTGTGGCCTACCTGTACGTGTGGCAACCGCGGAATACCAGTTGGCATATACTAGCTCTCTTCTTGTCGTCTCAAGTTATGCAGTATATATTGACCCAGAAATTGCTGACTCTTGTCTTATGGTAAGCAGAGTCATTATCTGCGTATTGCGACACTCCAAACAGAAGTTTGTGATGCGTCATAGTAGACACTGACCTGGTTTGAGACTCCACATCACGCCGTCATAACGTGACCACCGCCACAGCCCTACGTGGTCCAACATCACCGGACGTGTGGCATGTATTTTCTGATGAAACAGTTTCCGAAACCAACTTACTTTCCACATATGCGGTATGGACATCCAAAAATCATTGATAAAGGCATATTCATGTCTGCGAAACCGATGATTGCTTCTTAAAGTAATGTATTGATAGCCACCGCGTTCCTGCACGGGATTATAGTCATTATCCCCAAATTCCTCACCTTTTTCTTGACTGGTGACATGGCGGAAAAACCAAGCGTCACCTCTATCATGGGCCCCTACATATCGAAAGTAATATCCCACACAGCTATTGCATCACTTAATTATAGTCAGAACGACAGTAGTACATATGTTCCTTATTGGGCTGGTGTATATTAAACGGGGGACTCATAATGACGATTGTACAAATGACATCCTGCACAAAAAATTTGTTTCGTTATAGTGTGAAACAACTGGAATGTGGAATTTATAGAAATGTGTTTTAATGGATAGAGATGATACCATATTTCATATTATAAGAATAATTTCTTCCGACAGGTTATTATGCAGGATATATAAACCCCACAAAAAATAAATGTTTATTTATGTGGAGCATGGTTAAGTAATATAAATCACACGTTTTGCTTAAAAAGTATGTCGCTTGGGTGGAATATATTTGTTCAACGGTGAAGAATGAAAAAGTGCTGATTCTTTGTTACATACCATCTATGTAAAGTGCCCTTATCCGAACTTAATTCTATTCAAAAGAAATTCCTGTATATATTTATTATACGAATAATGTGCTTTGTTTAAAATAACTTTTCGGTGACCATTACTCGGATTTTGTAGGTATTTCATATTGATACAGTGCATGGTCATAATGTTGCAAAATGCAACTTGTGTAACTTAAAGTGGGGCGGGGGGAGGGGGGGGGGTATCCCCTCTGAGTCGCGAATCTCCAAACATGAGAGAGAGAGCAATATCGAATCTCCAAGACGCGGACATTTGAAAGCTAATCGCGAATCTCCAAGAATTCCTGGATGACAATCACGGAGATCGGAAACAGGGATCCTCCCCCAGCCCCCCACTTCCTAAATCAAGTTAGAATTACAGGATTGCATAACTGCTGGTTAAAAACTTTAAATGTTTTTCAATGTGAGCTTGAATATTGTCACCATATCAAACCAATTTTTTCGAATGAAACAAAACGGGCAACCGACGGGCCAAACAACTTGATTATTAAGAACTTTATTATATCATTATGAGAATCATACAAGTGTTAAATCTTAAAATTTGAACCTACCCTGACCCGCTATCGAAATTCCTTATTCTCACGGGGGATTTCGGGTATTTACAAAACCAATTTACTGATTTATTATGAATCATTCACTGTACACTTATTGAGATAAAACAATACCATTAACATTTATTCGTTAAATTAACTTTTAAGAAAACCTCAAGAAAATAATCACAACATCATATACATGAACGTTAAGATGCATTAGCAACAACTTCTTAATAATAATCGGGTAAAAATGATGTATGTGCACTCGGGGATTGATATCGTGCGATAAAATACAACATGTTGCGACGATTTGGTTTGCACAAGAAGTACCGTATGTTTTAGGAACATATGTACTCAAGATGCGAGCTCATCTTGGTCGACGACAGAGTATTTTTGGATATGGAATATCATTTTACCTTGAGAAAACGTCTTGATACTTTACTTACATTATTGTTTACCAATACGCTTAATGAAATAGCTTATAATCTCTAAGTACTACAACATATATATATGTAGATATCCCTAAAATTGTCCATTTGTAAATGTATATTAAAGTGTTCGTGCCACGCCAAGACAACTTTAGCTCATATTAATCTTCTGGTTGTCCGCGCTTATATTATCGCGCTGTAAAGCCCCAAATAGTAGAAGGCCATACTTTTTCCACTCGTTTTCGCACTTACCAATTTAATATCTGCGAGCGAGGAAAGTGACGTCAAAGGGGAATGCAAACGCACGTGCTTTTATATTGAGACTTTCTGTCTGCTCATTGGCTTGAACTCAACGAAACGCACTCAACCATGAAAACAATACACGCCCTCGACCACAGATGTCTACGCACTGCATCAAATTTCACCTGTCAATCTTGTGACATCATTGGGAAATGTTCAAATAACGCTCAGATGCAATGCCCCCAGAAATAAACCCGCCGGACTTCACTTTTGCTACTTTAACGAACCCGTTCATAATGATATTGTGGAATAAAAACTGTAAACTCCCATTAAAACAAATTGTTATTTGTTTATCTTCCCTAAACCAAGTTAACTCTGAGCAAGACATAATCGTGGCACGAACACTTTAAAACAATGTAATCTAGTAAAGAACGTAAGGACCCATCATACTTTAACAGAACATTCCTGTAGACTAACGCCAAAATCAGACTTGACCCTCTTTATCTGTCCCAAAGGATGTCACCCGACATCTAAAATGGCCAGATGGTGAGAGAGAGATCCTAAATCACTATCCTCAATTGTTAGGCATCAGCCAGCCCACTCCGGCATTAGACAGGGTGTCCGTTGTTCTCATTTCGCTGCTCTGTCGTGGCCTCTGGCGGTGGTCGCGTGCGACCGGTGGCGTTCCGGCGTTTCATTATCTTGTAAATCACCCAGTCAATGACTTCGACGACGCTCAGTGCACTTGCACCCAGGAATAGACCCATATAGCCGCCGAGGTCACCTGACAAAAAACGCATATCAACATATATTGCAATTACCATTTACACATTGATAGATGTAAGTCGAGCGGATCTGAGTAGCTAACCGCATAGTTTGTTAGTAAAAAGAAATACTCTCCAGCTGATGCAATCATATGCTGGGTAAGGTCTGGGATGATGCCTCATTCGATTGATCACATATAAATCAGAACGTGTATTTCAATATGACATATTATTATACATTATCCTTGGTCTAACTTAACCATGACGTTATTTAATTTGCATCATTGTATTATTAATGTTGACGCCGTCAGCTTTGTATATACCAACCAACTACACGAATTCCACTACACAGGGGGAAACGAAAGTCAAATGTAAGGCTAGAATCGTTATGCGCGAGGTTAATGACCGTCGGTTGAACTGTATCCCAAAAAATTGACAATGACAAATAAAATGTAATTATGCTTCCCCTGAGTACTGAAAAATCGGTGGCTGGCTGTCTTTTATAAAATTTCGTTAGGACGCAGTTTCGTGATTCTAACTTGGATTTATTTGTGAAGTCCTTTGAACGATTGTATATAAATGATATATATACATGAGAAATGATTAGGTATACCTCCAAAATCCGGCATATCATATGCAACCGTCTGCGTTGTGTTCTCTTCTCGCAGTTGTGAAAAATAGACATCTAGGCGCAAGATATTCTGTCTGAAACGTAAACAATGATAGGCCGTATGTTGTCAGTGTTACAGGGTTCAGAAAATTCTTTAATGGTGTAAAATCCTATTATTAGCCTACATATGTTTAATTTAGTATTTGCACGATAAAGGTATACGGCGGGAAATTATTACGATATAAATATATGTACAATATATATATATAAAACAAAACTATATATGTATAATTAGCGAAGAAAACGGTTTTTATCGAATATTTACTGCCCTGAGTCTGAAATACAGAACGTGCTTACTGGACATAGTTGGCGTCCACTTTAGCAACATCTCGAAATCGGCGAAGATTTTCTTGCAACTCATGAAATCTATCCTCCAACTGCAGTCTTTGCTGTAGGATGTGCGATAGAAAGTCGTCCATCTCTTGCGAGAGACCTTGGAAAAATGCTTCAAGTATCCTCTGAAAGGCAACGATCTGTATGAGAAGAGGCAGTCCAGCTGGAGGGAGTCCACAGGGATGGGAAGGGATTAAGACACAGTGGGTATAGTGTCCAAGCCGGCCGTGAATAAACCGTTGCACCCGCATTCTATGCTCGTCCATGTTTCTGTGCAGTTCTGCCTATACGTATGATTTTTAAATAAGCTTGGTACTAGATGCTTCGCCACGACAAACTCTGTTTCGATAAATTAAACGTGAAATGAAAAGACTCATAGTACTTAACATATCGCACAGACTAGGAGACATTGGGGCGGACGCCTATGTGACTCTTGGTACTTAACATATCACATATTGGTAACACAATAACATGGATCAATGTCTGATGAATACACTACCAGCATACCTGGATACGTTCCTCGCCATCTGTTTTGAGAAATGACGCCATGTTGGGTATTGTCAGGTCACCGTGGTGGGCCTCTTGCCTCGGTATGACCAAGTCTGCGCTGTCCAGGTCAGCAACTGGCTCTCTCCAAAGGTATACGGCTTTGGCTCTGGCAGGAAAGTCACCACGTGCTTCCGGTTGGCTGAAGTATTCCCCTAGTTGTATGACGTCATGGAAACCTGTCATATATGCCGTTATCAAGGTCTCCTTGAGTTCATCAAATTTATTGAGTCTTGGCGCCACATACGACCGCTCCAAGTAGCCCTCAGTGTCTCGTATTAGGCTCCAGAAGGTCTGATTCACGCGCTTACTCAAGTTAGACTCCATTTCTAACTTCGTCATTTCCAAAGAGGAGTATTTACGGTAAATTACCTTCATTTCGCGTCGTAGTATTTCGATTTCATGAAGCCGGACTTCTATTGAGCGGCCGGTCAGTTTTTTGTAATGTATATCACGCTCGATTTTACTTTTGTTAATTGAAAGTGCATCAAGAAAAGTTTGGTAGCCAGATAGGCAATTAATAAGGGTTTCCATCTCGGCTTGATACTCCAAAATAAACGTATCTGCATATGTTGAATTATTGATATATATCTCGGCCACGTTCACATAGTTAGTCAACAACAGCGGCCAGCCCGTTGTGACTTCTTCAGTGACCGGCTCCGATGTGCTGCTCTCAAATCCAATGGAGCTGTTTTTTCGTATGTTCTGCAGGGCCTCCAGTTCGGCAACAGTCTTCCTTAAAACGCCTGTTACGTTTGTGCGTAAAAAAGTTATAATCGCACCCCTGTCGTCCAAGACCTCCTCGGCAGTGTAACACTTTTCTTGCTGTTTTTTACCGTAGACAAGGGACGCCGGGAGCTTAATGGCCTTGACCGCGCGATCTCGTGCAGGCCACATACCAAACTCCGGTTCAGTGACACTTGACGTGTCTATTTCAGTGTTGAGAGCTGTGATGGCATTGTCTACGACAACTTGGAAGGCGTCAATTGCCTCGTCGATATGACTTAATGTTTTGTTGTATATCTCCACATCCCGATGGTTCACAGCAAGAGCTCGGGTGCGGAGTACCACTTCCGACACCATCTTTATCACATCCCGCAAAATGGCAACCAGCGTGTCACGATCCAGCGCAAGGTGGGTTTTATACGCTTGCTGGTACACATCAATGTCCGCGTACAAAGAACCCATGTCCTCCTTCACCTTAGATAACAATACGGCCACAGCGCTGTCGATTCTCGTGAACAGCGACGTCTTTTCGGAGAAGACGTTAAATCTCAGCATGTATTCGAGATCCTTCAACGAGTCCTCCACGGCCGTGATCTGGTTGAGAACATCGGGTAAATAGCTTCCGGTGACCCGCTGTCTCACCTCCAGCGCATGCTGGTAACGATTAGTTGCATTCTGTAGGCCAGCCGCACCGAAATAGCTGACCACCAATTCGGACAGCGGGGTAGTGGACAGGTCATATCGGTATTCAGTGGTAGCACAGGCCCCTACACATCCTTCACTGTCCCCCACTGGTAGCGTAGTCCCGGGGGGAGCAGCATCTGTAAAGAGTATTTATATTGATTTGACGCCTTAATTCGGAACCAGGCCCATAGCGTGCACTTTTTCAATACAACAATATTTTGTGGAACCGCTCCCTTTTATCTTGTATGCTTTGATGTCGATTCAAGTTTAATTCCTGTTTCGTCCTCTCTAATACATATTTGCATCCAGCTAATTAGAGCATCCCTACACCGAACCCTAAGTAAACCGATATTCTCAATGTTGTTGCAGGTTCCGATATTATTTATCTTGCATTTACGGAAAAACAGACTTCGGAAAAACTTTGGTCAACCGAATATCTCAAGCATTTGAATTTTACCTTTGAACTATAAAAGCATAATACATCACAGGCTTTTTCTTTAAACGAACTCTTGTATGAATATTAGTGACGGTTGACTACACGTGGTCTTACCTTGTAAAACACACGAGAGGTAGGACGTCACGTTACATTCTGGTTCAACACCTGAAGTAATTAAAAATAGGTAAGTAAATATCGAACCGGATGTAAAAGGAGAGTCCAAAGTAGAATTGCAATGTTATGGGTGTTCATGCATACGTAGAAATATATGAGGAAGTTCAATATAATGTGAACGTACATTGTTCTCACTAGATGTTAATGTTTGAAGTCCATAGCAGGCACAACAAAGAAGACCAGGACATATCTTTATACTGACCCTTCTTATTTAGATATGGGTACTTTAGTATTAAGTATGAGAGCAGAACACCCCACCTTTCATGTGAAGGTCGTCACAGTGGCACCGCCTTTCCAGAGCTTCAGTCTCGTGTTGTTGCATACAGCGAGAATACGTGTAACTCTCGTTGCGGTAGTACGAGAGGTCTTTGGTTCCACACGTGCCGTAAGGAGGCGGCTTAAAGACAATCTGTGAAAAAAGAACATGACGGTGCCGACGACAAGTTTGGCAATAAAACGCATAAACTACACAATTCCTTGTTAATGGCGTCAAATCTGGGTAGTCAGTGGTCTTATTTTATTAAAGTTAGCATAGAATTAGCAATTTTGGAATATATCTCATTCGTTTCATACGGCTGCACAGTCACTACGGGATCTGATCGAGACCTCACAAGACAGGGATACTTATGCTCTACGTCAATGCCTAGCATCCACGGCCTGTACGTGTTACCTACCTTCCGGTTGTTTGCCTTCACTAGCTTCACACATAAAATCGGCTAAGGCTGTCCTTGTATGCACAACTAACCACTGAAGTTCTGTGCATATCAGAATTATAACCATCCGAGTACATTTATGTAATGTATGAGCGGTTAGGCAGTTGATAAACCAGAATGCGGTTGTCTCATGAGAGACTGTCAGTGTCAGGCGATCTAACGTGCTGCGCGGGGTTTTCCATGTTGTATGACGTAATAATCATCATGACTCGCATGTCTGCGCGCGGTATCTAGTGTTACATAACAACGCTCCTTATATGGACTGAGCAGGCGAGGACAATCTTGTTCCTGTTGTCACAGAAATGTGAACATCGATGATTTGCAAAATTATAACCATCAGAGTAGGTTTATGTAATATATGACCAGTTAGACAGTTGATGAACCAGAATTCGGTTGTTTCATGAGTGACTGTCAGTGTCAAGCGAACTAATGTGCCGCGCGGGGTTTTCCATGTCGTGTGTCGTAATAATCATCACGACTTGTATGTCTGGGCGCGGTATCTATGGTTACGTAACAACGCTGGATTGAGCCGTGGGAGGGGGGGGGGGACAATGGTGCTCCGTTTTTCGCAGAAATGTAAACATCGATGATTTGCCTCAAAATACCACGCTTCCAACAGTCTTATCGAACAGATCACATGCATTATAGAGCGATCTTTAACTATATTATGATTTGATAGTTAGGAATGCCTGGACCAGGGCAAACAAAAAATAGTTTCACATGTTCAAGTAAATATACGGTCTGACTGGTGTGTTTGACGGGGTTGAGGGTACATACGGCGTGACAGATAGATCAATTGCGGTGAGATTTGACTATTAATTTTGTGACTTGAGAGTACCGATCACTATTGCTGCGATAAATCTCGTACGTTCTCGAGAGCCAGACTTGCGAGCACGTGTTGTCCGGGGCCTAGATTAAAGCCAAGTTCCTTCATTAGCGGAACGTCATCTTGTTGGTGAAATAACACCTGAAAGATAGAAATAAAAATTGGAGAAATGCTTTGAGCCTTTACCCCAATGGTGACCACGGAGGTATAGACAGTGTAGTAAACCACTCAAGCATCAATATTTACACATTTGTGATCAAACTGTTGCTCATGTAATCAGATGGCCACGAACAATATCTTATATGTCCTTTGCACTATTACATAAATAAAATGCTGCATGACAAGGAGACAACCTTCGACAGAATGATTGAAATGGAGAGCTTATTGCCGTTTGTAGAACAGGAGTGGTACGAGAAAAAACGCAGTCTGAAGAGAATATACACCAAAATAGTTACAGAGGTTAGTTATATAACGGATTTTGGCGATGTTCTTGCATGATATCTTTTGATGTTAAGATAGTTTTTAAACATGTGCTACCGATTAACAGTAATGTATGAAGAAAAGGCTTATGGTACGTACTCTCGTTTTATTATTGAAACTAGCAAAGTTTGTGTCCTTGTTTGATCTTCATCATCAAAAGTCGTTTGCAGAAGAAGAACCGATATCAAGAAGTACCGCGTGGCGCCTACCTTGACACCAAAAACGTCAGCAACATCAGGGATGTATTGGTAGTTGGCGATATCCAGCCAAATCTGAAGTCCTGCGTCCATACCTGTGACACAGCGGTATTAATAGGGCATGCAGACAGAAGTGATGTAAGTGCCGATGGTAACGTGGGCGGAGACGGAATTTACGTCAATCCTCATGGCAAGGAGGTGAGACGACTAAGGCACCGTGGTATGGATAAGGGCGTTATGGAGACACCAACGAAGACGTTCCGTTACCACTAGAGTGGTCTTACTCTAAATGGGAGACTATGAACATGCATGTAAACACAATTCGCACCCAAAAAGGAGTTTCAGACACGATTGAAGATAAGAGTATGTCAACACCCTGTTAACTCATCATCGAGATTTCGTTGAGATACCGTCGAGATACTGTCTAGATACTGTCGAGATACTGTCGAGGTATCGTCGAGATATCGTTAGGAGAGCTCGAGATGAAGTAATTAAGAGATCAGAGATGTGTTCATTAAATATGGCGTCGCGTGCAGTTAGGTATTCGGTGAACAGCTTACTGACAAAGAATCTTATCCAAGACATAAAATGCACTCCTTAATGTTGATTGTCACGAATGAATAGCATCTCACCCGTGGATGTAGTTTGGAGGGTTGTTAGGTTGTTGCCGTTGAATGTAAGACATCTTCCCATGTCAGTCACTGCTGCCTTCTCTAGCTGGTCGCCACATGGAGATCCTGCCCACTCACACCTAAACAACATAAAGAGAAGAAAATAAAGCTTCATAACTGTGGTAATACACGCAGTACTACCTACGTATGTACAATCGAAACAAATGTACGATGCAACTTACGAAAGGACGATGTCTCCTGATACCGCCTTTGAGATTTCCGAAAGGCTGACGTTACCTGAAAAGCAAAGAAAACATGATGAAGAATGAAAGATAGATAGAGCGGGAAAGTAGGTCATGGTCATAACGGTGTAAACGAGCCAAAAGGCGCCTTATTTAAAAACTAAATTCACATCGCCACAAATTGTCTTTCAGGCAGGATGCACGCGGTGGGGACCACTTGTATTAAAAATTAAAAAAATAGTTCAATGCAAAAGAAGTTTTATCGGTCATCTGATGCGACTTGAGGTGGGAGGGAAACGAAACCGAAAGCGAAAATCAATGGATGGCAGGTCCAAATGACCCTCCATCTTCATCTTCATCAGAGTACTTCGTGATTACTATGTTCACTGTGATACTTTGATGCTAACTTAAACCCGAAAGTATTCTGGATGGAAGGTCATACGAACTCATATCTCTGAACGCAGCACTAAATAATCATACTCATAATGCAATTAATCTAAGTCCAACATATCAGTGCAATGGTCAAGGCCTTACGCAGACTCATTGTCCATATGCGGCTTTAGAAAATGTATTACCAGTTGGGCAGCATACAACGCACGGCTCTTAACTAAATACTGCCAGCTGGCGAAAGTGATATATTCCGTTTAATATCAAGCTAATTTGCGTTCCATGAGTTCATAAAGTATATGTCTTACCCATTTGAGAGACGAGATATTTCCACGACTGCCGATTTAGCCAATTGCCGATGGATTCATTGTGTGGTGCGTCTTCTAGCCACTTAGCAAGCATGAAGCTATCGAGCGGGACATCCGGCGCTTTGACCAGTGCGGTGGTGGGCCTGAGCACCGGGTCAACGTTAGCGGAACCTCTTCCGAATTCAGTTGGATCATGGAAGTTTACCTCGTGCAAAGGGAGCTCTGTGATGTCAGCTAAAGTGACGTCAGCATCAACGGTAACATCAATATTGTTGATGCCTGCTATGCCCATAATGGCTGTTCCTTGGCCACCAATACGACTAGCAATAGGCGTGGTGGCCGTCCCGGTGGCAGCCGTCACCGTGGCAACCGTCACCCTGACGCTCCCAGCGGTTTGACCTAAATACATGTACATTAAAGAATTAAGCTCCGTTGCTGAATATTCCGTGGTTAAATATAATGAAAGCTCAAAGTTAAATTTTCAGGGCTAAAATGCATTCATATAATCAAACACTATCCGTGTATGATCCATTTCACGGTTAATATTCATGTCATGACCCATGTCAAGCATCTATATTTGGATCAAGTTTTGGTTCATTTTTTCGAGATATTTCTGCAGCGTGGGTTTTTAGAGTACCTTTACCTGGCAATACACATGGATCCTGGTCTACCCTGATATCGTCGATGGCTAGAAGTCCGGGACCGCCAAGAGCCTCCACAATCAATGGATAAGTCCCGGGGGGCAAAGGCACGACCATATCCACCCATTTGTACGGCTGGGCGACATCCCCAACAAAATGGAATCGTATTTCGTCAAAGACTCCGTCCATAAAGTATAAATAAAAATTGCATTGTGTGCAGAAAATCTTGTAGCGCAAACACGACCCTTCCGGAACTGTTTCGTTGACGCTTTCCATCAGGGAAGCGGCGAAGGACGAAGTAGACATCTGCATGTAGCAGCCTTCAGTGGTGATATCTGCTGGTCGAGAATAATACTATGTGGTTGAAAAATGCCAAGAAAGGACAGTGGTACTAACGTACATGATAACAGAAAAATGATGACATGGAGCTAAGACAAATAAGGTCATTTATGGGATCAGTCACGGATAACGATAATAGAGGGAGGGGGGCGGGGAGGGGGGGGGGGCTGGCAACTTGATAAAGCCATAAAGCCATGGTATGTTCAGTAATAATTGAAACTCAGTAAATCGAAATATCATTTGCATTGTATAATTGAAACCTACTATAATAGGCATTAAATAAAGAACATGGTTTGCAGACACCTTTTGCTCGACCATTCAGTGTGTAACACGTCAGCAAACATTGATTTGATTTGTCAATGATTGGGTTTAGCGGCACTTTCAACCTGTCAGGCTACATCGTGCAACACCGGTTATGTTCAGTCAAACATGATAAATTCACTTGTTACGTAGTGATAACATGAACATCTGTACCACACATGCACCTCTTAAGAAGTGAAGACTAACAGGGCGTCGAGTAACTTTGTACACAATATTGAGATAAATACTTGTTGTTTGAGCGGCTTTAACAATAACGTCTTTTCATATCTTAGTCAAACCAAAGTTTACTATGGATAAATGGAAGAATTTTGCACTTATTCCGCATGAAGGATAGGTTCTCCACATAGCTGTTCAATGACTGGACAGTTTTCGCTTTCTAACCATTCATTAACCAGTGAATACAGGTGCACACTTACCACAAGCCCGAGTCCAACGATGCGTGAGAAAGCCATCCCAGTCGACATAACCACACTGGTCAGCGGTATTGAAATCACAGCTCATCGTCCCATTGCGCACTGCAAGAGTTTGGTAAAGTATACATGTCGGGCAAAGATGCTAATATCAACGATATTAGTACACCAAGATAGGTCATACGGCGAAAGCCCATTGCAAAAGGTGCAATGCGGCGAGTAGTGGCGCCGCTATGCGGCGAGCGCGTAACGTTCGGCTGCCACTGCGCTGACGATAACGCTGTCTGCGTGATAAGCGGCGCCCTGTGAACTACGAATTGGATTTTAGCGCTTTTAATTCAGGTGATATAAAGCCTGGTGGTGTTCTGTCATGCTTTCATGTATATTTTACATTTAATATATATAATTATAATTTTAATAATTAATATATATAAAATATAATATAAGGTCATTGATTGGCAGTCAACAGTTTGGCTCCCCTAATTCGCTGATAACTTTGCTGGTTGAAAAATATCATGTACCCTTCACTGATGGATTATAAAACACAACAATTTCATAATTATTCAGCATTTAGCGGTCTCCTATCTTTGTTTGATTGACACATTCTGTTGGACAATAGATTCGTCTGCCCTTCAACGCCACTGGTAACAGTCTCCTAACAAGTGTACAACAAACACAACGACGCCCGAAGTTTAGTATCAGAAGTAAAATTCGGGCTTTCCGACGAAATACACTTGAAAAAGAGACATTTTGTAGATGAAACCCAGAGGCGGATCCAAGGGGAGAGCATTACATTTTTTCCATCCCTCCCAACGGTTGTAGAAAAATGTTGGTGGAGATGTGCGACCATTTTTACGTTCACCCCCCCTCCCCCTCCTTCCGCTTCAAAATTCCTAGATCCACCCAGAGATATATTCTAAGCCTAAATATGAATGAAAACAACAAAACCATGTTCAACCAATTGATATTTTTAATACAAAAATACGAACATCAACAAGATTATTCATTTCTACAGAAACTGTCAGACATGAGCATCTTTTAAGAATATCAACTACATCAACTGATAGGGATAGGCCCACAGGGGCGGATCCAGAAAATCTGGATAGGGGGGCCGTTTTCAGGGTTGGATCCAGATATGCTGGATAGGGGGGGGCGGCGGTTTTGGTTTTTATATGTTGAATGGTACACATTTTGGTCCTAAAAGGGGGGCCCGGGCCGGGTCGGCCCCCCCCCCTGGATCCGCCCCTGGCCTACTGGAATTATTGAACAAGTCTTTCCTTCTTGCATTGACCACCCATCTCTGGCATCTAAAAGGTAAAAAAAAAAAAAAATTATAAAAGCAAATGCATATAAACATTCAGTAGAAATGCAGCCAAAGGCTTTGCTTTTCCCCCGGTCTGGCTATCTCTGTCAAAGGTAACCAGACCCCGGGAGTTCACCCAATTTTTATTCAAACCCCAGGGCATCGATTAGGACACATTCATTACACATTCGTTAGGCATTAGCCGGCACTTAGAGCTTGTTGTCTTCTGGTAATTGTTGAGTAATATGACAATAGCGCGAGTTTGCGGGGCGTTAGGCAATTTTATTGGCCCGACATCAAGCTGAAGCAGCCCGCCAATTTTCATTATCGGCCCGAGGCCGCAAGGCCGAGGGCGGATAATGAAAATGATGAGCCAATAAAATGCCTAACGCCAAGCAAAACTCGCGCTATTACTATTATTACGAGTTGAATTTAAATTAAAGGCGTTGACTTGTCTCTGCTTCTTTGGTTTAATTTCCGCATGCAACGACCAAAGTAAAGCATTTTGGGACTGACTGTCCGCAAATCGCAAGCCTTTCCACATATAGTTGGCCGGTCGCCTTTTTATACCATATATATGTTGCCAAGAAACATAGCATGTGCAACTAGGCAACTAGTCATGGAAGCGGGCTATTTAAAGCTATAACTACAATTCTTTTGTGCGTGACGTCATATTTCATTGTTCTATGCAGCGTCGCCATGGCAACGATTGTCGATTGCATGGGCAGCAGGGCGGTTTGGGTCAGAATACGGCATTTTAGTGCATGTACTAGTTAACATGCCCACCAACTCGTAATAATATCTAATATGTTGTAGGTAAAACCTAGAAGGCGAGCGTAGACTTTGACTTTGTTGTGACTTTGTTGTTGTCACCACCACATTTTCTGATAATTATCTATTATTACGAGTTGGTGGGCATGTTAACTAGTACAATAGCATTACATCTGAAGGCCTCTAAAATGCTGTATTTTGACCCAAACCGCCCTGCTGCCCATGCAATCGACAATCGTTGCCATAACGACGCTGCATAGAACAATAAAACATGACGTCACGCACAAAAGAGTTGTAGTTATAGCTTTAAATGGCCCGCTTTCATGACTAGTTGCCTAGTTGCACGTGCCATGTTTCTTGGTATGATAATTATCAGAAAATGTGGTGGCGATAAACGATGCACGATATCAATGACTGATAAATTAACGCAAGAAGCCGGTCTTACCTTTCCTTTTCCTTCGGGAATCTGAAAAATGCCTATCCTGGACATTTTTTTCGTGAATTCGCGCAATTTATGGCAGAACAAACTTGAAGTTGATGCCTGTCGACGGCGGTTCTGTGCAACACTACGCGCTCACCGCTTGGCGGCGCCACCGGAGAACGATTACAAGGAAGTCGTCGTATGACCTATCTTGGTGTACTAATATCTTTGCTAATATGGATGCCACAAGTCGAACAGTTTATTTAAAGTCATACAATGATTTAAGTGCCAACCATAAATGAGTCATCTCGAAAAAATGATATTTTGATTCGGGGTTTCTCTGCAAACTACCGTATTTTTGTTAAGGTTACATCCAATAGGAATCTATTGCAAGCTATTCTAATAAAATAAATGACCGTTTAACATTTGCCCGTTATATAAAGCACCCATTAGGTAAGACAACAGGGAAGAGTTTTCATGTCATCTTGGACACAAATGTATTCGTTCCACAGTATGAGATTTGGCACTTTGTAAATTACGATATTAGGCGTTTGAACAACTGTAACGTATATCCCAATTTCCAACGTCATATTTCAAATATGGCCACAACCATGGGACACACTCAACGACGTCAGAGGGACAAATTTGCCACAAAAAAAGAAGAAGATTGCTTTCAATATGTACCTTGTTCTCGGCATGTCCCTTTGTTAAGTTTGACGTTGTCTACGAAGGACTGGTAGATGGAGCGTTGTCCAGACACACCTTGGAAGACAATGGCCCTCTCGCCCACTATCCTGGGCGAGTCCTCTATCGTGAGGTGCATGGTGTGCCAGGCCCGCCCCAGACCCTGGACATGCCCCGGGCCCTGGGGCAGGCCCGGATGCGGAGTTTGACCAAGTACATCACCGACTACCATAATAATCCTGTCTTGAGCCTTGGTAAGGAAGCGTTCACGCACAGCCACCTGGTGAGGTGTGAAAAATACACTACAACCTCAGAACTCCATAATAATGCTACTTCGGACAGATCAAGTATTGAAAAGCGGTGCTCACAACAAAGGCTGATGTAAACGACAAACCAGTCATAGACGTAATTCGTTGGCAAATACTGCTGAACATACTGATGTCCGGATCTTTGGACCAAGGCAAATAGTTTTAAGAAACTGACCTGTAAATTGTCTTCGACCCATATGTCAAAGGACAGGCAATAGCTTCCGTTGAGACTGATCCACGGAGATATGATACGAGCCTTTCGCACAGGTACCATGTCCATGGATGTGTTGCCTGTTTGGGTCACCTGGTCACCCTTGTAGGACAAACCCACCGCATAATCTAAAAGGACATTCGTTCATATACATCCACTATAAAAAGACGCAGTGGCAGAGATGCGTCCAGGATTGGGACCAAGGCGAGATTCATTCCGTAAAATGACATCATTGGAACTAATTTGATACCAGAGGTCCCACATGACCACTGGGAAGGGCATCACACTTCATTTTGATGGATCATCATACTATACACAAACGCTACGTTTTGGATAGTTTTTAGAGAGGGACCAATTTTCATATTATCTCAGTTTGTGCATTAATTTATCTACGGATTTGTCGTGCATGAAAATGCTCAAAGTAAAGATGACTGAGTGGCAATCACTTTTAATTGCATCAGAAAAAATACACTTTAGTTAAATATCAATGCTATGTAGTACCGTGTCCTTCTACGAGACTGGAGCGATAATCAACGAGAAATCCCCTTGCGATAACGGACATGTCAGTGTGAAAACACAAGGTCACATCGTTTTTGAAGGTTAGTGGTTCTGGAGTCAGAAAACCGCAGAAGCAGGACTCGTTGCGGTTGCAGTCCTGGGACGAACAGGAACCGGAAGGGATGGAAGGAAATACCTGCATGGGCAAAGTGAATGTTTTACTGAAGATATCTTATTAGTTTGTACACTGGAGCAATTGCTTCCCGAGGCAGTTATATAATATATATATATATATATTAGCTAAGCATTTCTGACACTCATTGTCTTCACTGAGGTTATTGTTTCTACAGTGACCTCAAAACTGTGGCTGATTCCTTTACCATCTTAAAATGCTTATTTCGGGAGAGAACAAAGCTCAACAATATGTGGACTAAATTAAAATTGGATTAAAAAATATTTCGTTTAGTGAATCAAAGTAGCAGTAGTAATTAAACTATATCTCCAAGGACGGACAGGTTATTCTGTATTTCAACAAACTATACAATATGCAGACAGATGAGTCTCACATAGTTCCTACCTTTACGGAATCCCAGTCGCAGTTGTTCTCAAACTCTACTTCCAGTGAAGCAAATGAGAGTGTAACTTGAGCGTCGGGGGGTTGGAGGATGACATAGGAACAGTCCAAGTAATCGTTGTAGGCGAGAGGGTAACCGGAGGAGGCGATGGAACCGCTGACGTCATAGTAACGCTTCTCACCGTCGCATTCTACGGAAAAATGGGAAGATGAAACTATAAATTAGACAGCTAGTCTGATGAGAAACGGATTAAGAGCACAAATTATTCTGGGTCCACACAATTTAACGTCGTAGTATAAATAAAAAATATATTACATGTCTTATATGTCCTCATAGGAATATCTGTACCAATGAAGACCATTAGGTTCCAGCTGGTGGCGTTATCAGGCCTAAGCCGGTACATTTATCTCTCAAAGCGGTTCTAATCTATCCTTATCTCGCAATCACGGATATGGTCGAATACAGTCTATTTTTCTTGCCATATGTAACTAGGAGCGTGTAATGTAGTAGCAGCCTGATCCACGAGAGAGCAGATGACGGTGGGACAAGTGCGATCGACGCGAGGCTTCACCGCTTGAGCTAACCGGGCATCATGCCACCCGGCGTCGTGCTGTCACCAAGCGAAGGATAGCTAATGCACCAGTAATATATAGTTGGCCTTGTGCGGTCGGCGAATTCACCGTATAGCACATCCTTGGGAATGCGTTCATCTTGCATACGATGAACGTTCCCAAGCCAACGTAGACGTCTTTGCGTCACAAGAGCAAGAATGCTTGGTAGGTTGGCCCTGGCTAACACTTGAGCATTCGTGACCTTGTCTTGCCAAGATATGCCTAAAATGTTTCGCAGGCAACGAAAATGGAAGTTATTCAATTTACTTTCTTGGCCACTATATGTAGTCCACGTTTTCACCGCTATACAGCAAGCTACTTAGAACACACGCTCTGTAGATGAGCATTTTAGTGCGAATGGTTATTTTTGAATTTTGTTTTTGAACGTTTGTTCAACCTACCAAAGGTGGTGGCTGCCTTCCCAATGCGAGAATTTATTTCCTCGTCCAGGGATAGATTATCCGTGACGGTACTTCCTAGGTAGCAAAACTTATTAACCACCTCTAAAGGCATGTTATTAAGGTAATCACTGGCGGTGTGATAGACCCTTGGCTCAGCGAGACTGTTTTTTCAACATTAATATTCAAAGCGAATAAAGCACACGCATTTGACCGATCCAGGAGTCTCCGATCCAGGAGTCTTTCTGGATGCGCAACCAGTGCTGCGTCGTCAGCGAATAGCAGTTCCCTTATTTGGAAGCGCCTCCGCTTGGACTTAGCGCGCAATCTTAAAAGGTTGTGCAGCTTCCCATCAGATCTGGTGTGCACGTAAACACCCTCAGCATCCTCATTAAGTGCGTGCGAAAGGAGCATAGAGAAGAAGATGCCAAATAACACAAGAACAAGAACACAACCCTGCTTCACGCCATATCTGACTTGGAGGCTCTCGGACGTAGCTCCGTCGAACTGTACTGTGCTGAACGAGTGTTCATGAAAGGAGCGGATAAGGTTAAGTAGTCTGCGGGGGCAGCCAATAGACTCCAAGATTTTGTACAAGCCAGATCTGCTGACAGTATCCAAAACCTTCTTAAGATCAGCAAAAGCAAGGTAGAGGGGTTTGTGCTGTTCTCTACATTTCTCCCGCGGTTGACGCAACGAGAATATATCAACAGTCGATCGTCCGGATCTGAATCCACACTGCGCTTCAGGATATACTCTATTTGCAAGGAGTTGCAGTTCTGGCGAAGAGCTTACCAATAACACTTAAGAGTGATATTCCGCAGTAATTGCTACAATCACTCCGGTCTCTTTTGTTTTTGTAGAGTGTAACTATATTTGCATCACGCATGTCCTGTGGAACAATGCCATTGTTCCAGCAAAGGAAGAGAAGTTGGTGAAGATGAGGGAGCAACATTCACTTTTCCCACACTTTATTACTTCAGCTGGAATCCCGTCATTGCCAGGCGATTTCCCGCTGCCCAAGGAATCAATTGCATCACCCAGCGCGCGAACTGAATGCACTGTGTCCAGATCGCTCATAACCGGCAGGTTAATGCGTAAAGCGCCGTTGCCGATACATGAGACTCGTGCGCATACAATGAGACATATAGTGTTCCACCCAGCGAGACATCTGTTTGCTACGATCTGTAATCACCTCGCCATCAAGTGACTTTAAGGGGGCTGTTTTAGTGACTTTGGGGCCCAGGGCTTTCTTAATTCCGGTGTACATTGCCCACATATTACCTCTATCAGAAGCCTCCTGGATCTCCTCGCAAAGGTTTATCCAGTATAAGGCATGTCAGTTCTCGCGGGTTTTACTTCCGGCCTGGCAGCTTGGTGACAAACAAACGAACACGTGCTTTTTATTTAGTGCGCAGCCTGACTATATATAGCCAGCAATATATTCCGTATTTTTTTGTATTACCAACCTCTTCTCCATGTCAAATAAGTACACTCTGTCTTGAGTTTAAATCCTGAAAGCCTGCCGGCTGTCCGGAGAGAAGCATTTTGGTCAACGGAGCAGAAGTTGGTGGCCGGCTTTATATCCCTACGCGCCTGTTCGCAGTTCGCTATTTTGTGTGTGATGTCTACCGCGGCTCGCTATCACGTCCGCGCGCGAGAAAAATAAACCGCGCAGTTTTATGTTGAAATGTTTGTTTTACAGACTCAAAAAGATATAAAAACATATGCATCATCGTCAAAAATAGACACTGCGTGTTACGGGTAGAAAACAGATTCTCGCATGCGTTTACCATGCATGCCCATGGAGTTGGGTTCAGGTGTCCGGTTTCAACGTTTCTTTTGCCGGAGATAGATTGGTTCTACGGCATTGTTACTCACGGAACAAACAAACAAGAGGTCTCTATAAACTTTCCTTCTCGAGCCTTGCCAGTGCACTCAGATTTGCATTGACAAGACGGTGACAGCGACAGTCCATATCATCGCTTTATAACAAGTTATAATCGGCACGCATCGGGTACCAAGTCATGTATTCTGTACAATATATATTCTTCAATTCGATTTTTGATATATCTAGACAAAATAGACGCCAGAACGATCATTATTTCCGCACTGAAGAACATCAGCAAACCGGGAATATGGCCACTTTCCTGCGCCGGTTGGCAATTATATCAGCTGTTTTCTCGGCTTTTATGCCTCCTTCTCGTTCTTAAAAGGATATTATTTGATAGTCAAGATATTTATCTGTACTAAGTGGGTGTTTGTTTTTCGAAACCTATGATAAACTGTTGAAAATTTTGCAGCTGTAAGTCAGTACCCGCCTGTTACATGCTATGCAGCGCAGAGGGAGCTTGAGCTACCCGAAACAAGCGCATGCCGGAATTTCCCCTGGAACGATTTATAAGGCGCTGTTTTTTGTACCGCATTTCTCGCCAGCCTCAGTTGTAACAGATACGTGTTTGTCGGATTTTGGTTGTGTTGTATGTGTTTTTCATATTTGGCTTCAATAGTTGGTTCCATCTCTGCTGAGTGAGTGGCGAACCAATCCTTGTTGACAGATTTCATTTTCCCGAACGATGTCATCGCAGCGCCGTTAATGGCAGAGCGCAGCGTCGCCCAACGTTCTTCTACATCAGAAGATTGTTGATTCGCTGGCAGCGTCTGCTTCAACGTCTGCCGAAAAAGACGACGCTTGTCGCTCTCCTGCGTGCCGAGTCAGTCAATCCGAGATTGAGATTTATGTTTAGTGGTATAGATTTCCCTAGGGGTAATCATTACCCTGCTCCCGACAAGCGAGTGATCGGTATCGCAATCTGCGCTGTGATACGCTCGTGTGCTTAGGACACGGGACAGATCGCGCGGTTTTGTCAGGATCAGATATAGCTGATGCCAATGACCTGACCTTCACATCACACTTTATGCCTGAAGCTACCTTGAAACAATGTGTTTGTGATACAGAGTTCGCCCTGCGCGCATAGCTCTAATAAACGTTATCCATTCTCGTTGATCTTTCTAACGCCAAAATGTCCTATGCAACTCGACCAAGACCCATGGTCATCCCTAACGCGTGCGTTAAAATCCCCGAGAATAAACAATTGATCGCCCTTTGGCGCCTGATTGATGACCTTCCTCAGAGAGTCATAAAAACGGTCTTTGTCGTCAGCGGTGGCATAAAGCGTTGGAGCGTATACGCTGATTATGGTAACGGACGCCCCATTTGAGTGCATACGAAGTGACATTATTCTTTCAGAAACTGCGACAGGCGTTTCGATTGTTCTTGCCAATCTATTTTTGACAGCAAAACCCACACCGTGTTCGCGACGGTTATGACCAGTATTGAGACATAACCGATGTTACTTAAGGCCAGCTAGCGGGCTCCAGCTGTTCCGAAATTGCTATGCTACTATACTTAACAATATGCACACGTAAGCCTACTTACACCTACACTGGTGACTTAGACAATACGGCGATAACATGTATATGTGGCGTGTGTAAACAACTCCGTACAAAGACGTATTTACACAATAACGATAAACCCATCAAGACTTTGATAATCGGTTGACGCCAGCCTTCCACAACCGCGATAGCACTTGACAGTTGGTGAAGATGGATACATGAAAGATGAAGGCGGCAAATGCTGACCCTTCGGGTTCATTTGACACTCTACATAAGATGATATAGATGGTGAGGATGGCGCGGATTAGGACACGAAGGGATACATTTTTTGGTGCCAAGATGGCAAGATGGCGCACATAAAGCACACAAAGAGATGCTGTTGGTCACGTGACCTCGGTGTAGATGCACCTAAATTATGTCGCATAATTGAGCATTTTCCTATTCAAGCCTCATACCGTTAAACTGTCCCTTCACCATGTGACTCATTCATGCGCGTGAACACATATGCGTTACTTACTCGGGCTACGGTAAGAAGGAGTTGACACGGCATCTTCAACGTTGTCCTTTGAGATCTGCTCCCACTTCATGAAAGCTGAGTCTGTCTCTACCATGTAGCCACAAAAGCCTTCGTCGAAGTCGCATTCTGCGGTGGCAGCATCGCCTTCTACAAATAGTGACAGGGAACAACATATATTTATTTATATATTTACAACAAAAGCCACTGCGATTTTTTTCTTTGTGACCTATTTCCGATTCAAGTTGCATTAAACCAATTACCCACTATTTGGCGTGGATCACAAATTAGCATCGATGCGTTACTCCTGATACCGTGGGATCACATATGCGTCCAACAGGGGCTAATCCTTGATTATTATACACATTATCAATAAAATAATAATAATAATAACATTAATAATAATAATTGTAGACCAGCGGCGATGTTTTACAACATACCGGAAGTTCTTTCCGGTTCGCAGGCGTGCTGGGTAACAATGACATCATCGAGTCCTATGTATGCCTCCTGTGAGTCCCCCATGACAGCCTCAAAGCGCAGAGCGTGACCACCACCTGGCATGCAAATTTCGTGTTTTACCCACGTCACCGTAGGCACGTCGGGCGGTTGGTAGGCCGTGTTCTCCAGCCACAAAGCTCCCCCAGTGCCATTCGCCTCTTTAACTCGCTGCAGCCGACGCAGTTGCGTGGGAGTTCCAGTCTTATTATCTATTCTGCTGACCACAAGCTGGGTCAAAGTGTCGTAATAAGTTGAGTGAACGATGGTCTTGAAGGTGACGAAGGTCGGCTGAGAGAAGTTGTGAACCGGTGACAGGACAGTCGATGTATCTCCCGGTTTGCCATTAAGTCGTGTCAGGTACATCGCCGACTCTGCAATGCAAACATATGTGAAGATTATCCCTTCACGTTTCGAGAGATAATATAATTCTCACACCTCTCATGCGCGGCCCTTTAAGTTCCGGGACAAACGGATCCCGCACGGAATGATATAACCCCATACTGATCACTAATGTGAATTGTGAAAATGTCAACGATAGAAGACATGTATATTACAGACGTTGATATAACTTTGGACTTACTCTGGTCATCCAATGTCTCAGCCAGTGTCCACCTCAAAGGGCTGGTGTCTTGCGTTGTACTGTACCCACACATAAACTGGTCGTCAAAGCTGCAGGCCATGTGCGTGAACTTCACTGTTACATTGGAGGACATTATGATATCAGAGAATGTGGATCGGCTTTTTCGGCTCACTTTTCAATACATTTCGCAATATGCCTACGGGCCATATATATGCTAACCCGTGAAGAACACGTTTTTTTCTTGGGGTGGGGGGGGGGGGGGGGGGGGAGGAGGGGGGGGGTGTATACCGCAGTGATATCAGGAAAACGCGCTTCCCTAAATCAGGTTTTCGTTTTGTAACAAAAAGAACGGGGCCGTCCAAAAAAAACGCAATGATCGTTTCTTGGCACGGGGACCCCTCAGTGAGCAGGCAGATTAGAACGGGCCTCAAATTAACAGAGATAGTAAATTAAAAACGGAACATAGATAATCTACATCTATGTTAAGATAACTTCAGCTCCGCGTGACACACACTAAAGTCAGACGTTGGACGCTCTGAGCTGTAAAACCATTTATATAACGAATATTGTGATATTCAGCACCACTGCTCGTGTGTTGACGAATATTATTTGGGGTAGTCTCAATTCGAATTGTCCTGTTTCAACTAATGGTGGTATCTGGGGTGTCTGGGAAAGACTTACCACATCTTGAGGTTGTCTCGTCGCTCCCCTCAGGACAATCGTTGAAACCATCACAGAGAAACCTTTCGGCGACACACTTCCCTGTACTGCACATGTGGGCGCCGGCTTCCAGGCAACCTGACGATAATGGGCGGGGTAACGGAAGTGAGATGTAATGCCAACCCTGAACAAAGTAGGGTCACATCATTATAAGTCGCACGTGGTTCGGTTTTGTTCGTTTCAGTGCGAGTGGGAGATGTAGCGCCTTCTAGCAAATGCCGCAAATTACCGGAGCATATTGTAAACGTTTCTTGCGTGGTTACTCCAATGCCACAGCAGAGATACATCATTTGACGTCCAGAAAATTAATATTAAGATACTGGACAGTGACAGTCAGATTTAAGAAGTGTGGAAAAGGAAATAGTGGAAATAATGGGCCATTAACATAAATTTATGGACACCGCACAACATATTATATTCTACCTCATCATTGGTCACCTGTAGAATTTCGCATAAGAATCGAAAATGCTTGCTACCAGCCCATGCGTCATCGGGTCGTTCACTGACCATTTGATCTTAAGACAGAAGTCAGCATGTATTTTTCCAAGCATCGTACTAATTCTCTGTCCACAAGGTGTACCTGTTCTACCAAAGGTCACTCGGTATACGAAAAATCTATTCAAAAGAATAGAAGCTTCATAGTGGCTAAGATTCGCTCACCACACTTCGGGATGTCACATTTCTTTGGACGTCCTTGCGCATCCAGACAAAATGGCTCCCTCAGTTCGTCCTTGGGATGTCGACAGTAGTTTGAGGCCTCTGAGAGGGTTTCTTCGGCGAAGTGGTAGCCCCTAATGTGTGTATCACTGTGGTTGGACCAGGGTGTACACGGGGTACCGTCAGCAGACTGGTTAACGTGACCCAGGTACAGCTCGCCGAACTCTCCAGACTGACACTCCCTCTCTGCAAACGGTCGGTCATGTCATTTATGGATCGAAGCTTTTATTATCCAATTAATAATGTACCGTCAGAGCAAAGGGTCGGCTCGTCATTCATACATTAAAGGCTTAAATGAAAGACTGGGTAGCACTTACGTTGTGCCTTGTACAACTCCGTCGCTGGTCACACTCACCTCAATGTGGACACGTGTTAAGTTGGACGTTGTCTATGGAAGCTCCACTGATACCGTCACTGGGTCACACTTACCTAAGTGTTGACACGTGTTAATTTGGATGTTGTCCATGGCGGCTCCACTAATGCCGTCACTGGGTCTTGTGGCCTGCAGAGCCACCCTGTGAATCCCAGGTACCAGTCGGGCCATCGCTGGTAACCACGGAGACGACACACCCTGCTCCGATCCTGTGAGTGTGCACAGGCGAGGTGAGTTGTGTTCTTAAGCGAATGTCGATATTTTAAAGTGTTATATCCTGAATTCAATCTTCGACATGCTAAATGGTTAAAGCGAAGGCAAATAAATGGCGCAACTTATGGGCATCGTTGCACCAAGCTAAGCAGACAGCGTCCGTGTCAAAAGAATTCCGTCTTTTTCATCTTAACCATGACAACTTGGTGTGTATATGACGCGGACAGAAAGTAGGCATTAAACACAAATAACATATTTGCTCTTGTAAAGTTTTAACATCAATTGGACATTATATCTTACGAAAGTATGTATTTACATGACGCAATGTCTTCCGTTCCTTCTTTGTAAAGCATAAAACGTCCCCTACCATTGATTGTCCTAAGCGTCTGATTGGTCAGATTCTCGCGGATACTGATGACGTCAATGCGACCTTCGGCCTTGCCGAGGAAGCGGTAAAAGAAGTAGAGACACTTGTCTGTGGTGTCCATGAATTGAGATATCAGGCGAGCCGTGTAGCCTCCACGGATACCAGACTCTAGGAAATTCATGTAATGCCCCGACTCTAAAAACAAAACACCTATATAAGTGAACGTATGGTACAAATATATTGAGGTGAACAATTAATATCTCACTTTGCAGATTATGTCAAGTGTAGTGTTATGCATCTACTTTGCATCAATTACAGATATGGTAACAATATTCTCTGATTTAAGAAAGACAATTATGCTACTGCATCCAATATAATAATGTTATGTGGTTTTCTTGGGAAGTAAACAAAAACGGAACTACCGTCGTTACCTCTGCCAGTTGTTTTGTCGTTGCCAATGACGCTGAGCCAAGAATCTTGAGCTGATATATCAGGGATCAGAGGGCAATGGTCGTTCTCAAAGTCGCAGTAAAACACATCGTTCTCTGTAACATCGTGTGCATGTATAATGCGTATTAGTCAGGAGTGTCACTGCATCGACTTGTGATACTTATCTAACGGTATTTGTGCATTGAAACAGCGTTTAATAAACTTTTCTTTCCAGGAGCGGAGTACAACTAGAAAGTCAGATCGTTATTGTAGTTTTAGAGCCTCACTGCAGGAACAAACCATGGCACTGCAATTACATATGCTTTACGATTAAGATAATGCAATGCAATATTGATAATAGTAACACTATATACCACTGCTACTATATATGGTATATGGGATATAAATACATTATGTACCACTGATACTATATATGGTACGTAGGCAACAGATAGAATATACATGTATGCGACTCCTACTATATATTGTACCATAATAAATAGACCCGGCCAGGTTACACGTGGGCGTTACCATACTAAAGTCTCATACAAGTATTTTAGTTGCTAACGTTATTCCTTGAGTACCTAGACATCTGTGGCGCCTGTAGTATAGGGCAACCTGGGACTCGAGACATCCCGCACCATTCCCCTCAGCCCTCGCGACTAGTGACGTCACAATGCACTGTTGTGTCTTTGGGGAGTACACAATGGCGCTGCAGCGCTCTGATTGGTGGAAGACGCAGATCTTCTTGCACGTGTCCATCGAGGTATTCCGATAGGTGGCGCTGAACTCCGCTTCGGTTGTGTTTGAGCAAACTCCCGGACGCAACTCAAATCTCATCTCGCAAGCCGATTCTGAATCTAGGCAGAACATTTGTACTCTGATTGTGGACGTATCTTTCTGTGATATTACATCCTGAACCTTTTAATGAAAGCCATTCATACAAACTTACCATTCAACATTACGGTCTTGTAGTGTTACAGATAGTGTAGTCGATTCCTACCCCCCCCCCACCCCCCCAAAAATGGTAAAAAAATGTTGTAAGAAAACACACATAAAGTCGATGAGTTATATTAGCATAACCTTTGCTTTGTACAGCAAATTTTGACTTTTTCAATTAGTTTGCAAGCAGTCACTAATCTCTAGCGATATTAAACGAACGGTGGTCATACCAACTCGAAACTGCCGCGAGCCAAATTCCCCAGATAGTCATCATTGACGGCCAAGCGAGGGAGTAGCCTTTTTTCCAGCGCCCTGGTTCGCACACTGAGCCCACTGCGTCAATTATAGGCCAATTTTTTTAGCGATGGTTCACTCCTACCATGTGCTGCAAAGACCACAGCCCTAGCTTGCTCTTGTGATTTTTATCGGATTTTCTAAGTTGGTCAGAATCTGTATACTTTATCATTAGGCAAAAGTTTTCGTTGCCATGGAAATTCAATGTGGCTGCACATGACGTCACTGACGCTTGCCAAATGAAACAAATTGGCTTCTAACTTTTTATTTACCTGCTTATGAACTTATAATGATGTTAGCTAGTGGCTAAGTTTTCATAATTTTGTCGGGTAACGTAAACTTGGAAAGAAAATGTTACGCACGGCAACACTTGTCCCTGGATATAAGGTACGACGTCAAATAAACCGGAAGTCCTTATGACGTTCCCTACAATATGATGCCACTGACATTTGTCATTTTGTCAGATTTTTGACGATGTTTTAATGTACCAGAAGTGACGCCATCGTGACGCTATATGACACATAGGAAAAACTTCACCCAAATTATTTTTATTCATATTTTGATGCCCACCTAGAGTCTCAGAGCGACATATTCAACTTAAATGGATCAAACACAGAGCAATTGCTCAATGCAATTTTTTTCGTGTTTCTAAGACAATGGCCGAAACATGCCCTACAAAGAGTAGCACATTCATGAAACTGACCCGAGGTCTTAGCTGTAATATTTACCGAGATATGCGCGTAGTTAGCTTCTTTCCAGAACGTCGCCTTGATCTTTGACCAACATATGCCATTAACGAACTTAGCCTCACTATTTCATATATCTATCTTTTGGTAAAGATTGACGACCATGCCTGATTGAATGCGACCTACAAGCTGCCGGCAAACAAGACACAAAGATAGCAATTTAGTAACCGAACAGCAATATACTGACACGTCACACGACTTCTGTCAGTAACATTGGTATAGTTGTGGGCACGGAGCCTGTGTCGTGTGTGTCGATTACGCTCTTGGTAAATTGTTACAGAAGTCTGTACCCAGAGCGTAATCGACACACACGACACAAGCTTCCTGTCCACAAATATATACCCCCAAAACAAGGTAGAATGTTATTTTACGTATGACCATATATTACATTAAAGTATTGCTATGACGTCATTCTAGTGTCTAAACTGTACATTAATTTTCACGAATGTACTTTGCGACAGGCCACTTCATCACTCACAGGCTCGCACTAAAGTGGCAGCAGACACCAGCCCATTTGCCGTGAAAACGCTCCTGATGGCATAAAAAATTGCAATTTCACAATAACATCTTTTCTGTTTTCATATTTCTTTAAAACCAACATAACCACAAATCATTCGACTTTACATTTGTAGCTTGCTTTTGTGCAAATAAATGTCTTATGTGCGAATCGCTGGGCTTCATAACGAGAGCACAACGTCTACACGGACCGCTTAGGCGCCATGATTATATTTAACGGTTGGTCAAAGTGACTTTTTTCGTGGGCCTGAAAGCAGGCAATTGAAGACCCATGTGCTACACGGAGTGGGGCCACTAACATTTGCCACTTTGGACTTCAGAGCACAACGGCAATGGCGGCCGAAAACAATCCTTGCGACAGGGTGCTCTGACAAAAATGAGCGCTGAGTCTTTTACAAGAGTCACTGGGACTATTAGACAGATATTTTTGAATTAGAAAAGGTTTTCAGTTAGGCAGGTATTAATATATAGGGGACAAACACATGACATAATTAAGCTTTTTGTAAATTTTATCCCAACTCTCACGATTGTTGGCTTTCAGCAAGCTGGCCACTCTGGCCTTTAGGCCAGTTCTGGTAAGAATGTACTGTTTTAGCTAGCTGATAAATTGTGATTGACTCCTGCAAGGAGACCAAAAAAAATTTCTGTTGAGCAATAATCCTTTTGTTACGAAATCGACAATCGCAGTCAATGCCAATCATGAGCAATAAGTGAGCTTGTCTGAAACCGGTCACAACTACAGGGATGATGAACTGGAAGCTTGCCACCCGATGGAAAGCCCCAGCCAAAGACAGATACAAATTTCTCATCATAACAAACGTAGATCACAAAATCCACTTTTAAAAACTGAATTTGAGATCATATGTAATTCATATGCAAAATACATACCGACATGTCCTTATATCCTATAATCACACTAGAAATTGTTTTCTTTTTCGTGAATCCCACGAAACTCAGTTGCAAAGCGTATCCTATCCATCAACAACGCACTGGGTGTTACTTGTTTCAAGCAACTTGTTTCGCAACATCGCTGCGTATCATATCCTTTTAGTATCCAATAATTTGAACGATTGTAGCATATTCGACATTCAAATGACCATATCGTCTGTATAATGACACATAATCCATGCGAAGTAGCCTACGCGCCTTGAGGATAAAAAACAACTTCATTCTTGCAATCGGAAGATGAACTAAACTGACTTGTGGCTGCAGCGTCTGACGTTCTTCCATGTCAGGGCGAACCACTGTTTCCGCTTAGCTCACGTATGACTCAAGTTTACCATTGCTACAACAATATATTTCGTGGGTTCTCAGATAGAATATGGACCGACTTCAGTGAGCTATTTTATTGGTTTCGGAAGCGAGAGATGCAATGTACATCTTAAAAGAACTCTTATTCACGCCACATTCACCAGGTGAGGCTCACCGACCATACTTTAAGTTAGAGAATACCCGTGTAACAGTTCATTCTTGAAAAGATATGTACTCAGCTTGCGCCTCGTACATTCTTTTTCAAGAATGTACTGTTGCATGGGCATTCTCCTTACCAGAACACATTTTCAAGACCGCGTCTGCCTAACGGCACGTGGATCGGTGGTCCGAGCCCCGCTGGGTTCATGTCTGTGTGTTAGCAGGATAAGGATCCCATGTCCTTCTTCGCAAAGAGTAGGGGTACCTCTTCCTTTCCCTTCTTCCATTAACGCGATATGGCCAGAATTGGATAAAGCGTCCTGAATATACATCCAATCAAGACAGTACGTGTCTCAGAGAACAGATTTCTAGGTTATATCCATTGCAATTGCTATTGGATCCAAACTGACTTGCCTGCCATCGTTGTGTGTCGGACAGGTTGAGCGTCCACCAGAGCGTCTAACATGCCCTTGTTTTGTAGAAGGGTCAGCCTGCAAAAATAGAAGTACACACAGCATTCGGCCGTATAAATAACACGATAAGAATACATGCTTTATAGAGGGCATCGATTACTATTTAACTGGTATGTGCTGTAGGCCTTACCCAACAAAAATAATGTTAATTGAGAACAAAAGTCGTGACTTTCTACTTCTACTCTGATCAATATCAAACTGCTGCCTTGATTTCTGTATATTTTGGTTCATTTATGTCTATTTCAATCAAAGTTGGTATCAGTCATTGGCCCTAATTGAGGAGTACCGTATTACAGGGCAAATGTGTTACTGCTTTGCAAGCGACAAATTAATAGTTACAGATTAAACATAGGTCAAACGGTCAGATCCACAGAAACGTACCTTGTCAAACCCGTCAGACTTGCATATCGTTGCCGACATTTAGACATGTCCAAGATGCACTCGCCAGATATTGAATAGGAGGCGTAACACTTACCAGAATGGGTTCTGGTTGCAAATCGTCACAGCCGGGAAATTAAGGCTGGCCTTGTAAGATACGCTGAGGTTAACTTGGGAAGGCCGCTCGAAGTATACAAGCAACTTGATAACCACGAGTACTATAAAAGCACCGGCGGCCCCCAAGCAAAACAGCAACCACGATAACCTGGAACAAACACTTGAGATTAGTGCAAATCATTAGTTCCGTATGTGATGTGACAGATTTGGTGGTGCAGAAATATGGGGATTGATTGTAAAGAAATGTATCGACAATATACAGGTTAGGGTTGAACACCCTTATTGTTGCCCATTATTGGGCTTTTGCTGGTCCCAGACATTTAATTCATCTGGCCTCCTTTGAACCACTCAGGATCAAGGACACTGCGCAAGTCACTACGTCACAGGAGCTATGGAGACGTATGTGTACATGTAAATACAAGCCAGCAGATATGGAGCGGTTTCTAGTTCTATGATGACTTCACATTTGGAAAGTGACAGACTCCTTCTCTATATAAACAGCTCTGACCAGTTTTTGTTCCTAATGACATCCGAATGTGTCGTACAAATAACAAACTTAAATTTGTAAATGCAGCGTTGACTTCATTCAAAAAGGAACTTTGTAAAATGTATGCATGGGTACTTACTAAGATCTCAATGCGATTAACTTGCGATCGGTTATTTACTTGTTTGGTTACTGCACCGTTTCGCTTTGCCATCATTTATTTTGTGTATTACCAGGGGATGTGGGCTTACGGTACGAAATAAACGATTTACTATCACAACTATTATGTGACAGACTATCATGTGACAGATTTGAGGGCTGCGAGACCGTTAGAAGTTAGAAGGTCGACGGAGCTGGTGCAATTCAATGGACGGTAAGCGGTGATAAAATAGCCGGTAGAGATAGCAAAAATGCCGATAAAACATGCAAAAATGCTGGTAGAAGTGATGAAATGGCCCGCAGAGCAGGTAAAATGGCCAATAGAAGTGGTAAAAATACCGGTAGAAAAGGTGAACATGCAGGTAGAGCCGGTAAAAGACCGGTAGAAATGTGGAGAGGTCGGTAGTACTAGTGAAACGGCCGGAAGAGATGGTTAAAATGCTAGTAAAGTTGGTAAAGGGGCGGATACATGATCGAATTGGTGATTTCCCATTTCACGGTTATTTAGTATCAAAATTCTCAGTCCACGATTAATAAATATCATTGTTCACGCAGGACGGCTAATTTCTCACTCGCAGTATTTGAAGAATTATTTTTCTCATTCCCAGTTCACGGTGAAAAGAAAATACCACTTGCACCCCCTCCCCTTCTGTTAATATCGCATTGTATGCCTTGGGGATAAGATTATATAATTTATTACCACGACTTGATGGCATTTTTAACTATAGTCGGCGCGTTTAATATCTGCAGCCTTGCTTTCGTAAATCGCTTTTTCTGTGCTAAGTTTACATTTGTCGCCACGTTTAGCAGTGCAACGCCAGCATAAAGTATAGCAGACTAAAGCGTTTTGGCAGCCGAGGTTTTATGACGTGGTAAGGTGAAGGTCATATTACCGCTTTTCATAGGTTAAGTAAGCATATGGAAGTCTAGAGCGGACAGAGCATTATTTGCCCATACAAAGTCCATATATGCACAGTTATTGTAGCTTCCAAAATTAAAAGTTAGATGAAAGTTTGCGATGAGTTCGCATGCAATTTGAGATCAGTAAACGAATGTATTTCGAGTTCAGGCTCGGCATTTGCACAACCTAATCCCCATCCCAAAATACCAGCAGTACTATTGCCCAGGGATATGACGATATGACAAGGTAAAAATATCAGCGGCCATAGCAAAACTTGGTTTGCTTTAAACTAATCATTTTGGAATCATGTGAATGCTCTTGGAAAAAGGACTGTGAGTAAGCCGAATTAGGTGTCTTCGGTTGAAACGGAGAAATATAAACTAATTTTAGACTTATCAAGGAAATATTTTGGGTCAGATAAAAAAAAAGAGATCTGTGTCGAGTATAATAGCGTTAGATCTTAAGGCGGCTAGAATCGTGTCACCTGACCTAATCCGCCAAGCCTCCCCTTCGATACCAAATCGTTGCCATAGTTTGCCGGCGAACCTGACATTAGCTGGCTCTACATATGCGTGTAACCGACATCATGCTTCTACGCATTACAGTATTGAGACGGGCGAAGTTCATGGCCGTTAGTCCCCCTTCCCCCCTCCGCACTAAATCAACCTCCACCCTCATCTACACCCTGTCTCTATGCACTCCTATGTATGACACCCTCAAACCAAATAAATGGGTCAAGTAAATATTTCATTTTGCTATTATAACCAGTCGATGATCTACATAGGAATGGATCATTTAATATCCAGGGTGTGGGAGGGGGGTGGGGAAGCTCTAAATTTTGTTTTGAAAATTATTTGCCGGAAAACAAGTATCCTCTACTTTGATTAAAGCATTGTTGAACAAAAATCAAGTATTTGATTAATACATTGCAGAACAAAAATCTAACCATGACAAGAACCCCCCCAAAAACCCGGCCTCCCCATGCCAAAAAAACCCATCGCCCCTCGCACGTCAATGTTGGTTGGCCTCCAACCAAAGGCAATAGGCCCTCCCCCCCCCACCCTCGCTGGCTAAACAATGGTCGGTCCCTTATGCCATAACTAACCACTATAAAAAATATGGCAATGCATATCCCGTGCACGCCGTAAATTGATCTGGCTGACACGGCACGATGGCGCCATCAAGGACATCATATCAATGGTAGTGTCGCTTTGCTCCGGATCTCCCCTCCCGTATGCATGGTTTTTAACAACAATGTTTGTTTTAATAATGCATAACGTGGCGGCGCATTGCAGGGTAACTTGTGTGGTGGCTCAAAGGATGAGCCGGGTGCATTGATCACTTCAATAACACACGCGGGCGCGCGAATCGGCCAGTGGACACCGGCGGGAGCGCTTAGAGCATTATATAGCGGTGGGTCGTCGCAGCGCTGGCTGTGTAAGGCAACAACAATGGTGCCTTGTCATATTGCATATGTACAGAACTTAATTACGGACCATAGTTAACCAGCATAGTTAATTATATAAAGATGACCAATGGGGTTATGGAGTAGACCAGGGGCGGTTGTCATAACAATATCCCCGTCGTAGGGGTTCCAGTTCGGCGCAGTCAAGGCGAGATTCATAATCCAGAAAGTATGTTTAATGCAATAGTGTTGGCACTTTCCTAACTTCTATTTTGGATATACGGAAATTGTATACTTGGCGCCAAGTAAAACATTTCACAAGCTGGTGAACTGACTGCTACGTGCTAAACGTACGTCATTGTTATGAATACCGGGCGTGTTGTCCATCACAAATCATGGGAACTTTAATGTCATTACGCAACATTCGTCTCCCAGTGACACTGTCCAAGTTCTAAAACGTTCACATCGAGCCTTGTTTCACATAAGAGCCGTTGACATGGACTCTGAGATGTTAAAGCTTGCCTCGTCTTATAGAAGAGCCATACACACGGACTCTGAGACGTTCAGCCTTGTTTCATAATTGAGCAAGGCGAATCCACCAACATTGATGACCGCGGTGGAAGGGGGTTCTTCCTCAAAAGGGGAGGGGGGAGGACCACGCCTCATATGGCCTAAATTTGTATTAAAAAGACACATTCTTCACAAAAAGGATCCTTCCTTCGTGGGAGGGGGACCTCCTGGAACTTGCAGTTAGTATTAAGCGGAGGGCAACGTGCACGACACAACCACGACAATATCATTGTAAAGTTAGTAAAGTTTGTAAATTATGATCTACGATTAATTACCTTCTGGAAACTCCACTTTCACTCGCAAATATGTATTTCACTCCATGCCACGTGGTCTCTTTGCTGAAGGACCGGGATGTCTCTGAAAAGATCAGTATATAAATATTACTGAGAAACACAAAAGGTGCATGGAGTTCTGATTAACCCGTTTTTTGGAGGCGCTGACGTATCTAAGCAGCCCATTTACCAGAGGTGACAATACATACCCTAATCAGGGGCGGATCCAGATATGCTGGACACGTGGAGGGAGTTTAAAGAGATGGCCTAGCTTTTGGTTTTCGTGTGTTAACTAGTACACTGCAGTGCCGCTTAAATATCGACCATAAAAGCCCTCCGCATCGGCCCCTGGTAATGGTCCCACAGCGGGATTTTCACAATGGTATGACTAGTAAGCACCTGACGCCGTTCTACCCTCGTCCATCGTGTTGTGGTTTCTATGACCGTCAACATGTGAATCCAAGTCTCCCAGTTCCATTGGCGACCAATGGTTTCGTGTGATATACGTCCGATGTCAGGTATTGCAACAAATGAGGTAGATCCCTGTGTAGTGTAACAGTGAACCCGTGTTGTCTCCGCCAGCGCTGGCTGCAACTGAGCGTGTGGAGACGAATGCCCACCAGCAGACCAAACGCCAGCAGACCAGACTCCAGGAGAGCTGACGCCCATATAGTACTGAAACACCATATATTATTAATACGCCTGTCGTTTGCATTACCTCTATTATCAGGCAGTTCAGTGTCCATGTCAGTGCGAAAAAAAGTCACTTCTTCTAGCAGTCAGTAGACCGTTCCATGGGGAATTCTGGGGTACACGAAGCTCTCATAAGGCGTGTATGGACTTATTGCTTTATACTTTTCAACCGTTTATCATATCAGGTTGACAGGAGGTTTTCTCTTAAAAAACGTTGTATACATAACTATCAAATGATGTCATTTAAGGATAAGATACTGACATATAACCCGAGAAAATGGCTGATATTAATGCCATTCGGCGAATATAATGAGTTTTACTGTTCTGTGCGTAGAAGGAAAGCAGTCATATGCCTGGTTTGTACGTTGCTGTTTCTCAGTGCGGAAATTTGATTTGACAATTTAATTTGTCATAACGTGATGACATGGGCCGGCATACACAGTCTTTGCAATGCGTCAATGTTTCTGTTTTTCATTTAGTGAAAGAGAGGGCTGGTTTTCCCGCCTGTTTTAAAATAGTGGATGCGCGTTACCTGCGGTCTGTTTCTGACCGTCAGGCTGGTTCCCAGCAAAATGCGAGTGGTCACAACCTCTTCTTGAAGAATGTCCAAATAGGCAATGCGTATACTTGCACAATATTGTCTGTAGTTTATCAAGTTATTGAAGATTACTTTCACTTTTTCATGGTGTTGTCCTCTATATGCAGATGCAAGACAGATGTTGTTGGCTATATACCCGCAAATTCCACAAAACAAGTATTTCTGAATTTAAGTAACTACAACAAAACGGTTCAAAACGTCGCGACGCATGTGTATCAAGAAAATTTGCGATCTAATCAACTGTTAGATGTCTGATCCCTATTACAGTATTATGTGCCTATGGCCTATGTCAGTACGAAATAAAGCTTTATATAAACTCTAAAGCCTGTCGAACCACATTGTGCATAGCTAAATGAATGACGGGAGTGTCTGTACTCGGTGTTGGCGGAGATGTTTGTGTGCCTTCATATCACCTTGAAATTTGAAATTTGTGAACTTTTGCATTATTATTAATATCTCTACACAATTCTTCATTTGTTAGCCTGCCGAAAGCCTGTTCGTCTAACATTCAGTTAAACTATTGCAATGCCTCCTTAGTGAGAGACATTCGGTGCGATTTGTTTACTCAAGTACGGTGCGGGTCAGCGTGAACGTCACAGATAGAAACAGTCTATATGTCAAACCAGAGCGAGTTGCATTGGATTACGTTACCGGTAGTCCGGTACCGTAGTCATCATTGTCAGTCCCCTTAAAATCGTTGTATCCTTTAATGTTATCGCCCAAACGCGTTTCAGTTTTATTGCTGGAACCAATGTTGTGGCAGCAGGGAAGATTAGCCGATGCTTACAGTGAGCTGTTGTGCACCTCGCCTATTGTGGTTGGAGATCATCGATCCATATTCCATGTCAGAGCCCACGAATTGGATTATTCTTTGATGGTAGGCACGTATACTACGCTATAACACTGGTTTTACCTGCCATGCTAGAACGGCCAAATTGTTGATGATTTGTGATTGCTGTCAGCCAGACTACATCAAATATCTATTGCTGTTAATGCTCGATCTGAATGCGTATCACCCGTTTGCATTGGTTACTATGGCGACTGCTGCTACATTACGAACACAAACCAACAGTTGGTACGTGCTTCGGTAAATAGTCTATGCAATAGGGCTGCACAGGAACTTGGAACTTGGAATTGGGAGATCAATGTCAGCTTTTATCGTACTTGTCTTTGAGTTGCTAAACGTGTGGCTGTTCGCATGTGTCATATGTCTGTCGTCGTGTTTCTGTGCGACATTCCGGGTAACCTCCTAACCGGCGACGTCGATATTTTATATACACGCTTTAATGGCTCACAACGGACTTCTCAATGTGATTTATTATCACAAATCAAGCAAATATATCAATCAACTCTCCTTTAAGTTTTTTGAGTTTCTAAGTTGTTTTCAAACATGGCTGTGTGACGGAAATATGACGAAAATGCGAGATTTTAGGAACAATACTCACTGTGCAGCTATTTGCATCGAAATGCGACAAGAAGGTTGCTCGTAACAAATCATCAAACTTTAACATAAACGCCTGTGGAGTTATCTGACGGGGTAAATAAACAGCCTAATAATCAAATTTTTGCCTTAATCATCGTCACTGATGACACGTGGCATAATTAACTAGTTCTGTTCAACCACTGTTCATATAGTAGGGGAATCGACTGGGTCGTAAACATCTTAATAAGTAATAGATAAAGGTCGAGGTTTGAATTGGAGTGTTCCGAGTACCATAATCTCGAAACCGGAGTTTAAAAAATATTGAGATTGGCACAGATTTTTGTAATTTTCTCAGTTATTTCTTCTTTACCTATTTACCCGTTTAGCACATGTGACAAAATGTTCATCCTGATTTAGTCCCAATTATGCTCTTGCGTAACATTTCGAAATTCACGGAGCCTTTGCAACAAACGAACGTTACACATATTCATATACTAATAAAAACATTCTACAGATCATTATATCCGCGTTACATACCTTCCATAAAAAGTATCTTTATCCCAGCTTAATTCTAGTCAAACTAAATTCCTTGCACAAATCTGGTCTTTTCGGCCTTAAAGTCTTTTCGGCAACTAATATTTCAATTGTGTAGTCATTTCAAATTAACTAAGTGTGTGAACATAATGGACCGAAATGCGACTTCTGTGTAACTTATTATTATTAAATTGAGGTAGTATTACAGAATTTAATATTGAAGTCTTGAGGTGTTTTTTTTTATTGTGAGCTATATATAACGCGCCCAATTCCCATAAAATAAAAGATGGACAAACCTCTTGATTTACTAGTCATTTATTGCACACCCATTGGAATAAACAAAACAATTAACATTCATTCTTTATGTCTACTTGAAAGGACTCAAAACATGTCATACACGACCGTTCTTTATGTCTAGTTGAAAGTAATCAAAACAAGTCATACACTGTCAATCAATGGGTCGGCCATAGGGTTAGACGAAAGAAGGAGGATTTGTGGGATTTATCATTTGTATTCTTTCCGCAAGACATTGGTACGCATGGGAAATATTATACGCAAAACACATCACACGATTAATCCAGTTATAGAAATATCGTATCACATCTTAACACAAAACCGTCTATGTATGTAGATATCCATTATTATGCGCAAATTACAGAGCACTTTTGGTATCCATTGATACCTTACTTACAATTTCACAACATTTGTTTTGGAACAATACGGATAATATAATTCCAAATGAAGACTACAACATCTATATATGAAGACATCCATAAAGGTGTTCATTTGTAAGTGTATATAAATAGAGTCTAATAGAACATTACTGTAGATTGACACCAGAATCAGACTGCATCTGGCACCCGACATCTAAAATGATCAGATGGTGAGAGAGAGATCCTAAATCACTATCCTCAGTTGTTAGGCACCAGCCAGCCAACGTCGGCATCAGACAGGGTGTCCGTTGTTCTCATTTTGCTGCTCTGTCGCGGCCTCTGGCGGTCGTCGCGTGCGACCGGTGGCGTTCCGGCGTTTCATTATCTTGTAAATCACCCAGTCAATGACTTCGACGACGCTCAGTGCACTTGCACCCAGGAATAGACCCATATAGCCACCGAGGTCACCTGACAAAAACCTCACATTAACATATATTGCAAGCACCTTTTAAATTTTGATAGATGAAAGTCGAGCGGAGCTGAGTAGCTAACCACATAGTTTGTTAGTGAAAAGAAATACTTTCCAGCTGATGCAATCATATGATGGGTAAAATGGTCTGGGATGATGCAACGATAAATCAGAACGTGTATTTCAGGACGTTGCAAGAACATGCTTAACTTAGGAATAATATGATATATATGACCATCATATACTATGTCAAAATGAACCATGTTACACATGTTGTCTGCGAAACTGAGGTGGAAGTATGCTTTAATTATGTATCTATGTAAAGCGCCAGCCAAACAGTCCATGTCAATGGAGTCTGTGGTTTCCATAAACGCACAGTTTCTATGCCCAAATAGCGAAATCGGTTTCCAACTGACAAACAGTTTCAATACGCCCTTTTTCCACACATAGTATGCCATTGATCAGGCATGAATTCTACAAACGTAATACGTATGACATATTATTATGCACTATCCTTGGTCTGACTTAATCATGACGTACAGCAAAATGCATTACTGTAACACTAATGTTCACGACCGTCAGCCTTGTATATACCAACCAACTACACTTATTCTACTATGCAGTGGGAAACGAAAACGAAATGTAAGATAGAACCGTTATACGCGAGGTTGGTGACCGTCGGTAGAACTGCATTCTGGTCAAAGAATTTGACAGGCCCAAATAAAAGGATCAAATTCTGCTTCTACGGTGTGCTGAGAAATTGGTTGCTGGTCCATTATATGACGTTATGTCGCAGTTTTTTTTGATGATTTTAGGTTGGATTTATTTTTGAAGTTCTTTCTAACGATCATAAACATATATATATAACAACTGATTAAGTATACCTCCAAAGTCAGGCAGATCATATGCAACCGTCTGCGTGCTGTTCTCTTCGCACAGTTGGAAAAAATAGACATCTAGCCTCAAGATATTCTGTCTGAAATTTGTCGGTGTTACAGTGTTCCGAATAGTCTTCAATGGCATGAAAACCTATTAGCCTACATATGTTTAATTTGGTATTTGCATGATAAAGGTCTACGACGGGAAATTATTATGATATAAATATATTTTAATATATATATATTGACATATATATATATACTTTGCGAAGAGAACAATGTCAGATGCGTAGATACATACAGTTTTTATCGAATATTTTACTGTCCCGAGTCTGAAATACAGAAGCGTTAAATGACGAACAACGGGCGGGAAACAGCCCCCTTTTTTTACTCAATCAACCCCCTTTTTTTTAAATCAATCAACCCCTTTTTTTTTACTCAATCAATGTATGAGCTTAGGCCTTAGTCTTACTGGACTGATATTCGTTTATTAGCGTGCTTTAGTTGCAATTTGAGTATTCTGTACAAACAAAATACTGTCATACTGTTATTTCTTTCGCTTATTAGTACGAACGCTAGACGTCCCGCGAGCGGAGCAGCTAGTACATCAAATAAATAAAATATGGCAAAGCAGGAGTATCTTTAGTATTTATATTTCATACCTATTCTTATAAAAATATTCTAGAAATATCTGGATAATCATCTAGATCTAAATCTAGTTTCTTTCTGTCTTATACCCTTTATATGAAATTTAAGACTAAGATGGAATAAATAATTTAAGATCTATTATAAAGGTGAATCAGTAACTAAATCTCATATATTTAATAATTAACATTAATTATTGCAAATTCCAAGTATTTGAAAAGGCTAGACTTAGTAGATCTATAATATTTAGATCCCATGAAACAGTATAAGCTTAATAACTTTCACCAAAGAGATCTAGCCCTAGTATTATAAATATTTCTATTGCTTTCCAGAATGTAACTTAGTAGCTTACTCAATCTAAATCCAAAACATGATATACAAATATACTTGCAGTGTGAAGAGTAACAAATAAGCAGAAGGTCAAGAATTATGTAGCCTGTAGTCCAGTGGCAGTGTAGGATGTGTGTTGTGACTTGAACCATTCTTGTGCAGGTCTGAACAGTGGCAGTGGACCTGGTGACGATGCTGACGGTGGTGCGGGTGGTGAACAACTGTGACAAGTGACAAGCAAAGCAAATAAACAGACAAATTTCGCCGGCATTATGACATTACACGGTCGCTCCTGTCAGTCGGGAAGAGTTGAATGTAAGCAGACATTACAACTTCACCGACGCCTTTCCAACATAACCTAACGGATTTCAAACAACAAAGCCAAGAGGAAAACAGATTGCGTTCGACGGCGGCCAAGCCGTGGTGAGTGACCCGAATCTAGCCGCGTCGACCTTCGAAACGGGAATGATGCGGCGTGTATCAGGAAACTTGTCAGTGAATGCACATATAAAACAAACCTTGGTTACAAAATTACGTCCTCGAAACAGAACCAGTGGTCTCGTCCATTCTGTACAATTACCAAGGAGGGAAACAAACCCTCTCTAACCACATACAATGTTTTCAGTTACCGTTCGATGGGGAACATGCCGGATGCCTCAGTGCTCAAACTCAAAAGAGAAACACCCGGATGAGAATCTAAAAATAGTACATGCGAAACATGATGTCATCGCAAGCCAATAAATTATACTTCCGTGTTTGCACAAGCGTAGTAAGTACGGTGCGCAGGTCTACTAAAAGGTTTTATTAACAGATTGCGGTAAATAGGGAAAGCGTTGAACCAGGAATGGCCCGGATAACGATCCCAATCTTGCCAACAGCTAATCGCTAACCTCCAGTTAAGGGGCTCTGAAAATGTGCTTTCTTAGATCTATCGGGTTGCCGCTAGATCTATATCCCTTCCGGGCGGATTTTGAAGATGACAAAGGTGGGGAGGGGGGCCATATTTGCACATGATATTGTCCAAAGCGGAATGCTTTCGTAACCCCGTCGACCTACATTAGGGTCCTGTCGGCCTACATTTGTGGTCCTGTTGGCCTACATTAGCGGTCCCATCGGCGTACATAGGCGGTCCCTTCGGCTAATCCTAGGGGTGGTCCTATCGGCTTACTCTAGCGGTCCTATCGGCTTACATTAGCGGTCATATCGGCTTAGATTAACGGTCCTTTTTCGGCTTACATTAGCGGTCATATCGGCTTAGATTAGCGGTCCTTCTTCGGCCTACACAAGGGGAGAGGGGGGGGGGGCGCTTCAGCAGAACGCTTTGTTGGCCATATCGCGATGGCAAGGGAAAAGGGTCAAGTTGGAGAGGAGCCATGTATCCGGGCGTAATCCCCTAATCTTTGCGAAGACATGGACTCTTTATCTTGCACTAACAGACATTTGCAGATGTGGCTGTATTATTCGAACCAGGCACCGGTCGCTCGGACTGGCCTTGCAGAGCACCCTCTACGGCATAGCCGAACGCATTACATACTGGACCACGGGGTGAGCCAGCCAGAGTTCGGTCCCCCTACATGTCGCTAAACTACTGCAGCTTTACATGTAGAATATTTTCCGTCTCCCTATATACATTATGGTCATTTACAGCCTGTATGTATTAGGTCAAGACACTGCATGTATGGCCTACCTGTACGTGTGGCCACCGCGGAATACCAGTTGGCATATATACTAGCTCTCTTCTTGTCGTCTCACGTTATGCAGTATATATTGGCCCAGAAATTGCTGACTCTTGTCTTATAGTAAGCAGAGTCATATATATCTGCGTATTGCGACACTCCAAACAGAAGTTTGTGATGCGTCATAGTCACTGATCTGTTTTGAGACTCCACATCACGCCGTCATAATGTGACCACCGCCACAGCCATACGTGGTCCAACATCACCGGACGTGTGGCATGTATTTTCTGATGAAACAGTTTCCGAAACCAACTTACTTTCCACATATACGGTATGGACGTCCAGAAATCATTGATAAAGGCATATATATGTCTGCGAAACCGATAATTGCTTCTTAAAGTAATGTATTGATAGCCACCGCGTTCCTGCACGGGATTATAGTCATTATCCCCAAATGCCTCACCTTTTTCATGACTGGTGACATGGCGGAAAAAACACGCGTCACCTCTATCATGGGCCCCTACATATCGAAAGTAATATCCCACACAGCTATTGCATCACTTAATTATAGTCAGAACGACAGTAGTACATGTTCCTTATTGGGCTGGTGTGTATTAAACGGGGGACTCATAATGACGATTGTACAAATGACATCCTGCACAAAAAATTTGTTTCGTTATAGTGTGAAACAACTGGAATGTGGAATTTATAGAAATGTGTTTTAATGGATAGAGATACAATATTTCATATTATAAGAATAATTTCTTCCGACAGGTTATTATGCAGGATATATAAACCCCATAAAAAATAAATGTTTATTTATGTGGAGCATGGTTGAGAGCAACATATATATTATTTTGTGAATCAGTAAAAACAATAGAACATGTATTTTGGAATTGCAACAACGTACAGCGTGTATGGAGAGATATCGGGGACAGCAGTTGTCCATACATTTATATAGCTCTCAAAGATATTTAATAAACATTGAAATGGTCAAGTTAGTTATAACAAATATATTCCGTCAAGTAAAAAATGGCGCAATATATGTTGCAATGCAAGGTTGGCATTCACATTTATCAGAACCGTAACATTTGCTTTAAATGGAGCGGTAAATAAGGCCAACAAACTTGAAAGATTATCGTTAGTTGGAAGCCACGTGTGCTACGTCAACAAATTGTGTGTAATTCACTCCTATTGCACAGTTTTAGAGGAGCTGTTTAGGTTCAAGGCTATGATATTTAGTGATAGGAATAGATAATTCTTTCAGTACTCTGTGTTGTGTGCCGTTGTGGCTCCGCCAATCTAGCTATTTTGATTTATTGAGTGACATGAATAATCGATTTCTAAGCTTCATGTCACGGGTTCATTGATTGAAACCCGTTTGGCAAAGAATCAAGTGAAAGAGCCTTGGCTTGAAGGAAAATTTGACTATTTGGCAACCGTGTAGGTGATTAATCAAAGTGACACTTTATAATTATATTACAGCCGTCAGTTGTACGCAACGCGTAACCACAATGTTTATGCTATTCTAAAATCGATTCGTGTTTTGATTAGTACGTCTAAGCTAAAGCGACTAGAAAAGAAATGAAAAGGATTTTTTTGTGCTATGCATACATCAGTAACTAAGTAAGGTAAGTAATTTAGTTATTATTATTATCCATTATGAGGAATGCACTAGTGCGTTATGATGCGGATTCTTTTTCTCGTGACGCTTTTACACTTTGTAAATCATTCCGTATCCAAACACACCTGAAACTAGCCAAAGAGAACAAGTGAGCAGTACCTTCATGTTTTTAAATTTTTCATTTGCACAAGAAATCATCCAATAGGTGAATGTGTAATGTGTTGGCAATAAAGAAATGTTTGTGCCCATGCTAACATATATCAGCTTCACGAGGCAGTTAAGTAATATAAATCACACGTTTTGTTTAAAAAGTATGTCGCTTGGGTGGAATATTTGTCCAACGGTGAAGAATGAAAAGGTGCTGATTCTTTGTTACATACCATCTATGTAAAGTGCCCTTATCCTAACTTAATTCTATTCAAAAGAAATTCATGTATATATTTATTATACGAATAATGTTCTTTGTTTAAACTACTATTTCGGTGACCATTACTCGGATTTTGTAGGTATTTCATATTGATACAGTGCATGGTCATAATGTTGCAAAATGCAATTTGTGTAACTTACAGTGAGGCGGGGGGAGGGGGTGGGGTACCCCTCTGAGTCGCGAATCTCCAAACATGAGAGAGAGAGCAATATCGAACTGCTGGTTAAAAACTTTAAATGTTTTTCAATGTGAGCTTGAATATTGTCACCATATCAAACCCATTTTTTCGAATGAAACAAAACGGTCAACCCACGGGCCAAACAACTTGATTATTAAGAACTTTATTATATCATTATGAGAATCATACAAGTGTTAAATCTTAAAATTTGAAACCTACCCTGACCCGCTATCGAAATTCCTTATTCTCACGGGGGATTTCGGGTATTTACAAAACCAATTTACTTATTTATTACGAATCATTCACCGTACACTTATTGAGATAAAACAATACCATTAACATTTATTCTTTGAATTAACTTTTAAGAAAACGTCAAGAAAATAATCACAACATCATATACATGAACGTTAAGATGCATTAGCAACAACTTCTTAATAATAATTGGGTAAAAATGATGTATGTGCACTCGGGGATTGATATCAACATGTTGTATCAACATGTTGTATTAAAATACAACATGTTGCGACGATTTGGTTTGCACAAGAAGTACCGTATGTTTTAGGAACATATTTACTCAAGATGAGAGCTCATCTCGGTCAATGACAAAGTGTGTTTGGATATGGAATATCACTTTACCTTAAGAAAACGTCTTGATACTTTACTTACATTATTGTTTACCAATACGCTTAATGAAATAGCTTATAATCTCTAAGTACTACAACATATATATATGTAGATATCCATAAAATTGTCCATTTGTAAGTGTATATTAAAGTGTTCGTGCCACGCCAAGACAACTTTAGCTCATATTAATCTTCTGTTTGTCCGCGCTTATATTATCGCGCTGTAAAGCCCCAAATAGTAGAAGGGAATACTTTTTCCACTCGTTTTCGCACTTACCAATTTAATATCTGCGAGCGAGGAAAGTGACGTCAAAGGGGAATGCAAAGGCACGTGCTTTTATATTGAGACTTTCTGTCTGCTCATTGGCTTGAACTCAACGAAACGCACTCAACCATGAAAACAATACACGCCCTCGACCACAGATGTCTACGCACTGCATCAAATTTCACCTGTCAATCTTGTGACATCATTGGGAAATGTTCAAATAACGCTCAGATGCAATGTTCCCAGAAATAAACCCGCCGGACTTCACTTTTGCTACTTTAACGAACCCGTTCATAATGATATCGTGGAATAAAAACTGTAAACTCCTATTAAAACAAATTTTTATTTGTTTATCTTTCCTAAACCAAGTTAACTCTGAGCAAGACAAAATCGTGGCACGAACACTTTAAAACAATGTAATCTAGTAAAGAACGTAAGGAGCCATCAGACTTTAACAGAGCATTCCTGTAGACTGACGCCAAAATCAGACTTGACCCTCTTTATCTGTCCCAAAGAATGTCACCCGACATCTAAAATGGCCAGATGGTGAGAGAGAGATCCTAAATCACTATCCTCAATTGTTAGGCATCAGCCAGCCCACTCCGGCATTAGACAGGATGTCCGTTGTTCTCATTTCGCTGCTCTGTCGTGGCCTCTGGCTGTGGTCGCGTGCGACCGGTGGCCTTGCGGCGTTTCATTATCTTGTAAATCACCCAGTCAATGACTTCGACGACGCTCAGTGCACTTGCACCCAGGAATAGACCCATATAGCCGCCGAGGTCACCTGACAAAAAACGCATATCAACATATATTGCAATTACCATTTACACATTGATAGATGTAAGTCAAGCGGAGCTGAGTAGCTAACCGCATAGTTTGTTAGTAAAAAGAAATACTTTCCAGCTGATGCAATCATATGCTGGGTACGGTCTGGGATGATGCCTCATTCGATTGATCACATATAAATCAGAACGTGTATTTCAATATGACATATTATTATACATTATCCTTGGTCTAACTTAACCATGACGTTATTTAATTTGGATCATTGTATTAATAATGTTGACGACCGTCAGCCTTGTATATACCAACCAACTACACGAATTCCACTACACAGGGGGAAACGAACGTCAAATGTAAGGCTAGAATCGTTATGCGCGAGGTTAATGACCGTCGGTTGAACTGTATCCTAAAAAATTGACAATGACAAATAAAAGGATGAAATTATGCTTCTACTGAGTACTGAGAAATCGGTGGCTGGCTTTCTTTTATAAAATTTCGTTAGGACGCAGTTTCGTGATTCTAACTTGGATTTATTTGTGAAGTCCTTTGAACGATTGTATATAAATGATATATTTACATGAGAAATGATTAGGTATACCTCCAAAATCCGGCATATCATATGCAACCGTCTGCGTTGTGTTCTCTTCTCGCAGTTGGGAAAAATAGACATCTAGGCGCAAGATATTCTGTCTGAAACGTAAACAATGATAGGCCGTATGTTGTCAGTGTTACAGGGTTCAGAAAAATCTTTAATGGTGTAAAATCCTACTATTAGCCTACATATGTTTAATTTAGTATTTGCACCATAAAGGTATACGCCGGGAAATTATTATGATGTAAATATATGTACAATATATATATATAAAACAAAACTATATATGTATAATTAGCGAAGAAAACGGTTTTTATCAAATATTTACTGCCCTGAGTCTGAAATACAGAACGCTTACTGGACATAGTTGGCGTCCACTTTAGCAACATCTCGAAATCGGCGAAGATTTTCTTGCAACTCATGAAATCTATCCTCCAACTGCAGTCTTTGCTGTAGGATGTGCGATAGAAAGTCGTCCATCTCTTGCGAGAGACCTTGGAAAAATGCTTCAAGTATCCTCTGAAAGGCAACGATCTGTATGAGAAGAGGCAGTCCAGCTGGAGGGAGTCCACAGGGAGGGGAAGGGATTAAGCCACGGTGGGTATAGTGTCCAAGCCGGCCGTGAATAAACCGTTGCACCCGCATTCTATGCTCGTCCATGTTTCTGTGCAGTTCTGCCTATACGTATGATTTTTAAATAAGCTTGGTACTAGATGCTTCGCCACGACACACTCGGTTTCGATAATTTAGGCGTGAAATGAAATGACTCATAGTACTTAACATATCGCACAGACTAGGAGACATTGGGGCGGACGCCTATGTGACTCCTGGTACTTATTATATCACATATTGGTAACACAATAACATGGATCAATGTCTGATGAATACACTACCAGCATACCTGGATACGTTCCTCTCCATCTGTTTTGAGAAATGACGCCACGTTGGGTATTGTCAGGTCACCGTGGTGGGCCTCTTGCCTCGGTATGACCAAGTCTGCGCTGTCCAGGTCAGCAACTGGCTCTCTCCAAAGGTATACGGCTTTGGCTCTGGCAGTAAAGTCACCACGTGCTTCCGGTTGGCTGAAGTATTCCCCTAGTTGTATGACGTCATGGAAACCTGTCATATATGCCGTTATCAAGGTCTCCTTGAGTTCATCAAATTTATTGAGTCTTGGCGCCACATACGACCGCTCCAAGTAGCCCTCAGTGTCTCGTATTAGGCTCCAGAAGGTCTGATTCACTCGCTTACTCAGGGTAGACTCCATTTCTAACTTCGTCATTTCCAAAGAGGAGTATTTACGGTAAATTACCTTCATTTCGCGTCGTAGAATTTCGATTTCATAAAGCCGGATTTCTATTGAGCGGCCGGTCAGTTTTTTGTAATGTATATCACGCTCGATTTTACTTTTGTTAATTGAAAGTGCATCAAGAAAAGTTTGGTAGCCAGATAGGCAATTAATAAGGGTTTCCATTTCGGCTTGATACTCCAAAATAAACGTATCTGCATATGTTGAATTATTGATATATATCTCGGCCACGTACTTATAGTTAGACAACAACAGCGGCCAACCCGTTGTGACTTCTTCAGTGCCCGGCTCCAATGGGCTGCTCTCAAATCCAATCGAGCTGTTTTTTCGTATGTTCTGCAGGGCCTCCAATTCGGCAACAGTCTTCCTTAAAACGCCTGTTACGTTTGTGCGTAAAAAAGTTATAATCGCACCCCTGTCGCCCAAGACCTCCTCGGCAGTGTAGCACTTTTCTTGCTGGTTTTTACCGTAGACAAGGGACGCCGGTAGCTCAATGGCCTTGACCGCGCGATCTCGTGCAGGCCACATACCAAAATCCGGTTCAGTAACACTTGAGGAGTCTATTTCAGTGATGAGAGCTGTGATGGCATTGTCTACGACAACTTGGAAGGCGTCAATTGCCTCGTCGATATGACTTAATGTTTTGTTGTAGATCTCCACATCCCGATGGTTCACAGCAAGGGCTCGGGTGCGGAGTACCACTTCCGACACCATCTTTATCACATCCCGCAAAATGGCAACCAGCGTGTCACGATCCAGCGCAAGGTGGGTTTTATACGCTTGCTGGTACACATCAATGTCCGCGTACAAAGAACCCATGTCCTCCTTCACCTTAGATAACAATACGGCCACAGCGCTGTCGATTCTCGTGATCAGGGACGTCTTTTCGGAGAAGACGTTAAATCTTAGCATGCTTTCGAGATCCTTCAACGAGTCCTCTACGGCCGTGATCTGGTTGAGAACAGCGGGTAAATAGCTTCCGGTGACCCGCTGTCTCACCTCCAGCGCCTGCTGGTAACGATTAGTTGCATTCTGTAGGCCAGCCGCACCGAAATAGCTGACCACCAATTCGGACAGCGGGGTAGTGGAAAGGTCATATCGGTATTCAGTGGTAGCACAGGCCCCTACACATCCTTCACTGTCCCCCACTGGTAGCGTTGTCCCGGGGGGAGCAGCATCTGCAAAGAGTATTTATATTGATTTGAACCAGGCCCATAGCGTGCACGTTTTCAATACAACATTATTCTGTGGAACCCCTCCCTTTTATCTTGTAGGCTTTGATGTCAGTTCAAGTTTAATTCCTCTTTCGGCCCCCTATAATACATAGTTGCATCCAGCGAATTAGAGCATCCCTACACCGGACCCTAAGTAAACCGATATTCTCAATGTTGTTGCAGGGGCCGATATTATTCATCTTGCATTTACGGAAAAACAGACTTGGGAAAAACTTTGGCCAACCGAATATCTCACGCATTTGAATTTTACCATTGAACTATAAAAGCATATTACATCACAGGCTTTTTCTTTAAACGAGCTCTTGCATGAATATTAGTGACGGTTGACTACACGTGGTCTTACCTTGTAAAACACACGAGAGGTAGGACTTCACGTTACATTCTGGTTCAACACCTGAAGTAATTAAATATAGGTAAATAAATATCGAACCGGATGTGACAGGGAGACTCCAAAGTAGAATTGCGATTTTATGGGTGTTCATGCATACGTAGAAATATATGAGGAAGTTCAATATAATGTGAACGTACATTGTTCTCACTAGATGTTAATGTTTGAAGTCCATAGCAGGCACAACAAAGAAGACCAGGACATATCTTTATACTGACCCTTCTTATTTAGATATGGGTACTTTAGTATTAAGTATGAGAGCAGAACACCCCACCTTTCATGTGAAGGTCGTCACAGTGGCACCGCCTTTCCAGAGCTTCAGTCTCGTGTTGTTGCATACAGCGAGAATACGTGTAACTCTCGTTGCGGTAGTACGAGAGGTCTTTGGTTCCACACGTGCCGTAAGGAGGCGGCTTAAAGACCATCTGTGAAAAAAGAACATGACGGTGCCGACGACAAGTTTGGCAATAAAACGCATAAACTACACAATTCCTTGTTAATGGCGTCAAATCTAGGTAGTCAGTGGTCTTATTTTATTAAAGTTAGCATAGAATTAGCAATTTTGGAATATATCTCATTCGTTTCATACGGCTGCACAGTCACTACGGGATCTGATCGAGACCTCACAAGACAGGGATACTTATGCTCTACGTCAATGCCTAGCATCCACGGCCTGTACGTGTTGCCTACCTTCCGGTTGTTTGCCTTCACTAGCTTCACACATAAAATCGGCTAAGGCTGTCCTTGTATGCACAACTAACCACTGAAGTTCTGTGCATATCAGAATTATAACCATCCGAGTACATTTATGTAATGTATGAGCGGTTAGGCAGTTGATAAACCAGAATGCGGTTGTCTCATGAGAGACTGTCAGTGTCAGGCGATCTAACGTGCTGCGCGGGGTTTTCCATGTTGTATGACGTAATAATCATCATGACTCGCATGTCTGCGCGCGGTATCTAGTGTTACATAACAACGCTCCTTATATGGACTGAGCAGGCGAGGACAATCTTGTTCCTGTTGTCACAGAAATGTGAACATCGATGATTTGCAAAATTATAACCATCAGAGTAGGTTTATGTAATATATGACCAGTTAGACAGTTGATGAACCAGAATTCGGTTGTTTCATGAGTGACTGTCAGTGTCAAGCGAACTAATGTGCCGCGCGGGGTTTTCCATGTCGTGTGTCGTAATAATCATCACGACTTGTATGTCTGGGCTCGGTATCTATGGTTACGTAACAACGCTGGATTGAGCCGTGGGGGGGGGGGACAATGGTGCTCCGTTTTTCGCAGAAATGTAAACATCGATGATTTGCCTCAAAATACCACGCTTCCAACAGTCTTATCGAACAGATCACATGCATTATAGAGCGATCTTTAACTATATTATGATTTGATAGTTAGGAATGCCTGGACCAGGGCAAACAAAAAATAGTTTCACATGTTCAAGTAAATATACGGTCTGACTGGTGTGTTTGACGGGGTTGAGGGTACATACGGCGTGACAGATAGATCAATTGCGGTGAGATTTGACTATTAATTTTGTGACTTGAGAGTACCGATCACTATTGCTGCGATAAATCTCGTACGTTCTCGAGAGCCAGACTTGCGAGCACGTGTTGTCCGGGGCCTAGATTAAAGCCAAGTTCCTTCATTAGCGGAACGTCATCTTGTTGGTGAAATAACACCTGAAAGATAGAAATAAAAATTGGAGAATTGCTTTGAGCCTTTACCCCAATGGTGACCACGGAGGTATAGACAGTGTAGTAAACCACTCAAGCATCAAGATTTACACATTTGTGATCAAACTGTTGCTCATGTAATCAGATGGCCACGAACAATATCTTATATGTCCTTTGCACTATTACATAAATAAAATGCTGCATGACAAGGAGACAACCTTCGACAGAATGATTGAAATGGAGAGCTTATTGCCGTTTGTAGAACAGGAGTGGTACGAGTAAAAACACAGTCTGAAGAGAATATACACTAAAATAGTTACAGAGGTTAGTTATATAACGGATTTTGGCGATTTTCTTGCATGATATCTTTTGATGTCAAGATAGTTTTTAAACATGTGCTACCGATTAACAGTAATGTATGAAGAAAAGGCTTATGGTACGTACTCTCGTTTTATTATTGAAACTAGCAAAGTTTGTGTCCTTGTTTGATCTTCATCACCAAAAGTCGTTTGCAGAAGAAGAACCGATATCAAGAAGTACCGCGTGGCGCCTACCTTGACACCAAAAACATCAGCAACATCAGGGATGTATTGGTAGTTGGCGATATCCAGCCAAATCTGAAGTCCTGCGTCCATACCTGTGACACAGCGGTATTAATAGGGCATGCAGACAGAAGTGATGTAAGTGCCGATGGTAACGTGGGCGGAGACGGAAGTTACGTCAATCCTCATGGCAAGGAGGTGAGACGACTAAGGCACCGTGGTATGGATAAGGGCGTTATGGAGACACCAACGAAGACGTTCCGTTACCACTAGAGTGGTCTTACTCTAAATGGGAGACTATGAACATGCATGTAAACACAATTCGCACCCAAAAAGGAGTTTCAGACACGATTGAAGATAAGAGTATGTCAACACCCTGTTAACTCATCATCGAGATTTCGTTGAGATACCGTCGAGATACTGTCTAGATACTGTCGAGATACTGTCGAGGTATCGTCGAGATATCGTTAGGAGAGCTCGAGATGAAGTAATTAAGAGATCAGAGATGTGTTCATTAAATATGGCGTCGCGTGCAGTTAGGTATTCGGTGAACAGCTTACTGACAAAGAATCTTATCCAAGACATAAAATGCACTCCTTAATGTTGATTGTCACGAATGAATAGCATCTCACCCGTGGATGTAGCTTGGAGGGTTGTTAGGTTGTTGCCGTTGAATGTAAGACATCTTCCCATGTCAGTCACTGCTGCCTTCTCTAGCTGGTCGCCACATGGAGATCCTGCCCACTCACACCTAAACAACATAAAGAGAAGAAAATAAAGCTTCATAACTGTGGTAATACACGCAGTACTACCTAAGTATGTACAATCGAAACAAATGTACGATGCAACTTACGAAAGGACGATGTCTCCTGATACCGCCTTTGAGATTTCCGAAAGGCTGACGTTACCTGAAAAGCAAAGAAAACATGATGAAGAATGAAAGATAGATAGAGCGGGAAAGTAGGTCATGGTCATAACGGTGTAAACGAGCCAAAAGGCGCCTTATTTAAAAACTAAATTCACATCGCCACAAATTGTCTTTCAGGCAGGATGCACGCGGTGGGGACCACTTGTATTAAAAATTAAAAAAATAGTTCAATGCAAAAGAAGTTTTATCGGTCATCTGATGCGACTTGAGGTGGGAGGGAAACGAAGCCGAAAGCGAAAATCAATGGATGGCAGGTCCAAATGACCCTCCATCTTCATCTTCATCAGAGTACTTCGTGATTACTATGTTCACTGTGATACTTTGATGCTAACTTAAACCCGAAAGTATTCTGGATGGAAGGTCATACGAACTCATATCTCTGAACGCAGCACTAAATAATCATACTCATAATGCAATTAATCTAAGTCCAACATATCAGTGCAATGGTCAAGGCCTTACGCAGACTCATTGTCCATATGCGGCTTTAGAAAATGTATTACCAGTTGGGCAGCATACAACGCACGGCTCTTAACTAAATACTGCCAGCTGGCGAAAGTGATATATTCCGTTTAATATCAAGCTAATTTGCGTTCCATGAGTTCATAAAGTATATGTCTTACCCATTTGAGAGACGAGATATTTCCACGACTGCCGATTTAGCCAATTGCCGATGGATTCATTGTGTGGTGCGTCTTCTAGCCACTTAGCAAGCATGAAGCTATCGAGCGGGACATCCGGCGCTTTGACCAGTGCGGTGGTGGGCCTGAGCACCGGGTCAACGTTAGCGGAACCTCTTCCGAATTCAGTTGGATCATGGAAGTTTACCTCGTGCAAAGGGAGCTCTGTGATGTCAGCTAAAGTGACGTCAGCATCAACGGTAACATCAATATTGTTGATGCCTGCTATGCCCATATTGGCCGTTCCTGGGCCACCAATACGACTAGCAATCGGCGTGGTGGCCGTCCCGGTGGCAGCCGTCACCGTTGCAACCGTCACCCTGGCGCTCACAGCGGTTTGACCTAAATACATGTACATTAAAGAATTAAGCTCCGTTGCTGAATACTCCGTGGTTAAATATAATGAAAGCTCAAAGTTTAATTTTCAGCGCTAAGATGCATTCATATAATCAAATACCACCCGTGTATGATCCATTTTACGGTTAATATTCATGTGATGACCCATATCAAGCATCTATATTTGGATCAGGTTTTGGTTCATGTTTTCCAGATATTTCTGCAGCGTGGGTTTTTAGAGTACCTTTACCTGGCAATACACATGGATCCTGGTCTACCCTGATATCGTCGATGGCTAGAAGTCCGGGACCGCCAATAGCCACCACACTCAATGGATAAGCCCCGGGGGGCAAGGGCACGACCATATCCACCCATTTGTACGGCTGGACCACATCCAAAACTGAATAGGACGATATATCGCCAAAGCCCATCAATTCTAAATAAAAGTTGCATTGTGTGCAGAATATCTTGTAGCGCAAACACGACCCTTCCGGAACTGTTTCGTTGATGCTTTCCAGCAGGGAAGCGGCGAAGGACGAAGTAGACATCTGCATGTAGCAGCCTTCAGTGGTGCTATCTGCTGGTCGAGAATAATACTATGTGGTTGAAAAATGCCAAGAAAGGACAGTGGTACTAAAGTACATGATAACAGAAAAATGATGAGCTAAGACAGGTAAGGTCATTTATGGGACCAGTCACGGATAACGATAATTGAGGGGGGCCATGGCAACTTTATAAAGCCATGGTATGTTCCTTCAGTAATAATTGAAACTCAGTAAATCGAAATATCGTTTGCATTGTATAATTAAAACCTACTATTTTAGGCATTAAAAAAAGAACATGGTCTGCACTCACCTTTTGCTCGACCATTTAGTGTGTAACACGTCAACAAACATTTATTTGATTTGTCAATGATTGGGTTTAGCGGCACTTTCAACCTGTCAGGCTACATCGTGCAACACCGGTTATGTTCAGTCAAACATGACAACACCACTTGTTACGTAGTGACAACATGAACATCTATACCACACATGCACCTCTTAAAAAGTGAAGACTAACAGGGCGTCGAGTAACTTTGTACACAATATTGAGATAAATACTTGCTGTTTGAGCGGCTTTAACAAAAACGTCTTTTCATGTCTTAGTCAAACCAAAGTTTACTATGGATAAATGGAAGAATTTTGCACTTATTCCGCATGAAGGATAGGTTCTCCACATAGCTGTTCAATGACTGGACAGTTTTCGCTTGCTAACCATTCATTAACCAGTGAATACGGTGCACACTTACCACAAGCCCGAGTCCAACGATGCGTGAAATATCTCTCCGAGTCGACATAACCACACTGGTCAGCTGTATTGAAATCACAGCTCATCGTCCCATTGCGCACTGCAAGAGTTTGGTAAAGTATACATGTCGAACAAAGATGCTAATATCAACGATATTAGTACACCAAGATAGGTCATACGGCGAAAGCCAATTGCAAAAGGTGTAATACGGCGAGTAGTGGCGCCGCTATGCGGCGAGCGCGTAACGTTCGGCTGCCACTGCGCTGACGATAACGCTGTCTGCGTGATAAGCGGCACCCTGTGAACTACGAATTGGATTTTAGCGCGTTTAATTCGGGTGATATAAAGCCTGGCGGTGTTCTGTCATGCTTTCAGGTATATCTTACATTAATATATATAATTATAATTTTAATAATTAATATATATAATATATAATATAACGTCATTGACTGGCATTCAACAGTTTGACTCCCCTAATTCGCTGATAACTTTGCTGGTTGATAAATATCATGTACCCTTCACTGATGGAATATAAAACACAACAATTTCATAATTATTTAGCATTTAGCGGTCTCCTATCTTTGTTTGATTGACACATTTTGTTGGACAATAGATTCGTCTACCCTTCAACGCCACTGGAAACAGTCTCCTAACAAGTGTACAACAAACACAACGACGCCCAAAGTTTAGCATCAGAAGTAAAATTCGGGCTTTCCGACAAAATACACTGGAAAAAGAGACATTTTGTAGATGAAACCCAGAGGCGGATCCAAGGGGAGAGCTGTTATTTAAAGTTTACATTTTTTCCACCCCTCCCAACGGTTGTTAAAAAATTTTGATGGAAATGTGCGACCATTTTTACGCCCACCCCCCCTCCCCCTCCTTCCGCTCCAAAATTCCTAGATCCGCCCAGAGATATATTCTAAGCCTAAATATGAATGAAAACAACAAAGCCATGTTCAACCAATTGATATCTTTAATACAAAAATACGAACATGAACAAGATTGTTCATTTCTACAGAAACTGTCAGACATGATCAGCTTTTAAGAATATCAACTACATCAACTGATAGGGATAGGCCCACAGGGGCGGATCCAGAAAATCTGAATAGGGGGGCCGTTTTCAGGGTTGGATCCAGATATGCTGGATAGGAGTAGCGGCGGTTTTGGTTTTTATATGTTGAATGGTACATATTTCGGTCCTAAAAGGGGGGCCTGGGCCGGGTCGCCCCCCCCCCTGGATCCGCCGCTGGCCTACTGGACTTATTGAACAAGTCTTTCCTTTTTGCATTGACCACCCATCTCTGGCATCTAAAAGGTAAAAAAAAAATTATAAAGGCAAATGCATATAAACATTCTGTAGAAATGCAGACAAAGGCTTTGCTTTTCCCCCGGTCTGGCTATCTCTGTCAAAAGTAACCAGACCCCGGAAGTTCACCCAATTTTTATTCAAACCCCAGGACATGGATTAGGACACATTCATTACACATTCGTTAGGCATTAGCCGGCACTTAGAGCTTGTTGTCTTCTGGTAATTGTTGAGTAATAGATAGTGGCAACGATAGATCTTTGACTTGGTTTGCTCACATGAGCCGCCCGCTTCGATGTGGGCGATAATAGATAATTATCAGAAATTGTGGTGGTGATAAACGATGCACGATATCAATGACTGATAAATTAACGCAAGAAGCCGGTCTTACCTTTCTTTTTCCTTCGGGAATCTGAAAAATGCCTATCCTGGACATTTCTTTCGTGAATTCACGCAATTTATGGCAGAACAAACTTGAAGCTGATGCCTGTCGACGGCGGTTCTGTGCAACACTACGCGTTCACCGCTTGGCTCGCCACCGGAGAACGATTACAAGGAAGTCGCCGTATGACCTATCTTGGTGTAATAATATTTTTGCTAATATGGATGCCACAAGTCGAACAGTTTATTTAAAGTCATACAATGATATTTCGATTCGGGGTTTCTCTTCAAACTACCGTATTTTTCCTTAAGGTTACATCCAATAGGAATCTATTGCAAGCGATGATTCTAGGATCTAATAAAATAAATGACCGTGTAACATTTGACCGTTATATAAAGCACCCATTAGAAAAGACCACAGGGAAGAGTTTTCATGTCATCTTGGACACAAATGTATTCGTTCCACTGTGTGATACTTGGCACTTTTTAAATTACGATATTAGGCGTTTGAACAACTGTAACGTGTTATTATGAAATATCCCAATTTCCAACGTCATATTTCAAATATGGCCACAACCATGGGACACACTCAACGACGTCAGAGAGACAAATTTGCCACAAAAAAAAGATTGCTTTCAATATGTACCTTGTTCTCGGCATGTCCCTTTGTTAAGTTTGACGTTGTCTACGAAGGACTGGTAGGTGGAGCGTTGTCCAGACACACCTTGGAAGACAATGGCCCTCTCGCCCACTAAGTCCTCTCCTATCGTGAGGTGCATGGTGTGCCAGGCCCGCCCCAAACCGTGGACATGCCCCGGGCCCTGGGGCAGGCCCGGATGCGGGGTTTGATTAAGTACATCACCGACTACCATAATAATCATGTCTTGAGCCTTGGTAAGGAAGCGTTCACGCACAGCCACCTGTTGAAGTATGTAAAACATACTACAGCCTCACAACTCTTCATAATAATGCTGCAGCGGACAAATAAAGTATTGAAAATCGGTGCTCACAACAAAGGCTGATGTAAACGACAAACCAGTCATAGACGTAATTCGTTGGCAAATACTGCTGAACATACTGATGTCCCGATGCATGGACCAAGGCAAATAGTTGTAAGAAACTGACCTGTAAATTATCTTCGACCCATATGTCAAAGGACAGGCAATAGCTTCCGTTGAGACTGATCCACGGAGATATGATACGAGCCTTTCGCACAGGTACCATGTCCATGGATGTGTTGCCTGTTTGAATCACCTGGTCACCCTTGTAGGACAAACCCACCGCATAATCTAAAAGGACATTCGTTCATATACATCCACTATAATTTGATACCAGAGGTCCCACATGACCACTGGGAAGGGCATCACACTTCATTTTGAGGGATCATCATACTATACACAAACGCTACGTTTTGGATAGTTTTTAGAGAGGGACTTAACGACCGATTTTCATATTATCTCAGTATGTGCATTAATTTATCTACGGATTTGTCGTGCATGAAAATGCTCAAAGTAAAGATGACTGAGTGGCAATCACTTTTAATTGCATCAGAAAAAATACACTTTAGTTAAATATCAATGCTATGTAGTACCGTGTCCTTCTACGAGACTGGAGCGATAATCAACGAGAAATCCCCTTGCGATAACGGACATGTCAGTGTGAAAACACAAGGTCACATCGTTTTTGAAGGTTAGTGGTTCTGGAGTCAGAAAACCGCAGAAGCAGGACTCGTTGCGGTTGCAGTCCTGGGACGAACATGAACCGGAAGGGATGGAAGGAAATACCTGCATGGGCAAAGTGAATGTTTTACTGAAGATATCTTATTAGTTTGTACACTGGAGCAATTGCTTCCCGAGGCAGTTATATAATATATATATATATATTAGCTAAGCATTTCTGACACTCATTGTCTTCACTGAGGTTATTGTTTCTACAGTGACCTCAAAACTGTGGCTGATTCCTTTACCATCTTAAAATGCTTATTTCGGGAGAGAACAAAGCTCAACAATATGTAGACTAAATTAAAATTGGATTAAAAAATATTTCGTTTAGTGAATCAAAGTAGCAGTAGTTATTAAACTATATCTCCAAGGACGGACACGTTATTCGGTATTTCAACAAACTATACAATATGCAGACAGATGAGTCTCACATAGTTCCTACCTTTACGGAATCCCAGTCGCAGTTGTTCTCAAACTCTACTTCCAGTGAAGCAAATGAGAGTGTAACTTGAGCGTCGGGGGGTTGGAGGATGACATAGGAACAGTCCAAGTAATCGTTGTAGGCGAGAGGGTAACCGGAGGAAGCGATGGAACCGCTGACGTCATAGTAACGCTTCTCACCGTCGCATTCTACGGAAAAATGGGAAGATGAAACTATAAATTAGACAGCTAGTCTGATGAGAAACGGATTAAGAGCACAAATTATTCTGGGTCCACACAATTTAAGGTCGTAGTATAAATAAAAAATATATTACATGTCTTATATGTCCTCATAGGAACATCTGTACCAATGAAGACCATTAGGTTCCAGCTGGTGGCGTTATCAGGCCTAAGCCGGTACATTTATCTCTCAAAGCGGTTCTAATCTATCCTTATCTCGCAATCACGGATATGGTCGAATACAGTCTATTTTTCTTGCCATATGTAACTAGGAGCGTGTAATGTAGTAGCAGCCTGATCCACGAGAGAGCAGATGACGGTGGGACAAGTGCGATCGACGCGAGGCTTCACCGCTTGAGCTAACCGGGCATCATGCCACCCGGCGTCGTGCTGTCACCAAGCGAACGATAGCTAATGCACCAGTAATATATAGTTGGCCTTTTGCGGTCGGCGAATTCACCGTATAGCACATCCTTGGGAATGCGTTCATCTTGCATACGATGAACGTTCCCAAGCCAACGTAGACGTCTTTGCTTCACAAGAGCAAGAATGCTTGGTAGGTTGGCCCTGGCTAACACTTGAGCATTCGTGACCTTGTCTTGCCACGATATGCCTAAAATGTTTCGCAGGCAACGAAAAAAGTTATTCAATTTACTTTCTTGGCCACTATATGTAGTCCACGTTTTCACCGCTATACAGCAAGCTACTTAGAACACACGCTCTGTAGATGAGCATTTTAGTGCGAATGGTTATTTTTGAATTTTGTTTTTGAACGTTTGTTCAACCTACCAAAGGTGGTGGCTGCCTTCCCAATGCGAGTATTTATTTCCTCGTCCAGGGATAGATTATCCGTGACGGTACTTCCTAGGTAGCAAAACTTATTAACCACCTCTAAAGGCATGTTATTAAGGGTAATCACTGGCGGTGTGATAGACCCTTGGCTCAGCGAGACTGTTTTTTCAACATTAATAGTCAAAGCGAATAAAGCACACGCATTTGACCGATCCAGGAGTCTCCGATCCAGGAGTCTTTCTGGATGCGCAACCAGTGCTGCGTCGTCAGCGAATAGCAGTTCCCTTATTTGGAAGCGCCTCCGCTTGGACTTAGCGCGCAATCTTAAAAGGTTGTGCAGCTTCCCATCAGATCTGGTGTGCACGTAAACACCCTCAGCATCCTCATTAAGTGCGTACGAAAGGAGCATAGAGAAGAAGATGCCAAATAACACAAGAACAAGAATACAACCCTGCTTCACGCCATATCTGACTTGGAAGCTCTCGGACGTAGCTCCGTCGAACTGTACTGTGCTGAACGAGTGTTCATGAAAGGAGCGGATAAGGTTAAGTAGTCTGCGGGGGCAGCCAATAGACTCCAAGATTTTGTACAAGCCAGATCTGCTGACAGTATCCAAAACCTTCTTAAGATCAGCAAAAGCAAGGTAGAGGGGTTTGTGCTGTTCTCTACATTTCTCCCGGGGTTGACGCAACGAGAATATATCAACAGTCGATCGTCCGGATCTGAATCCACACTGCGCTTCAGGATATACTCTATTTGCAAGGAGTTGCAGTTCTGGCGAAGAGCTTACCAATAACACTTAAGAGTGATATTCCGCGGTAATTGCTACAATCACTCCGGTCTCTTTTGTTTTTGTAGAGTGTAACTATATTTGCATCACGCATGTCCTGTGGAACAATGCCATTGTTCCAGCAAAGGAAGAGAAGTTGGTGAAGATGAGGGAGCAACATTCACTTTTCCCACACTTTATTACTTCAGCTGGAATCCCGTCATTGCCAGGCGATTTCCCGCTGCCCAAGGAATCAATTGCATCACCCAGCGCGCGAACTGAAGGCACTCTGTCCAGATCGCTCATAACCGGCAGGGTAATGCGTAAAGCGCCGTTGCCGATACATGAGACTCGTGCGCGTACAATGAGACATATAGTGTTCCACCCAGCGAGACATCTGTTTGCTACGATCTGTAATCACCTCGCCATCAAGTGACTTTAAGGGGGCTGTTTTAGTGACTTTGGGGCCCAGGGCTTTCTTAATTCCGGTGTACATTGCCCGCATATTACCTCTATCAGAAGCCTCCTGGATCTCCTCGCAAAGGTTTATCCAGTATAAGGCATGTCAGTTCTCGCGGGTTTTACTTCCGGCCTGGCAGCTTGGTGACAAACAAACGAACACGTGCTTTTTATTTAGTGCGCAGCCTGACTATATATAGCCAGCAATATATTCCGTATTTTTTTGTATTACCAACCTCTTCTCCATGCCAAATAAGTACACTCTGTCTTGAGTTTAAATCCTGAAAGCCTGCCGGCTGTCCGGAGAGAAGCATTTTGGTCAACGGAGCAGAAGTTGGTGGCCGGCTTTATATCCCTACGCGCCTGTTCGCAGTTCGCTATTTTGTGTGTGATGTCTACCGCGGCTCGCTATCACGTCCGCGCGCGATAAAAATAAACCGCGCAGTTTTATGTTGAAATGTTTGTTTTACAGACTCAAAAAGATATAAAAACATATGCATCATCGTCAAAAATAGACACTGCGTGTTACGGGTTAGAAAACAGATTCTCGCATGCGTTTACCATGCATGCCCATGGAGTTGGGTTCAGGTGTCCGGTTTCAACGTTTCTTTTGCCGGAGATAGATTGGTTCTACGGCATTGTTACTCACGGAACAAACAAACAAGAGGTCTCTATAAACTTTCCTTCTCGAGCCTTGCCAGTGCACTCAGATTTGCATTGACAAGACGGTGACAGCGACAGTCCATATCATCGCTTTATAACAAGTTATAATCGGCACGCATCGGGTACCAAGTCATGTATTCTGTACAATATATATTCGTCAATTCGATTTTTGATATATCTAGACAAAATAGACGCCAGAACGATCATTATTTCCGCACTGAAGAACATCAGCAAACCGGGAATATGGCCACTTTCCTGCGCCGGTTGGCAATTATATCAGCTGTTTTCTCGGCTTTTATGCCTCCTTCTCGTTCTTAAAAGGATATTATTTGATAGTCAAGATATTTATCTGTACTAAGTGGGTGTTTGTTTTTCGAAACCTATGATAAACTGTTGAAAATTTTGCAGCTGTAAGTCAGTACCCGCCTTTTACATGCTATGCAGCGCAGAGGGAGCTTGAGCTACCCGAAACAAGCGCATGCCGGAATTTCCCCTGGAACGATTTATAAGGCGCTGTTTTTTGTACCGCATTTCTCGCCAGCCTCAGTTGTAACAGATACGTGTTTGTCGGATTTTGGTTGTGTTGTATGTGTTTTTCATATTTGGCTTCAATAGTTGGTTCCATCTCTGCTGAGTGAGTGGCGAACCAATCCTTGTTGACAGATTTCATTTTCCCGAACGATGTCATCGCAGCGCCGTTAATGGCAGAGCGCAGCGTCGCCCAACGTTCTTCTACATCAGAAGATTGTTGATTCGCTGGCAGCGTCTGCTTCAACGTCTGCCGAAAAAGACGACGCTTGTCGCTCTCCTGCGTGCCGAGTCAGTCAATCCGAGATTGAGATTTATGTTTAGTGGTATAGATTTCCCTAGGGGTAATCATTACCCTGCTCCCGACAAGCGAGTGATCGGTATCGCAATCTGCGCTGTGATACGCTCGTGTGCTTAGGACACGGGACAGATCGCGCGGTTTTGTCAGGATCAGATATAGCTGATGCCAATGACCTGACCTTCACATCACACTTTATGCCTGAAGCTACCTTGAAACAATGTGTTTGTGATACAGAGTTCGCCCTGCGCGCATAGCTCTAATAAACGTTATCCATTCTCGTTGATCTTTCTAACGCCAAAATGTCCTATGCAACTCGACCAAGACCCATGGTCATCCCTAACGCGTGCGTTAAAATCCCCCAGAATAAACAAATGATCGCCCTTTGGCGCCTGATTTATGACCTCCCTCCAAGAGCCGTAAAAACGGTCTTTGTCCTCAGCGGTGGCATATAGCGCTGGAGCGTATACGCTGATTATGGTAACGGACGCCCCATTTGAGTGCATACGAAGTGACATTATTCTTTCAGAAACTGCGACAAGCGTTTCGATTGTTCTTGCCAATCTATTTTTGACGGCAAAACCCGCACCGTGCTCGCGACGGTTATGACCAGTATTGAGACATATAACCGATGTTACCTAAGGCCAGCTAGCGGGCTCCAGCTGTTCCGAAATTGCTACGCTACTATACTTAACAATATGCACACGTAAGCCTACTTACACCTACACTGGTGACTTAGACGATACGCCGATAACATGTATATGTGGCGTGTGTAAACCACTCCGTACAAAGACGTATTTACACAATAACGATAAACCTATCAAGAATTTAATAATCGGTTGACTCCAGCCTTCCACAACCGCGCTAGCACTTGACAGTTGGTGAAGATGGATACATGAAAGATGAAGGCGGCAAATGCTGACCCTTCGGGTTCATTTGACACTCTACATAAGATGATATAGATGGTGAGGATGGAGCGGATTAGGACACGAAGGGATGCATTTTTTGGTGCCAAGATGGCAAGATGGCGCACATAAAGCACACAAAGAGATGCTGTTGGTCACGTGACCTCGGTGTAGATGCACCTAAATTATGTCGCATAATTGAGCATTTTCCTATTCAAGCCTCATACCGTTAAACTGTCCCTTCACCATGTGACTCATTCATGCGCGTGAACACATATGCGTTACTTACTCGGGCTACGGTAAGAAAGAGTTGACACGGCATCTTCAACGTTGTCCTTTGAGATCTGCTCCCACTTCATGAAAGCTGAGTCTGTCTCCACCATGTAGCCACACAAGCCTTCGTCGAAGTCACAGTCTGCCGTGGCAGCCTCGCCTTCTACAAATAGTGACAGGGAACAACATATATTTGATTATATATTTACAACAAAACCCACTGCGAATTTTTTCTTTGCGACCTATTTCCGGTTCAAGTTGCATTAAACCAATTACCCACTATTTGGCGTGGATCACAAATTAGCATCGATGCGTTACTCCTGATACCGTGGGATCACATATGCGTCCAACAGGGGCTAATCCTTGATTATTATACACATTATCAATAAAACAATAATAATAATAACATTAATAATCATAATTGTAGACCAGCGGCGATGTTTTACAACATACTGGAAGTTCTTTCCGGTTCGCAGGCGTGCTGGGTAACAATGACATCATCGAGTCCTATGTATGCCTCCTGTGAGTCCCCCATGACAGCCTCAAAGCGCAGAGCGTGACCACCACCTGGCATGCAAATTTCGTGTTTTACCCACGTCACCGTAGGCACGTCGGGCGGTTGGTAGGCCGTGTCTTCCAGCCACAAAGCTCCCCCAGTGCCATTCGCCTCTTTAACTCGCTGCAGCCGACGCAGTTGCGTGGGAGTTCCAGTCTTATTATCTACTCTGCTGACCACAAGCTGGGTCAAATTATCGTAGTAAGTTGAGTGAACGATGGTCTTGAAGGTGACGAAGGTCGGCTGAGAGAAGTTGTGAACCGGTGACAGGACAGTCGATGTATCTCCCGGTTTGCCATTAAGTCGCGTCAGGTACATCGCCGACTCTGCAATGCAAACATATGTGAAGATTATCCCTTCACGTTTCGAGAGATAATGTAATTCTCACACCTCTCATGCGCGGCCCTTTAAGTTCCGGGACAAACGGATCCCGCACGGAATGATATAACCCCATACCGATCACTAATGTGAATTGTGAAAATGTCAACGATAGAAGACATGTATATTACAGACGTTGATATAACTTTGGACTTACCCTGGTCATCCAATGTCTCAGCCAGTGTCCACCTCAAAGGGCTGGTGTCTTGCGTTGTACTGTAGCCACACATAAACTGGTCGTCAAAGCTGCAGGCCATGTGCGTGAACTTCACTGTGACATTGGAGGACATTATGATATTAGAGAAATGTGGATCGGCTTTTTCGGCTCACTTTTCAATACATTTTGCAATATGCCTACGGGCCATATATATGCTAACCCGTGAAGAACACGTTTTTTCTTGGGGTGTGTGTGGGGGGGGGGGGGGGTGTATACCGCAGTGATATCAGGAGAACGCGCTTCCCCAAATCAGGTTTTTGTTTTGTAACAAAAAGGGCGGGGCCGTCCAAAAAGAACGCAATGATCGTTTCTTGGCACGGGGACCCCTTAGTGAGCAGCCAGATTAGAACGTGCCTCAAATCAACAGAGATAGTAAATTAAAAACGGAACATAGATAATCTACATCTATGTTAAGATAACTTCAGCTCCGCGTGACACAAACTAAAGTCAGACGTTGGACGCTCTGAGCTGTAAAACCATTTATATAACGAATATTGTGATATTCAGCACCACTGCTCGTGTGTTGACGAATATTATTAGGGTTAGTCTCAATTCGAATTGTCCTGTTTCAACTAATGGTGGTATATGGGGTGTCTGGGGAAGACTTACCACATCTCGAGGTTGTCTCATCGCTCCCCTCAGGACAATCGTTGAAACCATCGCAGAGAAACCTTTCGGCGACACACTTCCCTGTACTGCACATGTGGGCGTCGGCTTCCAGGCAACCTGACGATAATGGGCGGGGTAACGGAAGTGAGATGTAATGCCAACCCTGGTGAAAGTAGGGTCACATCATAATAAGTCGTACGTGGTTCGGTTTTGTTCGTTTCAGTGCGAATAGGAGATGTAGCGCCTTCTAGCAAATGCCGCAAATTACCGGAGCATATTGTAAACGTTTCTTGCGTGGTTACTCCAATGCCACAGCAGAGATACATCATTTGACGTCCAGAAAATTAATATTAAGATACTGGACAGTGACAGTCAGATTTAAGAAGTGTGGAAAAGGAAATAGTGGAAATAATGGGCCATTAACATAAATCTATGAACACCGCACAACATATTATATTCTACCTCATCATTGGTCACCTGTAGAATTTCGCATAAGAATCGAAAATGCTTGCTACCAGCCCATGCGTCATCGGGTCGTTCACTGACCATTTGATCTTAAGACAGAAGTCACCATGTATTTTTCCAAGCATCGTACTAATTCTCTGTCCACAAGGACAAGGTGTTCACTCACCACACTTCGGGATGTCACATTTCTTTGGACGTCCTTGCGCATCCAGACAAAATGGCTCCCTCAGTTCGTCCTTGGGATGTCGACAGTAGTTTGAGGCCTCTGAGAGGGTTTCTTCGGCGAAGTGGTAGCCCCTAATGTGTGTATCGCTGTGGCTGGCCCAGGGTGTACACGGGGTACCGTCAGCAGACTGGTTAACGTGACCCAGGTACAGCTCGCCGAACTCTCCAGACTGACACTCCCTCTCTGCAAACGGTCGGTCATGTCATTTATGGATCGAAGCTTTTATTATCCAATTAATAATGTACCGTCAGAGCAAAGGGTCGGCTCGTCATTCATACATTAAAGGCTTAAATGAAAGACTGGGTAGCACTTACGTTGTGCCTTGTACAACTCCGTCGCTGGTCACACTTATCTAAGTGGGGACACGTGTTGAGTTGGACGTTGTCTATGGAGACTCCACTGATGCCGTCACTGGGTCACAATTACCTAAGTTTGGACACTTGCTGAGTTGGACTGTCTATGGAGGCTCCACTGATGCCGTCACTAGTCACACTCACCTCAATGTGGACACGTGTTAAGTTGGACGTTGTCTATAGAAACTCCACTGATACCGTCACTGGGTCACACTTACCTAAGTGTTGACACGTGTTAATTTGGATGTTGTCCATGGCGGCTCCACTAATGCCGTCACTGGGTCTTGTGGCCTGCAGAGCCACCCTGTGAATCCCAGGTACCAGTCGGACCATCGCTGGTAACCACGGAGACGACACACCCTGCTCCGATCCTGTGAGTGTGCACAGGCGAGGTGAGTTGTGTTCTTAAGCGAATGTCGATATTTTAAAGTGTTATATCCTGAATTCAATCTTCGACATGCTAAATGGTTAAAGCGAAGGCAAACAAATGGCACAACTTATGGGCATCGTTGCACCAAGGTAAGCAGATAGCGTCCGTGTCAAAAGAATTCCGTCTTTTTCATCTTAACCATGATAGCTTGGTGTGTATATGATGCGGACAGAAAGTAGGCATTAAACACATATAACATATTTGCTCTTGTAAAGTTTTAGCATCAATTGGACATTATATCTTATGAAAGTATGTATTTACATGACGCAATGTCTTTCGTTCCTTCTTTGTAAAGCATAAAACGTCCCCTACCATTGATTGTCCTAAGCGTCTGATTGGTCAGATTCTCGCGGATACTGATGACGTCAATGCGACCTTCGGCCTTGCCGAGGAAGCGGTAAAAGAAGTAGAGACACTTGTCTGTGGTGTCCATGAATGGAGATATCCGGCGAGCCGTGTAGCCTCCACGGATACCAGACTCTAGGAAATTCATGTAATGCCCTGACTCTGAAAACAAAATACCTTTATAAGTGAACATATGGTACAAATATATTGAGGTGAACATTAATATCTCACTTTGCAGATTATGTCAAGTGTAGTGTTATGCATCTACTTTGCATCAATTACAGATATGGTAACAATATTCTCTGATTTAAGAAAGGCAATTATGCTACTGCATCCAACATAATAATGTTATGTGGTTTTCTTGGGAAGTAAACAAAAAAGGAACTACCGTCGTTACCTCTGCCAGTTGTTTTGTCGTTGCCAATGACGCTGAGCCAAGAATCTTGAGCTGATATATCATGGATCAGAGGGCAATGGTCGTTCTCAAAGTCGCAGTAAAATACATCGTTCTCTGTAACATAGTGTGCATGTATGATGTGTATTAGTCAGGAGTGTCACTGCATCAACGTTTCTCTCCAGGAGCGGAGTACAACTAGAAAGTCAGATCGTTATTGTAGTTTAAGAGCCTCACAGCAGGAACAAACCATGGCACTGCAATTACATATGCTTTACTATTAAGATAATGCAATGCAATATTGATAATAGTAACAATATATACCACTGCTACTATATATGGTATATGGCATATAAATACATTATGTACCACTGATACTATATATGGTACGTAGGCAACAGATAGAATATACATGTATGCGACTCCTACTATATATTGTACCATAATAAATAGACCCAGCCAGGTGTACACGTGGGCGTTACCACACTAAAGTCTCATGCACGTATTTTAGTTGTTAAAGGTATTCCTTGAGTACCTAAACATCTGTGGCGCCTGTAGTATAGGGCGACCTGGGACTCGAGACATCCCGCACCATTCCCCTCAGCCCTCGCGACTAGTGACGTCACAATGCACTGTTGTGTCTTTGGGGAGTACACAATGGCGCTGCAGCGCTCTGATTGGTGGAAGACGCAGATCTTCTTGCACGTGTCCATCGAGGTATTCCGATAGGTGGCGCTGAACTCCGCTTCGGTTGTGTTTGAGCAAACTCCCGGACGCAACTCAAATCTCATCTCGCAAGCCGATTCTGAATCTAGGCAGAACATTTGTACTCTGATTGTGGACGTATCTTTCTGTGATATTACATCCTGAACCTTTTAATGAAAGCCATTCAAACAAACTTACCATTCAACATTACGGTCTTGTAGTGTTACAGATAGTGTAGTCGATTCCTATCCCCCTCCCTCCCAAAACAATTGTAAAAAAATGTTGTAAGGAAACACACATAAAGTCGATGAGTTATATAGCATAACCTTTGCTTTGTACAGCAAATTTCGACTTTTTCAATTAGTTTGCAAGCAGTCACTAATCTCTAGCGATATTAAACGAACGGTGGTCATACCAACTCGAAACTGCCGCGAGCCGTATTCCCCAGAGATTTATCATTGACGGCCAAGCGAGGGAGTAGCCTTTTTTCCAGCGCCCTGGTTCGCACACTGAGCCCACTGCGTCAATTATAGGCCAATTTATTTAGCGATGGTTCACTCCTACCATGTGCCGCAAAGACCACAGCCCTATCTTGCTCTTGAAATTTTTGTCAGATTTTCTAAGTTGGTCATAATCTGTATACTTTATCATTAGGCAAAAGTTTTCGTTGCCATGGAAATTCAATGTGGCCGCACATGACGTCACTGACGCTTGCCAAATGAAACAAATGGGCTTCTAACTTTTCATTTACCTGCTTATGAACTTATAGTGATGTTAGCTAGTGGCTAATTTGGCGAAAATGAAACTATTTCAGAATTTTGTCGGGTAACGTAAACTTTGAAAAAAATATTACGCACGGCAACACTTGTCCCTGGATATAAGGTACCACGTCAAATAAACCGGAAGTCTTTATGACATTCCCTACAATATGACGCCACTGACTTTTTGTCATTTTGTCCGATTTTTGACGATGTTTTAATGTACCGGAAGTCACGCCATCGTGACGCTATATGACACATACGAAAAACTTCACCCAAATTATTTTTATTCATATTTTGATGCCCACCTAGTCTCAGAGCGACATATTCAACTTAAATGGATCAAACACAGAGCAATTTTTCAATGCAGTTTTTTTCGTCTTTCTAAAACAATGCCCGAAAAATGCCCTACAAAGAGTAGCACATTCATGAAACTGACCCGAGGTCTTTAGCTGTAATATTTACCGAGATATGCGCGTAGTTAGATTTTTTTCAGAAAGTCGCCTTGATCTTTGACCAACATATGCCATTAGCGAACTTAGACACACTATTTCATATATCTATCTTTTGGTAAAGTTTGACGACCATGCCTGATTGAATGCGACCTACAAACTGCCGGCAAACAAAACACAAAGATATAAATTTAGTAACCGAACAGCAATATACTGACACGTCACACGACTTTTGTCAGTAACATTGGTATAGTTGTGGGCACGGAGCCTGTGTCGTGTGTGCCGATTACGTTTTTGGTAAATTGTTACAGAAGTCTGTACCTAGAGCGTAATCGACACACACGACACAAGCTTCCTGTCCACAAATATATACCCCCAAAACAAGGTAGAATGTTATTTTACGTAGGACCATATATTACATTAAAGTATTGCTATAACGTCATTCTATTGTCTAAACTGTACATTATTTTTCACGAATGTACTGTTTTAGCGAGCGGATAAATTGTCATTGACTCCTGCAAGGAGACCAAACAAGTTTTCTGTTGAACAACGATCCTTTTGCTACGAAATCGACAATCGCAGTCAATGCCAATCATGAGCAATAAGTGAGCTTGTCTGAAACCGGTCACAACTACAAGGGGTGATGAACTGGAAGCTTGCCGCCCGATGGAAATTTCTCATCATAACAAACGTATATCACAAAATCCACTTTTAGAAACTGAATTTGAGATCATATGTAATTCATATGCAACATACATACCGACATGTCCTTATATCCTATAATCACACTAGAAATCGTTTTCTTTCTTGTGAATCCCACGAAACTCAGTGGCAAAGCGTATCCTATCCATCAACAACGCACTGTTGTTACTTGTTTCAAGCAACTTGTTTCGCAACATCGCTGCGTATCATATCCTTTTAGTATCCAATAATTTGAACGATTGTAGCATATTCGACATTCAAACAAGAGATATTCGACCATAGGTCGAGGACGAAAATACATAAGTACATTTGGAAGCTGTATTAATGGCGTCGTTACGAGTCGTCAGGGCCAATTTTGGCTAAAGAGCCTTGTAGGGACAATTTGGGCTAAATGCTGCCTTCGACAGGCAGTGTGGCACTGTAGGCGGAGCTTAATTGGACATCCAGTTTGAAGCCAACGCGCTTCTCTTGAAGCAATATTAACGGTACTTTCGTATCTTTTATTACTGACAGAAGTTGAAAACTTCTGTCAGTATAGTACCATGTTCGGTTTGTAAATTAGTTTGTATGTTTGTTTGTTTGTCTGTTGAATGTAGGGCGCACGGTTGCATGTACGAATGTCATTTTGCACCTAGAGATAGATATAAAAGCGTAAAACGCTCATATGTCCGTTAATATTAGAGCTAGAGACGTCGGAGAAGTTTCATAACGTGGTACTAGATACGGCGCAACTTTCGTACATTGTTCACTTTTTGATGCGTCATACTCATTTTCGAGGAAAACGAGGTTTTATGTTTTTTGAAAAACGCAAAATATGACCTTGAACGGCTTTTCTATAGTTTGACCCAGTTTAGTTGAAGATATCGCTCTATGCCTCTAACACGTCATAGAAATATGGATGACAATGAGTTTTGTGAAATCTGAGATTTCGCGGATACGTGCTATGACGTCACGGTGACGTCACTTCCGGTACATTAAAAAAATCGCCAAAAATCGGAAAAAAATTACAAAAAATTGCGAGTGGACTCATCTTGCGTCAAATGTGGTTCTATGTTTGCTTGTAACATAAAAACGGTATGTTCCTATCTTACTTCCGATTCTAGAGCTGGCGCAAAATTCTCTATGGGAATCTCCATGTTAAAAACCTCATTCCTTCATCATTACAGTCACATTTTGTCGCATAATTCAGAAGTGCCTTTTTCAAACAGTACACAAAAAATTTACGTACTGTAAGACGGTACCCAGCAGAGGTTGCTCATTGCCTGTGTGATTCGACCTGTCAAATATTTCCCCATTGTGAAAGATAGGGATTTTTGGCGCTTGCAGGGGCTCCCACGGGCGTCCTGTTGAAGCCATCGCTCTATGCTTTCAGTTGTAGATGTATACTAGTAGGATGAGCCATTAACTATAAACACGGCGATATAGCCCTATAATTTTTCGGTATATAGTCGAACGCGTTTAACATGGGACCCTATGGAGATAATCAAACTTCCTTCAATATGACGTACTTCCGTTTATGCAATCTCACTTTGCTTCACCACGGTGCGAGATCTGGACGTGTACAAGAGACTCAGGGTAGGCTGACGGCAAACGTTAGTCTCAGTTTCGTTTCCATGGCAACCTAAGATTTTCCCAATGATAAAGTATACAAATTCCCTCTAACTTAGAAAATTCGTCAAAAATCGGAAAAACTAGCTACACCTTCGATCTTTCCGTATAATGGTAGAGAAGATATGTCTCCAGATTACTATTGGCAGTAAAGCATTATTGTCCTTTACATCTTAGCTGCAGAGTCATTTGTTCGTCTGCTCATTTTTCATTTATCCATAATGATGAACAATAGCAATTTTCGGTAATTAGGTGAAGCTATATTTGAAGGACTAACAGTCCAACTGCCGTTCTAATCTGCGTTTTGGATTGAGGGCACCAATGTTTGTGTTTAGATATTTGGACAATTCCGTGCGTCACGCCATGACGTCACCATGACGTGATGACGTCATAATTTAATAACCTCTATTGCTCGACTATTATACCTCATAGCGACTACCGGTTGATTTGGCGCTGTACCTTATATCAAGGGACAACTGCTGACGTGCGTAACTTTGTTTGCGGTACCGAAACGTGTAGGTCAAAACTGACGTGCACCTCGCGTTAAACGGCGTATTGAACTTGAAAGGGCCGTAACTCGGTTAATATTTGAGCTAGGGAGCCCAGATTTGGCATGAAGCGAGAGGCAAGTGTAAGGTAAATGGCGATAGAATTGCTCTAGGACGCTTAGTTTGGCCGCTAGAGCGCTCGCAAGAGGTGCACCCCCCCCCCTCTTTGCTGAAGCTCCAATTATGAGTCAACGGCGATATCGACCGGCAATGCCTCTGCTTTGCGATGGCCGCCGTTTGCTTACTAGCGACGCTAGAGAGTCGGGACTGGTTTGAAAGGACGGGCAAACGTCGACTTTGGTGAGGAATCCGCATTCGCTTCTAGCCTAGCACGCTTAGTTTTGACGCTGGAGGGCCCCGTAATTTAGCATTGGTGAGTCCGAGAACAGGCATTAGGGCGGGACCAAGCACACGTAGAAAGTCAGGATTTGGCCGAATTCACTCAAAATGGCGCCCTCTATCTGGGAAAACAGCCCGCGTTGAACAGCAGCCGTTAGATTGTGCTATTCCAGCATCCGCATCGTAGAGGTCCAATTTGGGCCAAATTGCGCTTTCAGCGAGCCCAATACGGCTTTCAGTGGGCAGTGTGGGCTAGAACGCCTTCGGATATCGGCATTATTGAGCCCAAATTGGCCATTGAAGGCCATGTTTAGCCCCAATTGGCCGCTGAAGGCCGTAATTATTCCAATTTGCCCGTGTTTTAGCGCTATTTAGCCCACGTTGTTCGTTCAAGGAGCTGTTTAAACCAATATGCCCACTGAAGGCATCATGTAGCCAGCATGAGGCAAAATCAGCTTACAGTATGTGTGTTTCTGGATCTCATCGCCTGTACCATAGTTTCGGCGCATAAATGGTGAAATGAAGATGAAGTCACTTTTGTCAGTACCTCAGCCTACGGCTGTCTTGTTTATTATGTCTTCGTGACTTCACGAACTTCATTTGACGATTACGATAATATTCGCGATGGCTTCTATTTTGTTAAGTGTGCCTACTTACGAAATCATGGGTGAACTCATGAACTTGTGGGTGATGGTAGCTATTGCCAAGTTAGCTGAACATCAAGCAGGCCCAAACTTTCGTAGGAGCACGTAAGCTATGACGCTGACGCAAACTTAGCTCCCTCGCCACAGGTGTCCCTTAAGACGACGTGTTTAAGTGAACATGAAATGTTGTTTTCAAGAGCGATTGCTTGACTCATTATGAATGGCGCTACGAATTTTACTTTTTATCTAATAATACGTCATCGTGACGTGACATGACGCCATTTGACGTTCGAAAAAATGCTCAAGATGGCTTCTATTTCTTTAATACGCCTACTTATCAACTCGGGTTATGACAGCTATTGCCAAAGTGGCTGAAAATAAAACAAACCCAACATTTCGTAGGAGCACGTTAGCTATGACGTCATTTTTGACGCATACTTATACCCTGCGCCAAACAAGTTACACCCGGCACAAACTATCCCTGAACACGACCTGCAACGTCAAGCGACCCGAAAGTCGCCATACCTTATAATAGCTGAGTAATAGCTTACGTAAGATGTGACATCATGACGTCATAGTGACGTTATGACGTGACGCACGACAACGTCCAAGTGGCAATGCGCCATGGTTTACTGCCAAAACTTATTCGATTAAAGAGCTAGGCGATAGAAAGAATAGTCCTTCAGCTATGGCTTGACGAAATGGCCAAAAGTTGCATTAGTTCATCATTGCGGAGACACGGAGACCTAGGACAAGAACAAAGAACACTGCAGGCGAAGTGATATAGCAACTCATTTGTTTCTTTTACTAGTTTTCTGCCGATCAATGGTCCCTACCATTTGGCCTAAAGATCACAGCTCTGGAATGTTTTTCTTAATTTTGACGTTGTTTTAAGGATGGACACAATCTCCATTCACTCATCATTGGTGGCCCTCAAAGGTGTAGTCCAACTTTGAAGCGCTCCAGCGCCATTACTGAGAAACATCCGCTTGATTGAACCATTAATGATTTGTTGATGTTTAATGGCAACTAGTTGGCGAAATGAATGCAATTTTAGCATTTTTATCTGATTTTTGACGATTTTTCTTTCAATGGCAAGAATCTGTATGTTTACCATTAGGCCAGTGGCTTCGTTGCCGTGGAAACAAAAAGTAATACAGAAATCGCCGTGTTTTTCTCATAACTTGCTTTTAGGTGATATTACCTCACTGTGTGGCGAAGGAGACTGAAATAGCTTGAGCGGAAGTAGGTCATATTCCATCAAGTTTATTTTTCCCCATAGGATCCCATGTTAAACGATTTCGACTATATACCGAAAAGCAATGTGGCTATGGAACCATGTTGACAGATTAGGACTCAGCTTAGTATTATCCACCCACAGGTGCAAGCATTGAGTGATGGCTTGAATAGGACACCCGTGGGAGCCTCTGCTAACACCAAAAAGCCGTATCTTTCACCATTGGCCAAATTTCCAAAAAATCCTGTGACGTCACTATTTGCTCCAGTCGCATGCGATAAGCACTGATGCTACTATGTATCATGTTTAACTAAGAAAAAAATGCCGGTGTCGCTTGATGGAGGCACTTGTGACATACACGACAAAACATTTTTCCCAGGCCTAAAGATACAGCGCTTTAACATGGGAAGTCCCATAGAGAACTGCCCTCGGCCTTGGAACCAGAAGTAAGATAGGAGCATATTGTGTTTAGTTTGCAGCTATACGAGGAACTACTTTTCCTACAATATGATGCTATTCACTCATTTTTGGGATTTTTTTCTGATTTTTGACGATTTTTTTTAAGTACCAAAAGTGACGTCAACGTCACGTGACGCATCAGAGAACTCTAAGATTCGACACAACTCATCTCAATTCATATTTCTATGGCATATTAGAACATCATAGCGATAGCCTGATGGCAAATGTGCCCAAAAGCGAGAAAACTGACAGAGGTCATTAATGCGTTTTCCGCAAAACTTACGACCTCATTTTACTCGAAAATGAGTATTACGCATCAAAACGTGAACAATACCCGAAAATTGCGCCTTGAATGCTAGCACATCTTGAAACTGACCAGAGATCTCTAGCGTCAATATTAACTGAGATTTAAGCGTTTTTAGTTATTTTGTTTAAAAAATCGCTGTGACCTTGACCTTTGACCTTTTAACCTGGGTGACGAGTATGGTGTAGCCCTATAACCTAGCTATTAGATACTAAAGACTGCGAACCGATGTATGCAGCCGTTAGGTCACAAGACGACTTCCCGTTTTTTAGTGAAACAGATATACAAATATACAAACACGACCAACTGACATATGACGAATTTTCGTCATAATGACCATATCGTCTGTATAATGACACATAATCCATGCGAAGTAGCCTACGCGCCTTGATGCGAAAAACGACTTCATTCTTGCAATCTGAAGATGAACTAAACTGACTTGTGGCTGCAGCGTCTGACGTTCTTCCATGTCAGGGCGAATCACTGTTTCCGCTTAGCTCACGTATGACTCAAGTTTACCATTGCTACAACAATACATTTCGTGGGTTCTCAGATAGAATATGGACCGACTTCAGTGAGCTATTTTATTGGTTTCGGAAGCGAGAGATGCAATGTACATCTTAAAAGAACTCTTATTCACGCCACATTCACCAGGTGAGGCTCACCGACCATACTTTAAGTTAGAGAATACCCGTGTAACAGTTCATTCTTGAAAAGATATGTACTCGGCTTGCGCCTCGTACATTCTTTTTCAAGAATGTACTGTTGCATGGGCATTCTCCTTACCAGAACACATTTTCAAGACCGCGTCTGCCTAACGGCACGTGGATCGGTGGTCCGAGCCCCTCTGGGTTCATGTCTGTGTCTTAGCAGGATAAGGATCCCATGTCCTTCTTCGCAAAGAGTAGGGGTACCTCTTCCCTTCCTTTCTTCCATTAACGCGATATGACCAGAATTGGATAAAGCGTCCTGAATATACATCCAATCAAGACAGTACGTGTCTCAGAGAACAGATTTCTAGGTTATATCCATTGCAATTGCTATTGGATCGAAACTGACTTGCCTGCCATCGTTGTGTGTCGGACAGGTTGAGCGTCCACCAGAGCGTCTAACATGCCCTTGTTTTGCAGAAGGGTCAGCCTGCAAAAATAGAAGTACACACAGCATTCGGCCGTATAAATAACACGATAAGAATACATGCTTTATAGAGGTCCATCGATTACTATTTAACTGGTATGTGCTGTAGGCTTTACCCAACAAAAATAATGTTATTTGAGAACAAAAGTCGTGACTTTCTACTTCTACTCTGATCAATATCAAACTGCTGCCTTGATTTCTGTATATTTTGGTTTATTTATGTCTATTTCAATCAAAGTTGATATCAGTCATTGGACCTAATGGAGGAGTACCGTATTACAGGGCGAATGTGTTACTGCTTTGCAAGCGACAAATTAATAGTTACAGATTAAACATAGGTCAAACGGTCAGATCCACAGAAACGTACCTTGTCAAATCCGTCAGACTTGCATATCGTTGCCGACATTTAGACCCAAAATGCACTCGCAAGATATTGAAGAGGAGGCATAACACTTACCAGAATGGGTTCTGGTTGCAAATCGTCACAGCCGGGAAATTAAGGCTGGCCTTGTAAGATACGCTGAGGTTAACTTGGGAAGGCCGCTCGAAGTATACAAGCAACTTGATAACCACGAGTACTATAAAAGCACCGGCGGCCCCCAAGCAAAACAGCAACCACGATAACCTGGAACAAACAATTGAGATTAGTGCAAATCATTAGTTCCGTATGTGATGTGACAGATTTGGTGGTGCAGAAATATGGGGATTGAATGTAAAGAAATGTATCGACAATATACAGGTTAGGGTTGAACACCCTTATTGTTGCCCATTATTGGGCTTTTGCTGGTCCCAGACATTTAATTCATCTGGCCTCCTTTGAACCACTCAGGATCAAGGACACTGCGCAAGTCACTACGTCACAGGAGCTATGGAGACGTATGTGTACATGTAAATACAAGCCAGCAGATATGGAGCGGTTTCTAGTTCTATGATGACTTCACATTTGGAAAGTGACAGACTCCTTCCCTATATAAACAGCTCTGACCAGTTTTTGTTCCTAATGACATCCGAATGTGTCGTACAAATAACAAACTTAAATTTGTAGATGCAGCGTTGATTTCATTCAAAAAGGAACTTTGTAAAATGTATGCATGGTCACTTACTAAGATCTCTATGCGATTAACTTGCGATCGGTTATTTCCTTTTTTGGTTACTGCACCGTTTCGCTTTGCCATCATTTATTATGTGTATGTACCAGGGGATGTGTGCCTAAGGTACGAAATAAACGATTTACTATCACAACTATTATGTGACAGACTATCATGTGACAGATTTGAGGGCTGCGAGACCGATTCTGCCCAAGCTATTTTTTTTTTTTTTTTTCTTTTTTATTATTTCAAAATAAAAGTGCGGTACATAGGTACATCAAGTCCAATTGACTTATTCACAACAACAATAAAACATGATGAAGAAAGAAAAGACATTGTTTACGTCAATGCAATATTTAGTTTCTCAAGCCAGTTACATATATTTTTATTTTTGTTACCCTGGTTACCCTATATATGATAATTTTTTGTTTTAATTCAGCCAGAAATAATTTATTGATATCGGAGTGAACACATCTAGTTTCTCTTTGGTTAAGTATCAGGTAGATTTTGTATATTATATAGCTGCATACAGTTATTCCAAAGTTATCTATATAGCTGTTGCAACCAGTTACGATGTCAGCTGGTGTAACAGTTTTACACATTACGAATGAAACAGCTTTCCAAATGTTATTGATATAAATCACACCAGAATAACATGTGAGGTATGGTATGAGAAACGCGACAGTAAGGACAATAGTCATTTTCTCTTAGTTTCATTTTCTTCAGATTGCAGTTACAAGTTAAAATATTGTGCAAAATCTTATAGTTAAATTCTGACAATTTAGAGTCTGTGATGTCAAATACTTTTCGACTAAAAGCTGCCAATGTATCTTCCTCAGCAGGTAGCAGACACCAATTGCCTAACGCCTTCAGAGGTTTTTTAACCTCGTACTTACAGCTTACTAACGCTTTATATATGTCTTTAGATTTGATATTATTGTTTAAACATGTAATAGAGTCTGTAGTTACACAAGGTAAAATAGTCATGACATCGCGTAGCATATCTCTATATGGATATAGAGCTTTCTTTAGTAACTTGATTTGACGCAGTACATCTCTCTGGTCATTTATTATATGGTACAGGTAGGTTTCATCGACACCTCCATTTGTGATTTTCAAATGGTGTACTTTAGTGATACAACTGGACTAATAATAAACGAATTAAAGAGTAGGCATGTTTTTACATTCCTGTTACCTAACATTACGCTTACGTTGTGGTTTCCCCATAAAGACTCAGTAAGTAAACTCTCGATATCTTGCGGCTTCGGTCGAACATTTGCTTTCGCGTACGCACTTATGATATTTGAATAGAAGGTGGGCAACTTGGATAACTCAGGCAATGCACTTTTTTCACTGAAGCACATGTCAACGATTGGTGTTTGAAACTGCTCGCAATATCCTTTACCTAGGACAGCCCAATTTGCATTATTTTCATCTGCAAGTAGTCGTATCAGCCACTTGGCTTTCAGGGAGTCAATATACGAATATAAGTCTATCATTGCCACTCCGCCATACGCTTTTGGTGACATCAATACATTACGTTTAATACGTTCCGTTCTATTCCAGATAAAATTATACAGTAGCTTGTTAAGTTTCTTAACTATGTCGGGTGGCACTATAACGCAGGTTGCAATAAACGATATCTTTGGGATAATTAAGGCTTTTATTACAGTTAGCTTGCCAAAGAGTGTTAACTTCCTTTTTTTCCAGGTACTTAAGACTTTCTCTATGGATAGTAGTTTGTTAGTCCAGTTTAGATTATTACACTCTTCACTATCATTTCCGATATACACGCCGAGACACTTCACCGGCTCTTCCAATATTGCTATACCGTGGGTGGTTACCTCTTTTTTATTCCCGCTGGGACCGACATTCACACACATGGTTTTTGCTAGGTTTAGTTTTAGTCCTGCCACTTTTTCAAATTCATTTAATTCATCGAGCACCCCTGTAATTTGTTCGGCGTTTTGTAGTAGTGTCAAGTCGTCAGCATATTGGGATACCTTTAGCTCGTGCTCTTGCTGTGTGATTCGAACCTTGAAACCCTTTATACCCTTATTGTTTTTTAAATTAATGGCCAGCAATTCAATAGCTATGACGAACAGCATCGCCGAGAGTGGACAGCCCTGCTTTATACCGCGCAACAAGTTAACAGGATTTGAAAAGTGACCGTTGTTTTTTACCCGTGCAGATGAATCTTTATATAACAGTCGGACCCATTGAATGAATGATTTTCCGAACTCAAATTTTTTTAGCGACTGGTGTAGAAAATCCCATTCTAAACTGTCAAAAGCTTTTTCGAAGTCCAAAAATAGAAGAATACCACCGACATGTTTACGATTTGCATAATCTATAACGTCTTGCATCATACGGACATTGCAACCTATAAACCGTTTTGGTATATAACCAGTTTGATGTGGGCTTATGATACTAGATATGACTGATTTAAGACGCCAGGCCAGCGCTTGTGCCAGGATCTTATAATCAACATTAGATAGCGTGATTGGTCTGTAGTTTTTAAGTAATCCACGAGAGTTGCCTTTATGAATGGGCGTTAAAAGCGACGTGCGTTGTGAAACCGACAACATTTCCTCTTCATAGCATTCCTTGTATGATTCAACTAACAAATCTTTTATGTATGGCCATAATGCTTGATAAAACTCCACGGTGAGCCCGTCGTTTCCCGGAGACTTGTTTAGTTTCATTGCCATAAGTGCATTTGAACATTCCTGCACTGACACATACCCTTCACAGAGATCGCGATCTTCCTTTGACAATACATTTGTAACCTTTACGGCGTCAATATAACTGTTTACATGGTTAATGTCAGGAGACCTGCTTTTGTAGAGGCTATCATAGTATTTATGTAATTCCTTCAGGACACAATCTTTGTTTATGATACGGGTTCCGTCCGGTGATTCTAACATGTCTATACTATTATAAGATTGACGAGACTTTTCTAAATTAAGAAAATAAGACGTATTTTTTTTCCCTTGCTCTATCCATTCTGCCCTAGCACGTATCTGAGCTCCTTTTGCGGTATCACACATCAACATATCGTATTCTGCTTTTAGTGTGGTTCTTTTGACTATCAAGTCAGTAGAGCTATGAAGGACTATGGCTCTCTCGATAACCTTCAACTCTTCCTCGACCTTTTCCACAGCATTTTTACGTACTCTACTTTGGATTATACCATAATGTATGGAAAACTCCTTAAATTTAATTTTGCACAAGTCCCATAGATCTCTTTTACAGCAATAATCCTGATACTCTTACATCGTTTCATTTAAAATATCAATTATCCCAGTTGTATAAGATTCATTTGTTAATAGAGAATTGTTGAGTTTCCAGTATCCTCTCCCACGGGTGCTAGACGAGATGCGGATCTTGAAAAGCATCGACTTATGGTCTGGTGTGGGCGCGTGAATAATATCTGCCGCCCTAGCTTTTTTCCATTAGATCTGCAGATACAAGTATATAATCAATTCGACTGGAATTACCTCTAGGAGAAGGGTCTATATACGTGTATTCCCTTTTAAAAGGATTCAAACAACGGTAAGTATCCCCCAGATTTAGCACTTTCTTAAAGACAGTAAATTCAGATGAGCTATGGTCAAGATGACCAGATTTTCTGTCAATACTGGCATCCACGGTGTTAAAACCCCCCCAACCACAGTTTGAGAGGCATTGCATGAGTTCTGGAGAATCCAATTACGTACATGCTTGAAAAAGTCAACTCTAGCTTTGCCGTCATTTGGTGCATACACATTTACCAAACCATATTCTGTTCCCTTTATCACACAGTTTACTAACAGTGATCTACCTATATTACCAATATGTGCACTAATCAACTCAAAATCTAGCTTAGTGCTGACTAGAATGGCTGTGCCTCTACTGTGAGAAGAATCACTTACTGAATGAAATGCCTTTCCTTCCCACTCTCTATTAAATTTACCAACGAAACTATCCGTGACAAATGTTTCCTGCAGAAACGCGATATCAACACCCTTATTTTTAAGGAATGTGAAGACCTTTTCACGTTTTACTCTTTTCCGTAAACCTCTTACATTAAGACTGGTACAAGTCACGATATCACCTTTTAGATTTTCACCCATTGCCGGATTTATTTATTTACAAGCTATGCAGAAGTCAGATGGTCGACGGAGCTGGTGCAATTCAATGGACGGTAAGCGGTGATAAAATAGCCGGTAGAGATAGCAAAAATGCCGATAAAACATGCAAAAATGCTGGTAGAAGTGATGAAATGGCCCGCAGAGCAGGTGAAATGGCCAATAGAAGTGGTAAAAATACCGGTAGAAAAGGTGAACATGCAGGTAGAGCCGGTAAAAGACCGGTAGAAATGTGGAGAGGTCGGTAGTACTAGTGAAACGGCCGGAAGAGATGGTAAAAATGCTAGTAAAGTTGGTAAAGGGGCGGATACATGATCGAATTGGTGATTTCCCAATTCACGGTTATTTAGTATCAAAATTCTCAGTCCACGATTAATGAAAATCATTGTTCACGCAGGACGGCTAATTTCTCACTCGCAGTTTTTGGAGAATTATTTTTCTCATTCCCAGTTCACGGTGAAAAGAAAATACTACTTGCACCCCCCTCCCTTCTGTTAATATCGCATTGTATGCCTTGGGGATAAGATTATATAATTTATTACCACGACTTGATGGCCTTTTTAACTATAGTCGGCGCGTTTAATATCTGCAGCCTTGCTTTCGTAAATCGCTTTTTCTGTGCTAAGTTTCCATTTGTCGCCACGTTTTATGCATTAATGTACTCCATTAAACGAGATCCTTGGGATTTAAGTTCACTTGTAAGTACATCATCCATAGCAGGGCAACGCCAGCATAGAGTATAGCAGACTAAAGCGTTTTGACAGCCGAGGTTTTATGACGTGGTAAGGTGAAGGTCATATTACCGCTTTTCATAGGTTAAGTAAGCCTTTGGAAGTCTACAGCGGACAGAGCATTATTTGCCCATACAAAGTCCATATATGCACAGTTATTGTAGCTTCCAAAATTAAAAGCTAGATGAAAGTTTGCGATGAGTTCGCATGCAATTTGAGATCAGTAAACGAATGTATTTCCAGTTCAGGCTGGGCATTTGCACAACCTAATCCCCATCCCAAAATACCAGCAGTACTATTGCCCAGGGACATGACAGATGACAAGGTAAAAATACCAGCGGCCATAGCAAAACTCGGTTTGCGTTAAACTAATCATTTTGGAATCATGTGAATGCTCTTGGAAAAAGGACTGTGAGTAAGCCGAATTAGGTGTCTTTGGTTGAAACGGAGAAATATAAACTGATTTTAGACTTATCAAAGAAATATTTAGGGTCAGATAAAAAAAAAATCTGTGTCGACTATAATAGCGTTAGATCTTAAGGAGGCTAGAATCGTGTCACCTGACCTAATCCGCCAAGCGTCCCCTTCGATACCAAATCGTTGCCATAGTTTGCCGGCGAACCTGACATTAGCTGGCTCTACATATGCGTGTAACCGACATCATGCTTCTACGCATTACAGTATTGAGACGGGCCAAGTTCATGACCGTTAGTCCCCCTGCCCCCCTCCGCACTAAATCAACCTCCACCCTCATCTACACCCTGTCTCTATGCACTCCTATGTATGACACCCTCAAACCAAATGAATGGGTCAAGTAAATATTTCATTTTGCTATTATGACCAGTCGATGATTTACATAGGAATGGATCATTTAGTATCCAGGGTGTGGGAGGGGGGTGGGGAAGCTCTGAATTTTGGTTTGAAAATTATTTGCCGGAAAACAAGTATCCTCTACTTTGATTAAAACATTGTTGAACAAAAATCAAGTATTTGATTAATACATTGCAGACCAAAAATCTAACCATGACAAGAACCCCCCAAAAACCCGGCCTCCCCATGCCAAAAAAACCCATCGCCCCTCGCACGTTAATGTTGGTTGGCCTCCAACCAAAGGCAATAGGCCCTCCCCCCCCCCCACCCTCGCTGGCTAAGGCTAAACAATGGTCGGTCCCTTATGCCATAACTAACCACTATAAAAATATGGCAATGCATATCCCGTGCACGCCGTAAATTGATCTGGCTGACACGGCACGATGGCGCCATCAAGGACATCATATCAATGGTAGTGTCGCTTTGCTCCGGATCTCCCCTCCCGTATGCATGGTTTTTAACAACAATGTTTGTTTTAATAATGCATAACGTGGCGGCGCATTGCAGGGTAACTTGTGTGGTGGCTCAAAGGATGAGCCGGGTGCATTGATCACTTCAATAACACACGCGGGCGCGCGAATCGGCCAGTGGACACCGGCGGGAGCGCTTAGAGCATTATATAACGGTGGGTCGTCGTCGTACGCATTACTGTTTTCACAGCTATATTTAACGTGGGTTTTTGATGCCACTAAAACGTGTTAACATTAAGTAGGTAATATAACTGCATCAGTGTTAGATGGAACCCTGCAAACGCAGCGCTGGCTGTGTAAGGCAACAACAATGGTGCCTTGTCATATTGCATATGTACAGAACTTAATTACGGACCATAGTTAACCAGCATAGTTAATTATATAAAGATGACCAATGGGGTTATGGAGTAGACCAGGGGCGGTTGTCATAACAATATCCCCGTCGTAGGGGTTCCAGTTCGGCGCAGTCAAGGCGAGATTCATAATCCAGAAAGTATGTTTAATGCAATAGTGTTGGCACTTTCCTAACTTCTATTTTGGATATACGGAAATTGTATACTTGGCGCCAAGTAAAACATTTCACAAGCTGGTGAACTGACTGCTACGTGCTAAACGTACGTCATTGTTATGAATACCGGGCGTGTTGTCCATCACAAATCATGGGAACTTTAATGTCATTACGCAACATTCGTCTCCCAGTGACACTGTCCAAGCTCTAAAACGTTCACATCGAGCCTTGTTTCACATAAGAGCCGTTGACATGGACTCTGAGACGTTAAAGCTTGCCTCGTCTTATAGAAGAGCCATACACACGGACTCTGAGACGTTCAGCCTTGTTTCATAATTGAGCAAGGCGAATCCACCAACATTGATGACCGCGGTGGAAGGGGGTTCTTCCTCAAAAGGGGAGGGGGGAGGACCACGCCTCATATGGCCTAAATTTGTATTAAAAAGACACATTCTTCACAAAAAGGATCCTTCCTTCGTGGGAGGGGGACCTCCTGGAACTTGCAGTTAGTATTAAGCGGAGGGCAACGTGCACGACACAACCACGACAATATCATTGTAAAGTTAGTAAAGTTTGTAAATTATGATCTACGATTAATTACCTTCTGGAAACTCCACTTTCACTCGCAAATATGTATTTCACTCCATGCCACGTGGTCTCTTTGCTGAAGGACCGGGATGTCTCTGAAAAGATCAGTATATAAATATTACTGAGAAACACAAAAGGTGCATGGAGTTCTGATTAACCCGTTTTTTGGAGGCGCTGACGTATCTAAGCAGCCCATTTACCAGAGGTGACAATACATACCCTAATCAGGGGCGGATCCAGATATGCTGGACACGTGGAGGGAGTTTAAAGAGATGGCCTAGCTTTTGGTTTTCGTGTGTTAACTAGTACACTGCAGTGCCGCTTAAATATCGACCATAAAAGCCCTCCGCATCGGCCCCTGGTAATGGTCCCACAGCGGGATTTTCACAATGGTATGACTAGTAAGCACCTGACGCCGTTCTACCCTCGTCCATCGTGTTGTGGTTTCTATGACCGTCAACATGTGAATCCAAGTCTCCCAGTTCCATTGGCGACCAATGGTTTCGTGTGATATACGTCCGATGTCAGGTATTGCAACAAATGAGGTAGATCCCTGTGTAGTGTAACAGTGAACCCGTGTTGTCTCCGCCAGCGCTGGCTGCAACTGAGCGTGTGGAGACGAATGCCCACCAGCAGACCAAACGCCAGCAGACCAGACTCCAGGAGAGCTGACGCCCATATAGTACTGAAACACCATATATTATTAATACGCCTGTCGTTTGCATTACCTCTATTATCAGGCAGTTCAGTGTCCATGTCAGTGCGAAAAAAAGTCACTTCTTCTAGCAGTCAGTAGACCGTTCCATGGGGAATTCTGGGGTACACGAAGCTCTCATAAGGCGTGTATGGACTTATTGCTCTATACCTTTCAACCGTTTATCATATCAGGTTGACAGGAGGTTTTCTCTTAAAAAACGTTGTATACATAACTATCAAATGATGTCATTTAAGGATAAGATACTGACATATAACCCGAGAAAATGGCTGATATTAATGCCATTCGGCGAATATAATGAGTTTTACTGTTCTGTGCGTAGAAGGAAAGCAGTCATATGCCTGGTTTGTACGTTGCTGTTTCTCAGTGCGGAAATTTGATTTGACAATTTAATTTGTCATAACGTGATGACATGGGCCGGCATACACAGTCTTTGCAATGCGTCAATGTTTCTGTTTTTCATTTAGTGAAAGAGAGGGCTGGTTTTCCCGCCCGTTTTAACATAGTGGATGCGCGTTACCTGCGGTCTGTTTCTGACCGTCAGGCTGGTTCCCAGCAAAATGCGAGTGGTCACAACCTCTTCTTGAAGAATGTCCAAATAGGCAATGCGTATACTTGCACAATATTGTCTGTAGTTTATCAAGTTATTGAAGATTACTTTCACTTTTTCATGGTGTTGTCCTCTATATGCAGATGCAAGACAGATGTTGTTGGCTATATACCCGCAAATTCCACAAAACAAGTATTTCTGAATTTAAGTAACTACAACAAAACGGTTCAAAACGTCGCGACGCATGTGTATCAAGAAAATTCGCGATCTAATCAACTGTTAGATGTCTGATCCCTATTACAGTATTATGTGCCTATGGCCTATGTCAGTACGAAATAAAGCTTTATATAAACTCTAAAGCCTGTCGAACCACATTGTGCATAGCTAAATGAATGACGGGAGTGTCTGTACTCGGTGTTGGCGGAGATGTTTGTGTGCCTTCATATCACCTTGAAATTTGAAATTTTTGAACTTTTGCATTATTATTAATATCTCTACACAATTCTTCATTTGTTAGCCTGCCGAAAGCCTGTTCGTCTAACATTCAGTTAAACTATTGCAATGCCTCCGGAGTGAGAGACATTCGGTGCGATTTGTTTACTCAAGTACGGTGCGGGTCAGCGTGAACGTCACAGATAGAAACAGTCTATATGTCAAACCAGAGCGAGTTGCATTGGATTACGTTACCGGTAGTCCGGTACCGTAGTCATCATTGTCAGTCCCCTTAAAATCGTTGTATCCTTTAATGTTATCGCCCAAACGCGTTTCAGTTTTATTGCTGGAACCAATGTTGTGGCAGCAGGGAAGATTAGCCGATGCTTACAGTGAGCTGTTGTGCACCTCGCCTATTGTGGTTAGAGATCATCGATCCATATTCCATGTCAGAGCCCACGAATTGGATTATTCTTTGATGGTAGGCACGTATACTACGCTATAACACTGGTTTTACCTGCCATGCTAGAACGGCCAAATTGTTGATGATTTGTGATTGCTGTTAGCCAGACTACATCAAATATCTATTGCTGTTAATGCTCGATCTGAATGCGTATCACCCGTTTGCATTGGTTACTATGGCGACTGCTGCTACATTACGAACACAAACCAACAGTTGGTACGTGCTTCGGTAAATAGTCTATGCAATAGGGCTGCACAGGAACTTGGAACTTGGAATTGGGAGATCAATGTCAGCTTTTATCGTACTTGTCTTTGAGTTGCTAAACGTGTGGCTGTTCGCATGTGTCATATGTCTGTCGTCGTGTTTCTGTGCGACATTCCGGGTAACCTCCTAACCGGCGACGTCGATATTTTATATACACGCTTTAATGGCTCACAACGGACTTCTCAATGTGATTTATTATCACAAATCAAGCAAATATATCAATCAACTCTCCTTTAAGTTTTTTGAGTTTCTAAGTTGTTTTCAAACATGGCTGTGTGACGGAAATATGACGAAAATGCGAGATTTTAGGAACAATACTCACTGTGCAGCTATTTGCATCGAAATGCGACAAGAAGGTTGCTCGTAACAAATCATCAAACTTTAACATAAACGCCTGTGGAGTTATCTGACGGGGTAAATAAACAGCCTAATAATCAAATTTTTGCCTTAATCATCGTCACTGATGACACGTGGCATAATTAACTAGTTCTGTTCAACCACTGTTCATATAGTAGGGGAATCGACTGGGTCGTAAACATCTTAATAAGTAATAAATAAAGGTCGAAGTTTGAATTGGAGTGTTCCGAGTACCATAATCTCGAAACCGGAGTTTAAAAAATATTGAGATTGGCACAGATTTTTGTAATTTTCTCAGTTATTTCTTCTTTACCTATTTACCCGTTTAGCACATGTGACAAAATGTTCATCCTGATTTAGTCCCAATTATGCTCTTGCGTAACATTTCGAAATTCACGGAGCCTTTGCAACAAACGAACGTTACACATATTCATATACTAATAAAAACATTCTACAGATCATTATATCCGCGTTACATACCTTCCATAAAAAGTGTCTTTATCCCAGCTTAATTCTAGTCAAACTAAATTCCTTGCACAAATCTGGTCTTTTCGGCCTTAAAGTCTTTTCGGCAACTAATATTTCAATTGTGTAGTCATTTCAAATTAACTAAGTGTGTGAACATAATGGAACGAAATGCGACTTCTGTGTAACTTATTATTATTAAATTAAGGTAGTATTACAGAATTTAATATTGAAGTCTTGAGGTGTTTTTTTTTATTGTGAGCTATATATAACGCGCCATCAAAATTCAGAATGATCACTGGGGATTTCGGGTATTTACAAACCCAATTCCCATAAAATAAAAGATGGACAAACCTCTTGATTTACTAGTCATTTATTGCACACCCATTGGAATAAACAAAACAATTAACATTCATTCTTTATGTCTACTTGAAAGGACTCAAAACATGTCATACACGACCGTTCTTTATGTCTAGTTGAAAGTAATCAAAACAAGTCATACACTGTCAATCAATGGGTCGGCCATAGGGTTAGACGAAAGAAGGAGGATTTGTGGGATTTATCATTTGTATTCTTTCCGCAAGACATTGGTACGCATGGGAAATATTATACGCAAAACACATCACACGATTAATCCAGTTATAGAAATATCGTATCACATCTTAACACAAAACCGTCTATGTATGTAGATATCCATTATTATGCGCAAATTACAGAGCACTTTTGGTATCCATTGATACCTTACTTACAATTTCACAACATTTGTTTTGGAACAATACGGATAATATAATTCCAAATGAAGACTACAACATCTATATATGAAGACATCCATAAAGGTGTTCATTTGTAAGTGTATATAAATAGAGTCTAATAGAACATTACTGTAGATTGACACCAGAATCAGACTGCATCTGGCACCCGACATCTAAAATGATCAGATGGTGAGAGAGAGATCCTAAATCACTATCCTCAGTTGTTAGGCACCAGCCAGCCAACGTCGGCATCAGACAGGGTGTCCGTTGTTCTCATTTTGCTGCTCTGTCGCGGCCTCTGGCGGTCGTCGCGTGCGACCGGTGGCGTTCCGGCGTTTCATTATCTTGTAAATCACCCAGTCAATGACTTCGACGACGCTCAGTGCACTTGCACCCAGGAATAGACCCATATAGCCGCCGAGGTCACCTGACAAAAACCTCACATTAACATATATTGCAAGCACCTTTTAAATTTTGATAGATGAAAGTCGAGCGGAGCTGAGTAGCTAACCACATAGTTTGTTAGTGAAAAGAAATACTTTCCAGCTGATGCAATCATATGATGGGTAAAATGGTCTGGGATGATGCAACGATAAATCAGGACGTGTATTTCAGGACGTTGCAAGAACATGCTTAACTTAGGAATAATATGATATATATGACCATCATATACTATGTCAAAATGAACCATGTTACACATGTTGTCTGCGAAACTGAGGTGGAAGTATGCTTTAATTATGTATCTATGTAAAGCGCCAGCCAAACAGTCCATGTCAATGGAGTCTGTGGTTTCCATAAACGCACAGTTTCTATGCCCAAATAGCGAAATCGGTTTCCAACTGACAAACAGTTTCAATACGCCCTTTTTCCACACATAGTATGCCATTGATCAGGCATGAATTCTACAAACGTAATACGTATGACATATTATTATGCACTATCCTTGGTCTGACTTAATCATGACGTACAGCAAAGTGCATTACTGTAACACTAATGTTCACGACCGTCAGCCTTGTATATACCAACCAACTACACTTATTCTACTATGCAGTGGGAAACGAAAACGAAATGTAAGATAGAACCGTTATACGCGAGGTTGGTGACCGTCGGTAGAACTGCATTCTGGTCAAAGAATTTGACAGGCCCAAATAAAAGGATCAAATTCTGCTTCTACGGTGTGCTGAGAAATTGGTTGCTGGTCCATTATATGACGTTATGTCGCAGTTTTTTTTGATGATTTTAGGTTGGATTTATTTTTGAAGTTCTTTCTAACGATCATAAACATATATATATAACAACTGATTAAGTATACCTCCAAAGTCAGGCAGATCATATGCAACCGTCTGCGTGCTGTTCTCTTCGCACAGTTGGAAAAAATAGACATATAGCCTCAAGATATTCTGTCTGAAATTTGTCGGTGTTACAGTGTTCCGAATAGTCTTCAATGGCATGAAAACCTATTAGCCTACATATGTTTAATTTGGTATTTGCATGATAAAGGTCTACGACGGGAAATTATTATGATATAAATATATTTTAATATATATATATTGACATATATATATATACTTTGCGAAGAGAACAATGTCAGATGCGTAGATACATACAGTTTTTATCGAATATTTTACTGTCCCGAGTCTGAAATACAGAAGCGTTAAATGACGAACAACGGGCGGGAAACAGCCCCCTTTTTTTACTCAATCAACCCCCTTTTTTTTAAATCAATCAACCCCTTTTTTTTACTCAATCAATGTATAAGCTTGGGCCTTAGTTTTACTACACTGATATTCGTTTATTAGCGTGCTTTAGCCGCAATTTGAGTATTCTGTACAAATAAAATACTGTCCTACTGTTATTTCTTTCGCTTATTAGTACGAAAGCTAGACGTCCCGCGAGCGGAGCAGCTAGTACATCAAATAAATAAAATATGGCAAAGCAGGAGTATCTTTAATATTTATATTTCATACCTATTCTTATAAAAATATTCTAGAAATATCTGGATAATCATCTAGATCTAAATCTAGTTTCTTTCTGTCTTATACCCTTTATATGAAATTTAAGACTAAGATAGAATAAATAATTTAAGATCTATTATAAAGGTGAATCAGTAACTAAATCTCATATATTTAATAATTAACATTAATTATTGCAAATTCCAAGTATTTGAAAAGGCTAGACTTAGTAGATCTATAATATTTAGATCCCATGAAACAGTATAAGCTTAATAACTTTCACCAAAGAGATCTAGCCCTAGTATTATAAATATTTCTATTGCTTTCCAGAATGTAACTTAGTAGCTTACTCAATCTAAATCCAAAACATGATATACAAATATACTTGCAGTGTGAAGAGTAACAAATAAGCAGAAGGTCAAGAATTATGTAGCCTGTAGTCCAGTGGCAGTGTAGGATGTGTGTTGTGACTTGAACCATTCTTGTGCAGGTCTGAACAGTGGCAGTGGACCTGGTGACGATGCTGACGGTGGTGCGGGTGGTGAACAACTGTGACAAGTGACAAGCAAAGCAAATAAACAGACAAATTTCGCCGGCATTATGACATTACACGGTCGCTCCTGTCAGTCGGGAAGAGTTGAATGTAAGCAGACATTACAACTTCACCGACGCCTTTCCAACATAACCTAACGGATTTCAAACAACAAAGCCAAGAGGAAAACAGATTGCGTTCGACGGCGGCCAAGCCGTGGTGAGTGACCCGAATCTAGCCGCGTCGACCTTCGAAACGGGAATGATGCGGCGTGTATCAGGAAACTTGTCAGTGAATGCACATATAAAACAAACCTTGGTTACAAAATTACGTCCTCGAAACAGAACCAGTGGTCTCGTCCATTCTGTGCAATTACCAAGGAGGGAAACAAACCCTCTCTAACCACATGCAATGTTTTCAGTTACCGTTCGATGGGGAACATGGCGGATGCCTCAGTGCTCAAACTCAAAAGAGAAACACCCGGATGAGAATCTAAAAATAGTACATGCGAAACATGATGTCATCGCAAGCCAATAAATTATACTTCCGTGTTTGCACAAGCGTAGTAAGTACGGTGCGCAGGTCTACTAAAAGGTTTTATTAACAGATTGCGGTAAATAGGGAAAGCGTTGAACCAGGAATGGCCCGGATAACGATCCCAATCTTGCCAACAGCTAATCGCTAACCTCCAGTTAAGGGGCTCTGAAAATGTGCTTTCTTAGATCTATCGGGTTGCCGCTAGATCTATATCCCTTCCGGGCGGATTTTGAAGATGACAAAGGTGGGTAGGGGGGCCATATTTGCACATGATATTGTCCAAAGCGGAATGCTTTCGTAACCCCGTCGACCTACATTAGGGTCCTGTCGGCCTACATTTGTGGTCCTGTTGGCCTACATTAGCGGTCCCATCGGCGTACATAGGCGGTCCCTTCGGCTAATCTTAGGGGTGGTCCTATCGGCTTACTCTAGCGGTCCTATCGGCTTACATTAGCGGTCATATCGGCTTAGATTAACGGTCCTTTTTCGGCTTACATTAGCGGTCATATCGGCTTAGATTAGCGGTCCTTCTTCGGCCTACACAAGGGGAGAGGGGGGGGGGGGTGCGCTTCAGCAGAACGCTTTGTTGGCCATATCGCGATGGCAAGGGAAAAGGGTCAAGTTGGAGAGGAGCCATGTATCCGGGCGTAATCCCCTAATCTTTGCGAAGACATGGACTCTTTATCTTGCACTAACAGACATTTGCAGATGTGGCTGTATTATTCGAACCAGGCACCGGTCGCTCGGACTGGCCTTGCAGAGCACCCTCTACGGCATAGCCGAACGCATTACATACTGGACCACGGGGTGAGCCAGCCAGAGTTCGGTCCCCCTACATGTCGCTAAACTACTGCAGCTTTACATGTAGAATATTTTCCGTCTCCCTATATACATTATGGTCATTTACAGCCTGTATGTATTAGGTCAAGACACTGCATGTATGGCCTACCTGTACGTGTGGCCACCGCGGAATACCAGTATGGCATATATACTAGCTCTCTTCTTGTCGTCTCACGTTATGCAGTATATATTGGCCCAGAAATTGCTGACTCTTGTCTTATAGTAAGCAGAGTCATATATATCTGCGTATTGCGACACTCCAAACAGAAGTTTGTGATGCGTCATAGTCACTGATCTGTTTTGAGACTCCACATCACGCCGTCATAATGTGACCACCGCCACAGCCATACGTGGTCCAACATCACCGGACGTGTGGCATGTATTTTCTGATGAAACAGTTTCCGAAACCAACTTACTTTCCACATATACGGTATGGACGTCCAGAAATCATTGATAAAGGCATATATATGTCTGCGAAACCGATAATTGCTTCTTAAAGTAATGTATTGATAGCCACCGCGTTCCTGCACGGGATTATAGTCATTATCCCCAAATGCCTCACCTTTTTCATGACTGGTGACATGGCGGAAAAAACACGCGTCACCTCTATCATGGTCCCCTACATATCGAAAGTAATATCCCACACAGCTATTGCATCACTTAATTATAGTCAGAACGACAGTAGTACATGTTCCTTATTGGGCTGGTGTGTATTAAACGGGGGACTCATAATGACGATTGTACAAATGACATCCTGCACAAAAAATTTGTTTCGTTATAGTGTGAAACAACTGGAATGTGGAATTTATAGAAATGTGTTTTAATGGATAGAGATACAATATTTCATATTATAAGAATAATTTCTTCCGACAGGTTATTATGCAGGATATATAAACCCCATAAAAAATAAATGTTTATTTATGTGGAGCATGGTTGAGAGCAACATATATATTATTTTGTGAATCAGTAAAAACAATAGAACATGTATTTTGGAATTGCAACAACGTACAGCGTGTATGGAGAGATATCGGGGACAGCAGTTGTCCATACATTTATATAGCTCTCAAAGATATTTAATAAACATTGAAATGGTCAAGTTAGTTATAACAAATATATCCCGTCAAGTAAAAAATGGCGCAATATATGCTGCAATGCAAGGTTGGCATTCACATTTATCAGAACCGTAACATTTGCTTTAAATGGAGCGGTAAATAAGGCCAACAAACTTGAAAGATTATCGTTAGTTGGAAGCCACGTGTGCTACGTCAACAAATTGTGTGTAATTCACTCCTATTGCACAGTTTTAGAGGAGCTGTTTAGGTTCAAGGCTATGATATTTAGTGATAGGAATAGATAATTCTTTCAGTACTCTGTGTTGTGTGCCGTTGTGGCTCCGCCAATCTAGCTATTTTGATTTATTGAGTGACATGAATAATCGATTTCTAAGCTTCATGTCACGGGTTCATTGATTGAAACCCGTTTGGCAAAGAATCAAGTGAAAGAGCCTTGGCTTGAAGGAAAATTTGACTATTTGGCAACCGTGTAGGTGATTAATCAAAGTGACACTTTATAATTATATTACAGCCGTCAGTTGTACGCAACGCGTAACCACAATGTTTATGCTATTCTAAAATCGATTCGTGTTTTGATTAGTACGTCTAAGCTAAAGCGACTAGAAAAGAAATGAAAAGGATTTTTTTGTGCTATGCATACATCAGTAACTAAGTAAGGTAAGTAATTTAGTTATTATTATTATCCATTATGAGGAATGCACTAGTGCGTTATGATGCGGATTCTCTTTCTCGTGACGCTTTTACACTTTGTAAATCATTCCGTATCCAAACACACCTGAAACTAGCCAAAGAGAACAAGTGAGCAGTACCTTCATGTTTTTAAATTTTTCATTTGCACAAGAAATCATCCAATAGGTGAATGTGTAATGTGTTGGCAATAAAGAAATGTTTGTGCCCATGCTAACATATATCAGCTTCACGAGGCAGTTAAGTAATATAAATCACACGTTTTGTTTAAAAAGTATGTCGCTTGGGTGGAATATTTGTCCAACGGTGAAGAATGAAAAGGTGCTGATTCTTTGTTACATACCATCTATGTAAAGTGCCCTTATCCTAACTTAATTCTATTCAAAAGAAATTCATGTATATATTTATTATACGAATCATGTTCTTTGTTTAAACTACTATTTCGGTGACCATTACTCGGATTTTGTAGATATTTCATATTGATACAGTGCATGGTCATAATGTTGCAAAATGCAACTTGTGTAACTTACAGTGAGGCGGGGGGAGGGGGTGGGGTACCCCTCTGAGTCGCGAATCTCCAAACATGAGAGAGAGAGCAATATCGAACTGCTGGTTAAAAACTTTAAATGTTTTTCAATGTGAGCTTGAATATTGTCACCATATCAAACCCATTTTTTCGAATGAAACAAAACGGTCAACCCACGGGCCAAACAACTTGATTATTAAGAACTTTATTATATCATTATGAGAATCATACAAGTGTTAAATATTAAAATTTGAAACCTACCCTGACCCGCTATCGAAATTCCTTATTCTCACGGGGGATTTCGGGTATTTACAAAACCAATTTACTTATTTATTACGAATCATTCACTGTACACTTATTGAGATAAAACAATACCATTAACATTTATTCTTTGAATTAACTTTTAAGAAAACGTCAAGAAAATAATCACAACATCATATACATGAACGTTAAGATGCATTAGCAACAACTTCTTAATAATAATTGGGTAAAAATGATGTATGTGCACTCGGGGATTGATATCAACATGTTGTATCAACATGTTGTATTAAAATACAACATGTTGCGACGATTTGGTTTGCACAAGAAGTACCGTATGTTTTAGGAACATATTTACTCAAGATGAGAGCTCATCTCGGTCAATGACAAAGTATGTTTGGATATGGAATATCACTTTACCTTAAGAAAACGTCTTGATACTTTACTTACATTATTGTTTACCAATACGCTTAATGAAATAGCTTATAATCTCTAAGTACTACAACATATATATATGTAGATATCCATAAAATTGTCCATTTGTAAGTGTATATTAAAGTGTTCGTGCCACGCCAAGACAACTTTAGCTCATATTAATCTTCTGTTTGTCCGCGCTTATATTATCGCGCTGTAAAGCCCCAAATAGTAGAAGGGAATACTTTTTCCACTCGTTTTCGCACTTACCAATTTAATATCTGCGAGCGAGGAAAGTGACGTCAAAGGGGAATGCAAAGGCACGTGCTTTTATATTGAGACTTTCTGTCTGCTCATTGGCTTGAACTCAACGAAACGCACTCAACCATGAAAACAATACACGCCCTCGACCACAGATGTCTACGCACTGCATCAAATTTCACCTGTCAATCTTGTGACATCATTGGGAAATGTTCAAATAACGCTCAGATGCAATGTTCCCAGAAATAAACCCGCCGGACTTCACTTTTGCTACTTTAACGAACCCGTTCATAATGATATCGTGGAATAAAAACTGTAAACTCCTATTAAAACAAATTTTTATTTGTTTATCTTCCCTAAACCAAGTTAACTCTGAGCAAGACAAAATCGTGGCACGAACACTTTAAAACAATGTAATCTAGTAAAGAACGTAAGGAGCCATCAGACTTTAACAGAGCATTCCTGTAGACTGACGCCAAAATCAGACTTGACCCTCTTTATCTGTCCCAAAGAATGTCACCCGACATCTAAAATGGCCAGATGGTGAGAGAGAGATCCTAAATCACTATCCTCAATTGTTAGGCATCAGCCAGCCCACTCCGGCATTAGACAGGGTGTCCGTTGTTCTCATTTCGCTGCTCTGTCGTGGCCTCTGGCTGTGGTCGCGTGCGACCGGTGGCCTTGCGGCGTTTCATTATCTTGTAAATCACCCAGTCAATGACTTCGACGACGCTCAGTGCACTTGCACCCAGGAATAGACCCATATAGCCGCCGAGGTCACCTGACAAAAAACGCATATCAACATATATTGCAATTACCATTTACACATTGATAGATGTAAGTCAAGCGGAGCTGAGTAGCTAACCGCATAGTTTGTTAGTAAAAAGAAATACTTTCCAGCTGATGCAATCATATGCTGGGTAAGGTCTGGGATGATGCCTCATTCGATTGATCACATATAAATCAGAACGTGTATTTCAATATGACATATTATTATACATTATCCTTGGTCTAACTTAACCATGACGTTATTTAATTTGCATCATTGTATTAATAATGTTGACGACCGTCAGCCTTGTATATACCAACCAACTACACGAATTCCACTACACAGGGGGAAACGAACGTCAAATGTAAGGCTAGAATCGTTATGCGCGAGGTTAATGACCGTCGGTTGAACTGTATCCTAAAAAATTGACAATGACAAATAAAAGGATGAAATTATGCTTCTACTGAGTACTGAGAAATCGGTGGCTGGCTTTCTTTTATAAAATTTCGTTAGGACGCAGTTTCGTGATTCTAACTTGGATTTATTTGTGAAGTCCTTTGAACGATTGTATATAAATGATATATTTACATGAGAAATGATTAGGTATACCTCCAAAATCCGGCATATTATATGCAACCGTCTGCGTTGTGTTCTCTTCTCGCAGTTGGGAAAAATAGACATCTAGGCGCAAGATATTCTGTCTGAAACGTAAACAATGATAGGCCGTATGTTGTCAGTGTTACAGGGTTCAGAAAAATCTTTAATGGTGTAAAATCCTACTATTAGCCTACATATGTTTAATTTAGTATTTGCACCATAAAGGTATACGCCGGGAAATTATTATGATGTAAATATATGTACAATATATATATATAAAACAAAACTATATATGTATAATTAGCGAAGAAAACGGTTTTTATCAAATATTTACTGCCCTGAGTCTGAAATACAGAACGTGCTTACTGGACATAGTTGGCGTCCACTTTAGCAACATCTCGAAATCGGCGAAGATTTTCTTGCAACTCATGAAATCTATCCTCCAACTGCAGTCTTTGCTGTAGGATGTGCGATAGAAAGTCGTCCATCTCTTGCGAGAGACCTTGGAAAAATGCTTCAAGTATCCTCTGAAAGGCAACGATCTGTATGAGAAGAGGCAGTCCAGCTGGAGGGAGTCCACAGGGAGGGGAAGGGATTAAGCCACGGTGGACGCCTATGTGACTCCTGGTACTTATTATATCACATATTGGTAACACAATAACATGGATCAATGTCTGATGAATACACTACCAGCATACCTGGATACGTTCCTCTCCATCTGTTTTGAGAAATGACGCCACGTTGGGTATTGTCAGGTCACCGTGGTGGGCCTCTTGCCTCGGTATGACCAAGTCTGCGCTGTCCAGGTCAGCAACTGGCTCTCTCCAAAGGTATACGGCTTTGGCTCTGGCAGTAAAGTCACCACGTGCTTCCGGTTGGCTGAAGTATTCCCCTAGTTGTATGACGTCATGGAAACCTGTCATATATGCCGTTATCAAGGTCTCCTTGAGTTCATCAAATTTATTGAGTCTTGGCGCCACATACGACCGCTCCAAGTAGCCCTCAGTGTCTCGTATTAGGCTCCAGAAGGTCTGATTCACTCGCTTACTCAGGGTAGACTCCATTTCTAACTTCGTCATTTCCAAAGAGGAGTATTTACGGTAAATTACCTTCATTTCGCGTCGTAGAATTTCGATTTCATAAAGCCGGATTTCTATTGAGCGGCCGGTCAGTTTTTTGTAATGTATATCACGCTCGATTTTACTTTTGTTAATTGAAAGTGCATCAAGAAAAGTTTGGTAGCCAGATAGGCAATTAATAAGGGTTTCCATTTCGGCTTGATACTCCAAAATAAACGTATCTGCATATGTTGAATTATTGATATATATCTCGGCCACGTTCTTATAGTTAGACAACAACAGCGGCCAACCCGTTGTGACTTCTTCAGTGCCCGGCTCCAATGGGCTGCTCTCAAATCCAATCGAGCTGTTTTTTCGTATGTTCTGCAGGGCCTCCAATTCGGCAACAGTCTTCCTTAAAACGCCTGTTACGTTTGTGCGTAAAAAAGTTATAATCGCACCCCTGTCGCCCAAGACCTCCTCGGCAGTGTAGCACTTTTCTTGCTGGTTTTTACCGTAGACAAGGGACGCCGGTAGCTCAATGGCCTTGACCGCGCGATCTCGTGCAGGCCACATACCAAAATCCGGTTCAGTAACACTTGAGGAGTCTATTTCAGTGATGAGAGCTGTGATGGCATTGTCTACGACAACTTGGAAGGCGTCAATTGCCTCGTCGATATGACTTAATGTTTTGTTGTAGATCTCCACATCCCGATGGTTCACAGCAAGGGCTCGGGTGCGGAGTACCACTTCCGACACCATCTTTATCACATCCCGCAAAATGGCAACCAGCGTGTCACGATCCAGCGCAAGGTGGGTTTTATACGCTTGCTGGTACACATCAATGTCCGCGTACAAAGAACCCATGTCCTCCTTCACCTTAGATAACAATACGGCCACAGCGCTGTCGATTCTCGTGATCAGGGACGTCTTTTCGGAGAAGACGTTAAATCTCAGCATGCTTTCGAGATCCTTCAACGAGTCCTCTACGGCCGTGATCTGGTTGAGAACACCGGGTAAATAGCTTCCGGTGACCCGCTGTCTCACCTCCAGCGCCTGCTGGTAACGATTAGTTGCATTCTGTAGGCCAGCCGCACCGAAATAGCTGACCACCAATTCGGACAGCGGGGTAGTGGAAAGGTCATATCGGTATTCAGTGGTAGCACAGGCCCCTACACATCCTACACTGTCCCCCACTGGTAGCGTTGTCCCGGGGGGAGCAGCATCTGCAAAGAGTATTTATATTGATTTGAACCAGGCCCATAGCGTGCACGTTTTCAATACAACATTATTCTGTGGAACCCCTCCCTTTTATCTTGTAGGCTTTGATGTCAGTTCAAGTTTAATTCCTCTTTCGGCCCCCTATAATACATAGTTGCATCCAGCGAATTAGAGCATCCCTACACCGGACCCTAAGTAAACCGATATTCTCAATGTTGTTGCAGGGGCCGATATTATTCATCTTGCATTTACGGAAAAACAGACTTGGGAAAAACTTTGGCCAACCGAATATCTCACGCATTTGAATTTTACCATTGAACTATAAAAGCATATTACATCACAGGCTTTTTCTTTAAACGAGCTCTTGCATGAATATTAGTGACGGTTGACTACACGTGGTCTTACCTTGTAAAACACACGAGAGGTAGGACTTCACGTTACATTCTGGTTCAACACCTGAAGTAATTAAATATAGGTAAATAAATATCGAACCGGATGTGACAGGGAGACTCCAAAGTAGAATTGCGATTTTATGGGTGTTCATGCATACGTAGAAATATATGAGGAAGTTCAATATAATGTGAACGTACATTGTTCTCACTAGATGTTAATGTTTGAAGTCCATAGCAGGCACAACAAAGAAGACCAGGACATATCTTTATACTGACCCTTCTTATTTAGATATGGGTACTTTAGTATTAAGTATGAGAGCAGAACACCCCACCTTTCATGTGAAGGTCGTCACAGTGGCACCGCCTTTCCAGAGCTTCAGTCTCGTGTTGTTGCATACAGCGAGAATACGTGTAACTCTCGTTGCGGTAGTACGAGAGGTCTTTGGTTCCACACGTGCCGTAAGGAGGCGGCTTAAAGACCATCTGTGAAAAAAGAACATGACGGTGCCGACGACAAGTTTGGCAATAAAACGCATAAACTACACAATTCCTTGTTAATGGCGTCAAATCTAGGTAGTCAGTGGTCTTATTTTATTTTAAGTTAGCATAGAATTAGCAATTTTGGAATATATCTCATTCGTTTCATACGGCTGCACAGTCACTACGGGATCTGATCGAGACCTCACAAGACAGGGATACTTATGCTCTACGTCAATGCCTAGCATCCACGGCCTGTACGTGTTGCCTACCTTCCGGTTGTTTGCCTTCACTAGCTTCACACATAAAATCGGCTAAGGCTGTCCTTGTATGCACAACTAACCACTGAAGTTCTGTGCATATCAGAATTATAACCATCCGAGTACATTTATGTAATGTATGAGCGGTTAGGCAGTTGATAAACCAGAATGCGGTTGTCTCATGAGAGACTGTCAGTGTCAGGCGATCTAACGTGCTGCGCGGGGTTTTCCATGTTGTATGACGTAATAATCATCATGACTCGCATGTCTGCGCGCGGTATCTAGTGTTACATAACAACGCTCCTTATATGGACTGAGCAGGCGAGGACAATCTTGTTCCTGTTGTCACAGAAATGTGAACATCGATGATTTGCAAAATTATAACCATCAGAGTAGGTTTATGTAATATATAACCAGTTAGACAGTTGATGAACCAGAATTCGGTTGTTTCATGAGTGACTGTCAGTGTCAAGCGAACTAATGTGCCGCGCGGGGTTTTCCATGTCGTGTGTCGTAATAATCATCACGACTTGTATGTCTGGGCGCGGTATCTATGGTTACGTAACAACGCTGGATTGAGCCGTGGGGGGGGGGGGGGGGGGGACAATGGTGCTCCGTTTTTCGCAGAAATGTAAACATCGATGATTTGCCTCAAAATACCACGCTTCCAACAGTCTTATCGAACAGATCACATGCATTATAGAGCGATCTTTAACTATATTATGATTTGATAGTTAGGAATGCCTGGACCAGGGCAAACAAAAAATAGTTTCACATGTTCAAGTAAATATACGGTCTGACTGGTGTGTTTGACGGGGTTGAGGGTACATACGGCGTGACAGATAGATCAATTGCGGTGAGATTTGACTATTAATTTTGTGACTTGAGAGTACCGATCACTATTGCTGCGATAAATCTCGTACGTTCTCGAGAGCCAGACTTGCGAGCACGTGTTGTCCGGGGCCTAGATTAAAGCCAAGTTCCTTCATTAGCGGAACGTCATCTTGTTGGTGAAATAACACCTGAAAGATAGAAATAAAAATTGGAGAATTGCTTTGAGCCTTTACCCCAATGGTGACCACGGAGGTATAGACAGTGTAGTAAACCACTCAAGCATCAAGATTTACACATTTGTGATCAAACTGTTGCTCATGTAATCAGATGGCCACGAACAATATCTTATATGTCCTTTGCACTATTACATAAATAAAATGCTGCATGACAAGGAGACAACCTTCGACAGAATGATTGAAATGGAGAGCTTATTGCCGTTTGTAGAACAGGAGTGGTACGAGAAACAACACAGTCTGAAGAGAATATACACTAAAATAGTTACAGAGGTTAGTTATATAACGGATTTTGGCGATTTTCTTGCATGATATCTTTTGATGTCAAGATAGTTTTTAAACATGTGCTACCGATTAACAGTAATGTATGAAGAAAAGGCTTATGGTACGTACTGTCGTTTTATTATTGAAACTAGCAAAGTTTGTGTCCTTGTTTGATCTTCATCACCAAAAGTCGTTGGCAGAAGAAGAACCGATATCAAGAAGTACCGCGTGGCGCCTACCTTGACACCAAAAACGTCAGCAACATCAGGGATGTATTGGTAGTTGGCGATATCCAGCCAAATCTGAAGTCCTGCGTCCATACCTGTGACACAGCGGTATTAATAGGGCATGCAGACAGAAGTGATGTAAGTGCCGATGGTAACGTGGGCGGAGACGGAAGTTACGTCAATCCTCATGGCAAGGAGGTGAGACGACTAAGGCACCGTGGTATGGATAAGGGCGTTATGGAGACACCAACGAAGACGTTCCGTTACCACTAGAGTGGTCTTACTCTAAATGGGAGACTATGAACATGCATGTAAACACAATTCGCACCCAAAAAGGAGTTTCAGACACGATTGAAGATAAGAGTATGTCAACACCCTGTTAACTCATCATCGAGATTTCGTTGAGATACCGTCGAGATACTGTCTAGATACTGTCGAGATACTGTCGAGGTATCGTCGAGATATCGTTAGGAGAGCTCGAGATGAAGTAATTAAGAGATCAGAGATGTGTTCATTAAATATGGCGTCGCGTGCAGTTAGGTATTCGGTGAACAGCTTACTGACAAAGAATCTTATCCAAGACATAAAATGCACTCCTTAATGTTGATTGTCACGAATGAATAGCATCTCACCCGTGGATGTAGCTTGGAGGGTTGTTAGGTTGTTGCCGTTGAATGTAAGACATCTTCCCATGTCAGTCACTGCTGCCTTCTCTAGCTGGTCGCCACATGGAGATCCTGCCCACTCACACCTAAACAACATAAAGAGAAGAAAATAAAGCTTCATAACTGTGGTAATACACGCAGTACTACCTACGTATGTACAATCGAAACAAATGTACGATGCAACTTACGAAAGGACGATGTCTCCTGATACCGCCTTTGAGATTTCCGAAAGGCTGACGTTACCTGAAAAGCAAAGAAAACATGATGAAGAATGAAAGATAGATAGAGCGGGAAAGTAGGTCATGGTCATAACGGTGTAAACGAGCCAAAAGGCGCCTTATTTAAAAACTAAATTCACATCGCCACAAATTGTCTTTCAGGCAGGATGCACGCGGTGGGGACCACTTGTATTAAAAATTAAAAAAATAGTTCAATGCAAAAGAAGTTTTATCGGTCATCTGATGCGACTTGAGGTGGGAGGGAAACGAAACCGAAAGCGAAAATCAATGGATGGCAGGTCCAAATGACCCTCCATCTTCATCTTCATCAGAGTACTTCGTGATTACTATGTTCACTGTGATACTTTGATGCTAACTTAAACCCGAAAGTATTCTGGATGGAAGGTCATACGAACTCATATCTCTGAACGCAGCACTAAATAATCATACTCATAATGCAATTAATCTAAGTCCAACATATCAGTGCAATGGTCAAGGCCTTACGCAGACTCATTGTCCATATGCGGCTTTAGAAAATGTATTACCAGTTGGGCAGCATACAACGCACGGCTCTTAACTAAATACTGCCAGCTGGCGAAAGTGATATATTCCGTTTAATATCAAGCTAATTTGCGTTCCATGAGTTCATAAAGTATATGTCTTACCCATTTGAGAGACGAGATATTTCCACGACTGCCGATTTAGCCAATTGCCGATGGATTCATTGTGTGGTGCGTCTTCTAGCCACTTAGCAAGCATGAAGCTATCGAGCGGGACATCCGGCGCTTTGACCAGTGCGGTGGTGGGCCTGAGCACCGGGTCAACGTTAGCGGAACCTCTTCCGAATTCAGTTGGATCATGGAAGTTTACCTCGTGCAAAGGGAGCTCTGTGATGTCAGCTAAAGTGACGTCAGCATCAACGGTAACATCAATATTGTTGATGCCTGCTATGCCCATAATGGCCGTTCCTTGGCCACCAATACGACTAGCAATAGGCGTGGTGGCCGTCCCGGTGGCAGCCGTCACCGTGGCAACCGTCACCCTGACGCTCCCAGCGGTTTGACCTAAATACATGTACATTAAAGAATTAAGCTCCGTTGCTGAATACTCCGTGGTTAAATATAATGAAAGCTCAAAGTTTAATTTTCAGGGCTAAAATGCATTCATATAATCAAACACTATCCGTGTATGATCCATTTCGCGGTTAATATTCATGTCATGACCCATGTCAAGCATCTATATTTGGATCAAGTTTTGGTTCATGTTTTCGAGATATTTCTACAGCGTGGGCTTTTAGAGTACCTTTACCTGGCAATACACATGGATCCTGGTCTACCCTGATATCGTCGATGGCTAGAAGTCCGGGACCGCCAAAAGCCTCCACAATCAATGGATAAGTCCCGGGGGGCAAGGGCACGACCATATCCACCCATTTGTACGGCTGGGCGACATCCCCAACAAAATGGAATCGTATTTCGTCAAAGACTCCGTCCATAAAGTATAAATGAAAATTGCATTGTGTGCAGAAAATCTTGTAGCGCAAACACGACCCTTCCGGAACTGTTTCGTTGATGCTTTCCATCAGGGAAGCGGCGAAGGACGAAGTAGACATCTGCATGTAGCAGCCTTCAGTGGTGATATCTGCTGGTCGAGAATAATACTATGTGGTTGAAAAATGCCAAGAAAGGACAGTGGTACTAAAGTACATGATAACAGAAAAATGATGACATGGAGCTAAGACAAATAAGGTCATTTATGGGATCAGTCACGGATAACAATAATAGAGGGAGGGGGGGCGGGGAGGGGGGGGGGCTGGCAACTTCATAAAGCCATAAAGCCATGGTATGTTCAGTAATAATTGAAACTCAGTAAATCGAAATATCGTTTGCATTGTATAATTGAAACCTACTATAATAGGCATTAAATAAAGAACATGGTTTGCAGACACCTTTTGCTCGACCATTCAGTGTGTAACACGTCAGCAAACATTGATTTGATTTGTCAATGATTGGGTTTAGCGGCACTTTCAACCTGTCAGGCTACATCGTGCAACACCGGTTATGTTCAGTCAAACATGATAAATTCACTTGTTACGTAGTGATAACATGAACATCTGTACCACACATGCACCTCTTAAGAAGTGAAGACTAACAGGGCGTCGAGTAACTTTGTACACAATATTGAGATAAATACTTGTTGTTTGAGCGGCTTTAACAATAACGTCTTTTCATATCTTAGTCAAACCAAAGTTTACTATGGATAAATGGAAGAATTTTGCACTTATTCCGCATGAAGGATAGGTTCTCCACATAGCTGTTCAATGACTGGACAGTTTTCGCTTACTAACCATTCATTAACCAGTGAATACGGTGCACACTTACCACAAGCCCGAGTCCAACGATGCGTGAAATATCTCTCCGAGTCGACATAACCACACTGGTCAGCTGTATTGAAATCACAGCTCATCGTCCCATTGCGCACTGCAAGAGTTTGGTAAAGTATACATGTCGGGCAAAGATGCTAATATCAACGATATTAGTACACCAAGATAGGTCATACGGCGAAAGCCAATTGCAAAAGGTGTAATACGGCGAGTAGTGGCGCCGCTATGCGGCGAGCGCGTAACGTTCGGCTGCCACTGCGCTGACGATAACGCTGTCTGCGTGATAAGCGGCCCCCTGTGAACTACGAATTGGATTTTAGCGCGTTTAATTCGGGTGATATAAAGCCTGGCGGTGTTCTGTCATGCTTTCAGGTATATCTTACATTAATATATATAATTATAATTTTAATAATTAATATATATAATATATAATATAACGTCATTGACTGGCATTCAACAGTTTGACTCCCCTAATTCGCTGATAACTTTGCTGGTTGATAAATATCATGTACCCTTCAGTGATGGAATATAAAACACAACAATTTCATAATTATTTAGCATTTAGCGGTCTCCTATCTTTGTTTGATTGACACATTTTGTTGGACAATAGATTCGTCTACCCTTCAACGCCACTGGAAACAGTCTCCTAACAAGTGTACAACAAACACAACGACGCCCAAAGTTTAGCATCAGAAGTAAAATTCGGGCTTTCCGACAAAATACACTGGAAAAAGAGACATTTTGTAGATGAAACCCAGAGGCGGATCCAAGGGGAGAGCTGTTATTTAGTGATGTTAACGTTTACATTTTTTCCACCCCTCCCAACGGTTGTTAAAAAATTTTGATGGAAATGTGCGACCATTTTTACGCCCACCCCCCCTCCCCCTCCTTCCGCTCCAAAATTCCTAGATCCGCCCAGAGATATATTCTAAGCCTAAATATGAATGAAAACAACAAAGCCATGTTCAACCAATTGATATCTTTAATACAAAAATACGAACATGAACAAGATTGTTCATTTCTACAGAAACTGTCAGACATGATCAGCTTTTAAGAATATAAACTACATCAACTGATAGGGATAGGCCCACAGGGGCGGATCCAGAAAATCTGAATAGGGGGGCCGTTTTCAGGGTTGGATCCAGATATGCTGGATAGGAGGGGCGGCGGTTTTGGTTTTTATATGTTGAATGGTACATATTTCGGTCCTAAAAGGGGGGCCTGGGCCGGGTCGCCCCCCCCCCCCCACTGGATCCGCCGCTGGCCTACTGGACTTATTGAACAAGTCTTTCCTTTTTGCATTGACCACCCATCTCTGGCATCTAAAAGGTAAAAAAAAAATTATAAAGGCAAATGCATATAAACATTCTGTAGAAATGCAGACAAAGGCTTTGCTTTTCCCCCGGTCTGGCTATCTCTGTCAAAAGTAACCAGACCCCGGGAGTTTACCCAATTTTTATTCAAACCCCAGGACATCGATTAGGACACATTCATTACACATTCGTTAGGCATTAGCCGGCACTTAGAGCTTGTTGTCTTCTGGTAATTGTTGAGTAATAGATAGTGGCAACGATAGATCTTTGACTTGGTTTGCTCACATGAGCCGCCCGCTTCGATGTGGGCGATAATAGATAATTATCAGAAATTGTGGTGGTGATAAACGATGCACGATATCAATGACTGATAAATTAACGCAAGAAGCCGGTCTTACCTTTCTTTTTCCTTCGGGAATCTGAAAAATGCCTATCCTGGACATTTCTTTCGTGAATTCACGCAATTTATGGCAGAACAAACTTGAAGCTGATGCCTGTCGACGGCGGTTCTGTGCAACACTACGCGTTCACCGCTTGGCTCGCCACCGGAGAACGAATACAAGGAAGTCGCCGTATGACCTATCTTGGTGTAATAATATTTTTGCTAATATGGATGCCACAAGTCGAACAGTTTATTTAAAGTCATACAATGATATTTCGATTCGGGGTTTCTCTTCAAACTACCGTATTTTTCCTTAAGGTTACATCCAATAGGAATCTATTGCAAGCGATGATTCTAGGATCTAATAAAATAAATGACCGTTTAACATTTGCCCGTTATATAAAGCACCCATTAGGTAAGACCACAGGGAAGAGTTTTCATGTCATCTTGGACACAAATGTATTCGTTCCACTGTGTGATACTTGGCACTTTTTAAATTACGATATTAGGCGTTTGAACAACTGTAACGTGTTATTATGAAATATTCCAATTTCCAACGTCATATTTCAAATATGGCCACAACCATGGGACCCACTCAACGACGTCAGAGAGACAAATTTGCCACAAAAAAAAGATTGCTTTCAATATGTACCTTGTTCTCGGCATGTCCCTTTGTTAAGTTTGACGTTGTCTACGAAGGACTGGTAGGTGGAGCGTTGTCCAGACACACCTTGGAAGACAATGGCCCTCTCGCCCACTAAGTCCTCTCCTATCGTGAGGTGCATGGTGTGCCAGGCCCGCCCCAAACCGTGGACATGCCCCGGGCCCTGGGGCAGGCCCGGATGCGGGGTTTGACCAAGTACATCACCGACTACCATAATAATCATGTCTTGAGCCTTGGTAAGGAAGCGTTCACGCACAGCCACCTGTTGAAGTATGTAAAACATACTACAGCCTCACAACTCTTCATAATAATGCTGCAGCGGACAAATAAAGTATTGAAAATCGGTGCTCACAACAAAGGCTGATGTAAACGACAAACCAGTCATAGACGTAATTCGTTGGCAAATACTGCTGAACATACTGATGTCCCGATGCATGGACCAAGGCAAATAGTTGTAAGAAACTGACCTGTAAATTATCTTCGACCCATATGTCAAAGGACAGGCAATAGCTTCCGTTGAGACTGATCCACGGAGATATGATACGAGCCTTTCGCACAGGTACCATGTCCATGGATGTGTTGTCTGTTTGGATCACCTGGTCACCCTTGTAGGACAAACCCACCGCATAATCTAAAAGGACATTCGTTCATATACATCCACTATAATTTGATACCAGAGGTCCCACATGACCACTGGGAAGGGCATCACACTTCATTTTGAGGGATCATCATACTATACACAAACGCTACGTTTTGGATAGTTTTTAGAGAGGGACTTAACGACCGATTTTCATATTATCTCAGTATGTGCATTAATTTATCTACGGATTTGTCGTGCATGAAAATGCTCAAAGTAAAGATGACTGAGTGGCAATCACTTTTAATTGCATCAGAAAAAATACACTTTAGTTAAATATCAATGCTATGTAGTACCGTGTCCTTCTACGAGACTGGAGCGATAATCAACGAGAAATCCCCTTGCGATAACGGACATGTCAGTGTGAAAACACAAGGTCACATCGTTTTTGAAGGTTAGTGGTTCTGGAGTCAGAAAACCGCAGAAGCAGGACTCGTTGCGGTTGCAGTCCTGGGACGAACATGAACCGGAGGGGATGGAAGGAAATACCTGCATGGGCAAAGTGAATGTTTTACTGAAGATATCTTATTAGTTTGTACACTGGAGCAATTGCTTCCCGAGGCAGTTATATAATATATATATATATATTAGCTAAGCATTTCTGACACTCATTGTCTTCACTGAGGTTATTGTTTCTACAGTGACCTCAAAACTGTGGCTGATTCCTTTACCATCTTAAAATGCTTATTTCGGGAGAGAACAAAGCTCAACAATATGTGGACTAAATTAAAATTGGATTAAAAAATATTTCGTTTAGTGAATCAAAGTAGCAATAGTTATTAAACTATATCTCCAAGGACGGACACGTTATTCGGTATTTCAACAAACTATACAATATGCAGACAGATGAGTCTCACATAGTTCCTACCTTTACGGAATCCCAGTCGCATTTGTTCTCAAACTCTACTTCCAGTGAAGCAAATGAGAGTGTAACTTGAGCGTCGGGGGGTTGGAGGATGACATAGGAACAGTCCAAGTAATCGTTGTAGGCGACAGGGTAACCGGAGGAGGCGATGGAACCGCTGACGTCATAGTAACGCTTCTCACCGTCGCATTCTACGGAAAAATGGGAAGATGAAACTATAAATTAGACAGCTAGTCTGATGAGAAACGGATTAAGAGCACAAATTATTCTGGGTCCACACAATTTAACGTCGTAGTATAAATAAAAAATATATTACATGTCTTATATGTCCTCATAGGAACATCTGTACCAATGAAGACCATTAGGTTCCAGCTGGTGGCGTTATCAGGCCCAAGCCGGTACATTTATCTCTCAAAGCGGTTCTAATCTATCCTTATCTCGCAATCACGGATATGGTCGAATGCAGTCTATTTTTCTTGCCATATGTAACTAGGAGCGTGTAATGTAGTAGCAGCCTGATCCACGAGAGAGCAGATGACGGTGGGACAAGTGCGATCGACGCGAGGCTTCACCGCTTGAGCTAACCGGGCATCATGCCACCCGGCGTCGTGCTGTCACCAAGCGAACGATAGCTAATGCACCAGTAATATATAGTTGGCCTTTTGCGGTCGGCGAATTCACCGTATAGCACATCCTTGGGAATGCGTTCATCTTGCATACGATGAACGTTCCCAAGCCAACGTAGACGTCTTTGCTTCACAAGAGCAAGAATGCTTGGTAGGTTGGCCCTGGCTAACACTTCAGCATTCGTGACCTTGTCTTGCCAAGATATGCCTAAAATGTTTCGCAGGCAACGAAAATGGAAGTTATTCAATTTACTTTCTTGGCCACTATATGTAGTCCACGTTTTCACCGCTATACAGCAAGCTACTTAGAACACACGCTCTGTAGATGAGCATTTTAGTGCGAATGGTTATTTTTGAATTTTGTTTTTGAACGTTTGTTCAACCTACCAAAGGTGGTGGCTGCCTTCCCAATGCGAGTATTTATTTCCTCGTCCAGGGATAGATTATCCGTGACGGTACTTCCTAGGTAGCAAAACTTACTAACCACCTCTAAAGGCATGTTACTAAGGGTAATCACTGGCGGTGTGATAGACCCTTGGCTCAGCGAGACTGTTTTTTCAACATTAATAGTCAAAGCGAATAAAGCACACGCATTTGACCGATCCAGGAGTCTCCGATCCAGGAGTCTTTCTGGATGCGCAACCAGTGTTGCGTCGTCAGCGAATAGCAGTTCCCTTATTTGGAAGCGCCTCCGCTTGGACTTAGCGCGCAATCTTAAAAGGTTGTGCAGCTTCCCATCAGATCTGGTGTGCACGTAAACACCCTCAGCATCCTCATTAAGTGCGTGCGAAAGGAGCATAGAGAAGAAGATGCCAAATAACACAAGAACAAGAATACAACCCTGCTTCACGCCATATCTGACTTGGAAGCTCTCGGACGTAACTCCGTCGAACTGTACTGTGCTGAACGAGTGTTCATGAAAGGAGCGGATAAGGTTAAGTAGTCTGCGGGGGCAGCCAATAGACTCCAAGATTTTGTACAAGCCAGATCTGCTGACAGTATCAAAAACCTTCTTAAGATCAGCAAAAGCAAGGTAGAGGGGTTTGTACTGTTCTCTACATTTCTCCCGGGGTTGACGCAACGAGAATATATCAACAGTCGATCGTCCGGATCTGAATCCACACTGCGCTTCAGGATATACTCTATTTGCAAGGAGGTGCAGTTCTGGCGAAGAGCTTACCAATAACACTTAAGAGTGATATTCCGCGGTAATTGCTAGAATCACTCCGGTCTCTTTTGTTTTTGTAGAGTGTAACTATATTTGCATCACGCATGTCCTGTGGAACAATGCCATTGTTCCAGCAAAGGAAGAGAAGTTGGTGAAGATGAGGGAGCAACATTCACTTTTCCCACACTTTATTACTTCAGCTGGAATCCCGTCATTGCCAGGCGATTTCCCGCTGCCCAAGGAATCAATTGCATCACCCAGCGCGCGAACTGAAGGCACTCTGTCCAGATCGCTCATAACCGGCAGGGTAATGCGTAAAGCGCCGTTGCCGATACATGAGACTCGTGCGCGTACAATGAGACATATAGTGTTCCACCCAGCGAGACATCTGTTTGCTACGATCTGTAATCACCTCGCCATCAAGTGACTTTAAGGGGGCTGTTTTAGTGACTTTGGGGCCCAGGGCTTTCTTAATTCCGGTGTACATTGCCCGCATATTACCTCTATCAGAAGCCTCCTGGATCTCCTCGCAAAGGTTTATCCAGTATAAGGCATGTCAGTTCTCGCGGGTTCTACTTCCGGCCTGGCAGCTTGGTGACAAACAAACGAACACGTGCTTTTTATTTAGTGCGCAGCCTGACTATATATAGCCAGCAATATATTCCGTATTTTTTTGTAATACCAACCTCTTCTCCATGTCAAATAAGTACACTCTGTCTTGAGTTTAAATCCTGAAAGCCTGCCGGCTGTCCGGAGAGAAGCATTTTGGTCAACGGAGCAGAAGTTGGTGGCCGGCTTTATATCCCTACGCGCCTGTTCGCAGTTCGCTATTTTGTGTGTGATGTCTACCGCGGCTCGCTATCACGTCCGCGCGCGATAAAAATAAACCGCGCAGTTTTATGTTGAAATGTTTGTTTTACAGACTCAAAAAGATATAAAAACATATGCATCATCGTCAAAAATAGACACTGCGTGTTACGGGTTAGAAAACAGATTCTCGCATGCGTTTACCATGCATGCCCATGGAGTTGGGTTCAGGTGTTTCAACGTTTCTTTTGCCGGAGATAGATTGGTTCTACGGCATTGTTACTCACAGAACAAACAAACAAGAGGTCTCTATAAACTTTCCTTCTCGAGCCTTGCCAGTGCACTCAGATTTGCATTGACAAGACGGTGACAGCGACAGTCCATATCATCGCTTTATAACAAGTTATAATCGGCACGCATCGGGTACCAAGTCATGTATTCTGTACAATATATATTCTTCAATTCGATTTTTGATATATCTAGACAAAATAGACGCCAGAACGATCATTATTTCCGCACTTAAGAACATCAGCAAACCGGGAATATGGCCACTTTCCTGCGCCGGTTGGCAATTATATCAGCTGTTTTCTCGGCTTTTATGCCTCCTTCTCGTTCTTAAAAGGATATTATTTGATAGTCAAGATATTTATCTGTACTAAGTGGGTGCTTGTTTTTCGAAACCTATGATAAACTGTTGAAAATTTTGCAGCTGTAAGTCAGTACCCGCCTTTTACATGCTATGCAGCGCAGAGGGAGCTTGAGCTACCCGAAACAAGCGCATGCCGGAATTTCCCCTGGAACGATTTATAAGGCGCTGTTTTTTGTACCGCATTTCTCGCCAGCCTCAGTTATAACAGATACGTGTTTGTCGGATTTTGGTTGTGTTGTATGTGTTTTTCATATTTGGCTTCAATAGTTGGTTCCATCTCTGCTGAGTGAGTGGCGAACCAATCCTTGTTGACAGATTTCATTTTCCCGAACGATGTCATCGCAGCGCCGTTAATGGCAGAGCGCAGCGTCGCCCAACGTTCTTCTACATCAGAAGATTGTTGATTCGCTGGCAGCGTCTGCTTCAACGTCTGCCGAAAAAGACGACGCTTGTCGCTCTCCTGCGTGCCGAGTCAGTCAATCCGAGATTGAGATTTATGTTTAGTGGTATAGATTTCCCTAGGGGTAATCATTACCCTGCTCCCGACAAGCGAGTGATCGGTATCGCAATCTGCGCTGTGATACGCTCGTGTGCTTAGGACACGGGACAGATCGCGCGGTTTTGTCAGGATCAGATATAGCTGACCTTCACATCACACTTTATGCCTGAAGCTACCGTGAAACAATGTGTTTGTGATACAGAGTTCGCCCTGCGCGCATAGCTCTAATAAACGTTATCCATTCTCGTTGATCTTTCTAACGCCAAAATGTCCTATGCAACTCGACCAAGACCCATGGTCATCCCTAACGCGTGCGTTAAAATCCCCGAGAATAAACAAATGATCGCCCTTTGGCGCCTGATTGATGACCTTCCTCAGAGAGTCATAAAAACGGTCTTTGTCGTCAGCGGTGGCATAAAGCGTTGGAGCGTATACGCTGATTATGGTAACGGACGCCCCATTTGAGTGCATACGAAGTGACATTATTCTTTCAGAAACTGCGACAGGCGTTTCGATTGTTCTTGCCAATCTATTTTTGACGGCAAAACCCGCACCGTGCTCGCGACGGTTATGAACAGTATTGAGACATATAACCGATGTTACCTAAGGCCAGATAGCGGGCTCCAGCTGTTCCGAAATTGCTACGCTACTATACTTAACAATATGCACACGTAAGCCTACTTACACCTACACAGGTGACTTAGACGATACGCCGATAACATGTATATGTGGCGTGTGTAAACAACTCCGTACAAAGACGTATTTACACAATAACGATAAACCCATCAAGAATTTGATAATCGGTTGACGCAAGCCTTCCACAAGCGCGATAGCACTTGACAGTTGGTGAAGATGGATACATGGAAGATGAAGGCGGCAAATGCTGACCCTTCGGGATCATTTGACACTCAACATAAGATGATATAGATGGTGAGGATGGCGCGGATTAGGACACGAAGGGATAAATTTTTTGGTGCCAAGATGGCAAGATGGCGCACATAAAGCACACAAAGAGATGCTGTTGGTCACGTGACCTCGGTGTAGATGCACCTAAATTATGTCGCATAATTGAGCATTTTCCTATTCAAGCCTCATACCGTTAAACTGTCCCTTCACCATGTGACTCATTCATGCGCGTGAACACATATGCGTTACTTACTCGGGCTACGGTAAGAAAGAGTTGACACGGCATCTTCAACGTTGTCCTTTGAGATCTGCTCCCACTTCATGAAAGCTGAGTCTGTCTCCACCATGTAGCCACACAAGCCTTCGTCGAAGTCACAGTCTGCCGTGGCAGCCTCGCCTTCTACAAATAGTGACAGGGAACAACATATATTTGATTATATATTTACAACAAAACCCACTGCGAATTTTTTCTTTGCGACCTATTTCCGGTTCAAGTTGCATTAAACCAATTACCCACTATTTGGCGTGGATCACAAATTAGCATCGATGCGTTACTCCTGATACCGTGGGATCACATATGCGTCCAACAGGGGCTAATCCTTGATTATTATACACATTATCAATAAAACAATAATAATAATAACATTAATAATCATAATTGTAGACCAGCGGCGATGTTTTACAACATACTGGAAGTTCTTTCCGGTTCGCAGGCGTGCTGGGTAACAATGACATCATCGAGTCCTATGTATGCCTCCTGTGAGTCCCCCATGACAGCCTCAAAGCGCAGAGCGTGACCACCACCTGGCATGCAAATTTCGTGTTTTACCCACGTCACCGTAGGCACGTCGGGCGGTTGGTAGGCCGTGTCTTCCAGCCACAAAGCTCCCCCAGTGCCATTCGCCTCTTTAACTCGCTGCAGCCGACGCAGTTGCGTGGGAGTTCCAGTCTTATTATCTACTCTGCTGACCACAAGCTGGGTCAAATTATCGTAGTAAGTTGAGTGAACGATGGTCTTGAAGGTGACGAAGGTCGGCTGAGAGAAGTTGTGAACCGGTGACAGGACAGTCGATGTATCTCCCGGTTTGCCATTAAGTCGCGTCAGGTACATCGCCGAATCTGCAATGCAAACATATGTGAAGATTATCCCTTCACGTTTCGAGAGATAATGTAATTCTCACACCTCTCATGCGCGGCCCTTTAAGTTCCGGGACAAACGGATCCCGCACGGAATGATATTACCCCATACCGATCACTAATGTGAATTGTGAAAATGTCAACGATAGAAGACATGTATATTACAGACGTTGATATAACTTTGGACTTACTCTGGTCATCCAATGTCTCAGCCAGTGTCCACCTCAAAGGGCTGGTGTCTTGCGTTGTACTGTACCCACACATAAACTGGTCGTCAAAGCTGCAGGCCATGTGCGTGAACTTCACTGTTACATTGGAGGACATTATGATATTAGAGAATGTGGATCGGCTTTTTCGGCTCACTTTTCAATACATTTCGCAATATGCCTACGGGCCATATATATGCTAACCCGTGAAGAACACGTTTTTTTCTTGGGGTGGGGGGGGGGGGGGGAGGAGGGGGGGGGGTGTATACCGCAGTGATATCAGGAAAACGCGCTTCCCTAAATCAGGTTTTCGTTTTGTAACAAAAAGAACGGGGCCGTCCAAAAAAAACGCAATGATCGTTTCTTGGCACGGGGACCCCTCAGTGAGCAGGCAGATTAGAACGGGCCTCAAATTAACAGAGATAGTAAATTAAAAACGGAACATAGATAATCTACATCTATGTTAAGATAACTTCAGCTCCGCGTGACACACACTAAAGTCAGACGTTGGACGCTCTGAGCTGTAAAACCATTTATATAACGAATATTGTGATATTCAGCACCACTGCTCGTGTGTTGACGAATATTATTAGGGGTAGTCTCAATTCGAATTGTCCTGTTTCAACTAATGGTGGTATCTGGGGTGTCTGGGAAAGACTTACCACATCTTGAGGTTGTCTCGTCGCTCCCCTCAGGACAATCGTTGAAACCATCACAGAGAAACCTTTCGGCGACACACTTCCCTGTACTGCACATGTGGGCGCCGGCTTCCAGGCAACCTGACGATAATGGGCGGGGTAACGGAAGTGAGATGTAATGCCAACCCTGAACGAAGTAGGGTCACATCATTATAAGTCGCACGTGGTTCGGTTTTGTTCGTTTCAGTGCGAGTGGGAGATGTAGCGCCTTCTAGCAAATGCCGCAAATTACCGGAGCATATTGTAAACGTTTCTTGCGTGGTTACTCCAATGCCACAGCAGAGATACATCATTTGACGTCCAGAAAATTAATATTAAGATACTGGACAGTGACAGTCAGATTTAAGAAGTGTGGAAAAGGAAATAGTGGAAATAATGGGCCATTAACATAAATTTATAGACACCGCACAACATATTATATTCTACCTCATCATTGGTCACCTGTAGAATTTCGCATAAGAATCGAAAATGCTTGCTACCAGCCCATGCGTCATCGGGTCGTTCACTGACCATTTGATCTTAAGACAGAAGTCAGCATGTATTTTTCCAAGCATCGTACTAATTCTCTGTCCACAAGGTGTACCTGTTCTACCAAAGGTCACTCGGTATACGAAAAATCTATTCAAAAGAATAGAAGCTTCATAGTGGCTAAGATTCGCTCACCACACTTCGGGATGTCACATTTCTTTGGACGTCCTTGCGCATCCAGACAAAATGGCTCCCTCAGTCCATCCTTGGGATGTCGACAGTAGTTTGAGGCCTCTGAGAGGGTTTCTTCTGCGAAGTGGTAGCCCCTAATGTGTGTATCGCTGTGGCTGGCCCAGGGTGTACACGGAGTGTCGTCAGCAGACTGGTTAACGTGACCCAGGTACAGCTCGCCGAACTCTCCAGACTGACACTCCCTCTCTGCAAACGGTCGGTCATGTCATTTATGGATCGAAGCTTTTATTATCCAATTAATAATGTACCGTCAGAGCAAAGGCTCGGCTCGTCATTCATACATTAAAGGCTTAAATGAAAGACTGGGTAGCACTTACGTTGTGCCTTGTACAACTCCGTCGCTGGTCACACTTATCTAAGTGGGGACACGTGTTGAGTTGGACGTTGTCTATGGAGGCTCCACTGATGCCGTCATTGGGTCACAATTACCTAAGTTTGGACACTTGCTGAGTTGGACTGTCTATGGAGGCTCCACTGATGCCGTCACTAGTCACACTCACCTCAATGTGGACACGTGTTAAGTTGGACGTTGTCTATGGAAGCTCCACTGATACCGTCACTGGGTCACACTTACCTAAGTGTTGACACGTGTTAATTTGGATGTTGTCCATGGCGGCTCCACTAATGCCGTCACTGGGTCTTGTGGCCTGCAGAGCCACCTTGTGAATCCCAGGTACCAGTCGGACCATCGCTGGTAACCACGGAGACGACACACCCTGCTCCGATCCTGTGAGTGTGCACAGGCGAGGTGAGTTGTGTTCTTAAGCGAATGACGATATTTTAAAGTGTTATATCCTGACTTCAATCTTCGACATGCTAAATGGTTAAAGCGAAGGCAAACAAATGGCACAACTTATGGGCATCATTGCACCAAGCTAAGCAGATAGCGTCCGTGTCAAAAGAATTCCGTCTTTTTCATCTTAACCATGACAGCTTGGTGTGTATATGATGCGGACAGAAAGTAGGCATTAAACACAAATAACATATTTGCTCTTGTAAAGTTTTAACATCAATTGGACATTATATCTTATGAAAGTATGTATTTACATGACGCAATGTCTTCCGTTCCTTCTTTGTAACGCATAAAACGTCCCCTACCATTGATTGTCCTAAGCGTCTGATTGGTCAGATTCTCGCGGATACTGATGACGTCAATGCGACCTTCGGCCTTGCCGAGGAAGCGGTAAAAGAAGTAGAGACACTTGTCTGTGGTGTTCATGAACGGAGATATCAGGCGAGCCGTGTAGCCTCCACGGATACCAGACTCTAGGAAATTCATGTAATGCCCTGACTCTGAAAACAAAATACCTATATAAGTGAACGTGGGGTACAAATATATTGAGGTGAACATTAATATCTCACTTTGCAGATTATGTCAAGTGTAGTGTTATGCATCTACTTTGCATCAATTACAGATATGGTAACAATATTCTCTGATTTAAGAAAGGCAATTATGCTACTGCATCCAACATAATAATGTTATGTGGTTTTCTTGGGAAGTAAACAAAAAAGGAACTACCGTCGTTACCTCTGCCAGTTGTTTTGTCGTTGCCAATGACGCTGAGCCAAGAATCTTGAGCTGATATATCTTGGATCAGAGGGCAATGGTCGTTCTCAAAGTCGCAGTAAAATACATCGTTCTCTGTAACATAGTGTGCATGTATGATGTGTATTAGTCAGGAGTGTCACTGCATCGACTTGTGATACTTATCTAACGGTATTTGTGCATTGAAGCAGCGTTTAATCAACGTTTCTCTCCAGGAGCGGAGTACAACTAGAAAGTCAGATCGTTATTGTAGTTTAAGAGCCTCACAGCAGGAACAAACCATGGCACTGCAATTACATATGCTTTACTATTAAGATAATGAAATGCAATATTGATAATAGTAACAATATATACCACTGCTACTATATATGGTATATGGGACATAAATACATTATGTACCACTGATACCATATATGGTACGTAGGCAACAGATAGAATATACATGTATGCGACTCCTACTATATATTGTACCATAATAAATAGACCCAGCCAGGTTACACGTGGGCGTAACCATACTAAAGTCTCATACACGTATTTTAGTTGTTAAAGTTATTCCTTGAGTACCTAGACATCTGTGGCGCCTGTAGTATAGGGCGACCTGGGACTCGAGACATCCCGCACCATTCCCCTCAGCCCTCGCGACTAGTGACGTCACAATGCACTGTTGTGTCTTTGGGGAGTACACAATGGCGCTGCAGCGCTTTGATTGGTGGAAGACGCAGATCTTCTTGCACGTGTCCATCGAGGTATTCCGATAGGTGGCGCTGAACTCCGCTTCGGTTGTGTTTGAGCAAACTCCCGGACGCAACTCAAATCTCATCTCGCAAGCCGATTCTGAATCTAGGCAGAACATTTGTACTCTGATTGTGGACGTATCTTTCTGTGATATTACATCCTGAACCTTTTAATAAAAGCCATTCATAAAAACTTACCATTCAACATTACGGTCTTGTAGTGTTACAGATAGTGTAGTCGATTCCTACGCCCCCCCCCCAAATGGTAAAAAATTGTTGTAAGAAAACACACATAAAGTCGATGAGTTATATAGCATAACCTTTGCTTTGTACAGCAAATTTTGACTTTTTCAACTAGTTTGCAAGCAGTCACTAATCTCTAGCGATATTAAACGAACGGTGGTCATACCAACTCGAAACTGCCGCGAGCCGAATTCCCCAAATATTCATCATTGACGGCCAAGCGAGGGGGTAGCCTTTTTTTCCAGCGCCCTGGTTCACCCACTGCGTCAATTATAGGCCAATTTATTTAGCGATGGTTCACTCCTACCATGTGCTGCAAAGACCACAGCCCTAGTTTGCTCTGTTGGTCAGAATCTGTATACTTTATCATTAGGCAAAAGTTTCGTTGCCATGGAAATTCAATGTGGCTGCACATGACGTCACTGACGCTTGCCAAATGAAACAAATTGGCTTCTAACTTTTCATTTACCTGCTTATGAACTTATAATGATGTTAGCTAGTGGCTAAGTTGGCGAAAATGAAACGATTTCATAATTTTGTCGGTTAACGTAAACTTGGAAAGAAAATGTTACGCACGGCAACACTTGTCCCTGGATATAAGGTACCACGTCAAATAAACCGGAAGTCCTTATGACGTTCCCTACAATATGACGCCACTGACATTTGTCATTTTGTCAGATTTTTGACGATGTTTTAATGTACCAGAAGTGACGCCATCGTGACGCTATATGACACATACGAAAAACTTCACCCAAATTATTTTTATTCATATTTTGATGCCCACCTAGAGTCTCAGAGCGACATATTCAACTTAAATGGATCAAACTCAGAGCAATTGCTCAATGCAATTTTTTTCGTGTTTCTAAAACAATGGCCGAAACATGCCCTACAAAGAGTAGCACATTTATGAAACTGACCCGAGGTCTTTAGCTGTAATATTTACCGAGATATGCGCGTAGTTAGATTCTCTCCAGAAAGTCGCCTTGATCTTTGACCAACATATGCCATTAACGAACTTAGCCTCACTATTTCATATATCTATCTTTTGGTAAAGATTGACGACCATGCCTGATTGAATGCGACCTACAAGCTGCCGGCAAACAAGACACAAAGATAGCAAGTTAGTAACCGAACAGCAATATACTGACACGTCACACGACTTCTGTCAGTAACATTGGTATAGTTGTGGGCACGGAGCCTGTGTCGTGTGTGTCGATTACGCTCTTGGTAAATTGTTACAGAAGTCTGTACCCAGAGCGTAATCGACACACACAACACAAGCTTCCTGTCCACAAATATATACACCCAAAACAAGGTAGAATGTTATTTTACGTATGACCATATATTACATTAAAGTATTGCTATGACGTCATTCTAGTGTCTAAACTGTACATTAATTTTCACGAATGTACTTTGCGACAGGCCACTTCATCACTCACAGGCTCGCACTAAAGTGGCAGCAGACACCAGCCCATTTGCCGTAAAAACGCTCCTGATGGCATAAAAAATGCCAATTTCACAATAACATCTTTTCTGTTTTCACATTTCTTTAAAACCAACATAACCACAAATCATTCGACTTTACATTTGTAGCTTGCTTTTGTGCAAATAAATGTCTTATGTGGGAATCGCTGGGCTTCATAACGAGAGCACAACGTCTGCACGGACCGCTTAGGCGCCATGATTATATTCAACGGTTGGTCAAAGTGACTTTTTTCGTGGGCCTGAATACAGGCAATTGAAGACCCCATGTGCTACACGGAGTGGGGCCACTAACATTTGCCACTTTGGACTTCAGAGCACAACGGCAATGGCGGCCGAAAACAATCCTTGCGACGGGGTGCTCTGACAAAAATGAGCGCTGAGTCTTTTACAAGAGTCACTGGGACTATTAGACAGATATTTTTGAATTATAAAAGGTTTTCAGTTAGGCAGGTATTAATATATAGGGGACAAACACATGACATAATAAAGCTTTTTGTAAATTTTATCCCAACTCTCACGATTGTTGGCTTTCAGCAAGCTGTCCACTCTGGCCTTTAGGCCAGCTCTGGTAAGAATGTACTGTTTTAGCTAGCTGATAAATTGTGATTGACTCCTGCAAGGAGACCAAACAATTTTTCTGTTGAACAATAATCCTTTTGTTACGAAATCGACAATCGCAGTCAATGCCAATCATGAGCAATAAGTGAGCTTGTCTGAAACCGGTCACAACTACAGGGATGATGAACTGGAAGCTTGCCACCCGATGGAAAGCCCCAGCCAAACAACAGATACAAATTGCTCATCATAACAAACGTAGATCACAAAATCCACTTTTAAAAACTGAATTTGAGATCATATGTAATTCAGATGCAAAATACATACCGACATGTCCTTATATCCTATAATCACACTAGAAATCGTTTTCTTTTTCGTGAATCCCACGAAACTCAGTTGCAAAGCGTATCCTATCCATCAACAACGCACTGGGTGTTACTTGTTTCAAGCAACTTGTTTCGCAACATCGCTGCGTATCATATCCTTTTAGTATCCAATAATTTGAACGATTGTAGCATATTCGACATTCAAATGACCATATCGTCTGTATAATGACACATAATCCATGCGAAGTAGCCTACGCGCCTTGATGCGAAAAACAACTTCATTCTTGCAATCGGAAGATGAACTAAACTGACTTGTGGCTGCAGCGTTCGACGTTCTTCCATGTCAGGGCGAACCACTGTTTCCGCTTAGCTCACGTATGACTCAAGTTTACCATTGCTACAACAATATATTTCGTGGGTTCTCAGATAGTATAGGGACCGACTTCAGTCAGCTATTTTATTGGTTTCGGAAGCGAGAGATGCAATGTACATCTTAACAGAACTCTTATTGACGCTACATTTACCAGGTGAGGCTCACCGACCATACTTTAAGTTAGAGAATACCCGTGTAACAGTTCATTCTTGAAAAGATATGTACTCGGCTTGCGCCTCGTACATTCTTTTTCAAGAATGTACTGTTACATGGGCATTCTCCCTACCAGAACACATTTTCAAGACCGCGTGTGCCTAACGGCACGTGGATCGGTGGTCCCAGCCCCGCTGGGTTCATGCCTGTGTGTTAACAGGATAAGGATCCCACGTCCTTCTTCGCAAAGAGTAGGGGTACCTCTTCCCTTCCTTTCTTCCATTAACGCGATATGACCAGAATTGGATAAAGCGTCCTGAATATACAACCAATCAAGAACAGATTTCTAGGTTATATCCATTGCAATTGCTATTGGATCCAAACTGACTTGCCTGCCATCGTCGTGTGTCGGACAGGTTGAGCGTCCACCAGAGCGTCTAACATGCCCTTGTTTTGTAGAAGGGTCAGCCTGCAAAAATAGAAGTACACACAACATTCGGCCGTATAAATAACACGATAAGAATACATGCTTTATAGAGGTCCATCGATTACTATTTAACTGGTATGTGCTGTAGGCCTTACCCAACAAAAATAATTTTATTTGAGAACAAAAGTCGTGACTTTCTACTTCTACTCTGATCAATATCAAACTGCTGCCTTGATTTCTGTATATTTTGGTTTATTTATGTCTATTTCAATCAAAGTTGATATCAGTCATTGGCCCTAATTGAGGAGTACCGTATTACAGGGCGAATGTGTTACTGCTTTGCAAGCGACAAATTAATAGTTACAGATTAAACATGGGTCAAACGGTCAGATCCACAGAAACGTACCTTGTCAAACCCGTCAGACTTTCATATCGTTGCCGACATTTAGACATGTCCAAAATGCACTCGCAAGATATTGAAGATGAGGCATAACACTTACCAGGATGGGTTCTGGTTGCAAATCGTCACAGCCGGGAAATTAAGGCTGGCCTTGTAAGAGACGCTGAGGTTAACTTGGGAAGGCCGCTCGAAGTATACAAGCAACTTGATAACCACGAGTACTATAAAAGCACCGGATGCCCCCAAACAAAACAGCAACCACGCCAACCTGGAAGGAACAATTGAGATTAGTGCAAATCATTAGTTACATATGTGATGTGACAGATTTGGTGGTGCAGAAATATGGGGATTGATTGTAAAGAAATGTATCGACAATATACAGGTTAAGGTTGAACACCCTTATTGTTGCCCATTATTGGGCTTTTGCTGGTCCCAGACATTTAATTCATCTGGCCTCCTTTGAACCACTCAGGATCAAGGACACTGAAACAAGTTTCAAGGAAACTTTGTAAAATTTATGCATGGTTACTTACTAAGATCTCTATGCGATTAACTTGCGATCGGTTATTTACTTGTTTGGTTACTGCACCGTTTCGTTTTGCCATCATTTATTTTGTGTATGTACCGGGGATGTGTGCTTAAGGTACGAAATAAACGATTTACTATCACAACTATTGTGTGACAGACTATCATGTGACAGATTTGAGGGCTGCGAGACCGATTCTGCACAAGCTATGCAGAAGTTAGAAGGTCGACGGAGCTGGTGCAATTCAATGGACGGTAAGGGGTGATAAAATAGCCGGTAGAGATGGCAAAAATGCCGATAAAACATGCAGAAATGCTGGTAGAAGTGATGAAATGGCCCGCAGAGCAGGTGAAATGGCCAATAGAGGTGGTAAAAATGCCGGTAGAAAAGGTGAACATGCAGGTAGAGCCGGTAAAAGACCGGTAGAAATGTGGAGAGGTCGGTAGTACTAGTGCAACGGCCGGAAGAGATGGTAAAAATGCTAGTAAAGTTGGTAAAGGGGCGGATACATGATCGAATTGGTGATTTCCCAATTCACGGTTATTTAGTATCAAAATTCTCAGTCCACGATTAATGAAAATCATTGTTCACGCCGGACGGCTAATTTCTCACTCGCAGTTTTTGGAGAATTATTTTTTTCATTCCCAGTTCACGGTGAAAAGAAAATACTACTTGCACCCCCCCCCCTTCTGTTAATATCGCATTGTATGCCTTGGGGATAATATTATATAATTTATTACCACGACTTGATGGCCTTTTTAACTATAGTCGGCGCGTTTAATATCTGCAGCCTTGCTTTCGTAAATCGCTTTTTCTGTGCTAAGTTTCCATTTGTCGCCACGTTTTATGCATTAATGTACTCCATTAAACGAGATCCTTGTGATTTAAGTTCACTTGTAAGTACATCTTGTTCAATAGCAGTGCAATGCCAGCATAAAGTATAGCAGACTAAAGCGTTTTGACAGCCGAGGTTTTATGACGTGGTAAGGTGAAGGTCATATTACCGCTTTTCATAGGTTAAGTAAGCATATGGAACTCTACAGCGGACAGAGCATTATTTGCCCATACAAAGTCCATATATGCTAACAGTTATTGTAGCTTCCAAAATTAAAAGTTAGATGAAAGTCTGCGATGAGTTCGCATGCAATTTGAGATCAGTAAACGAATGTATTTCGAGTTCAGGCTCGGCATTTTCACAACCTAATCTCCATCCCAAAATACCAGCAGTACTATTGCCCAGGGACATGACAGATGACAAGGTAAAAATACCAGCGGCCATAGCAAAATATGGTTTGCGTTAAACTAATCATTTTGGAATCATGTGAATGCTCTTGGCAAAAGGACTGTGAGTAAGCCGAATTAGGTGTCTTTGGTTGAAACGGAGAAATATAAACTGATTTTAGACTTATCAAAGAAATATTTAGGGTCAGATAAAAAAAATATGATCTGTGTCGACTATAATAGCGTTAGATCTTAAGGCGGCAAGAATCGTGTCACCTGACCTAATCCGCCAAGCGTCCCCTTCGATACCAAATCGTTGCCATAGTTTGCCGGCGAACCTGACATTAGCTGGCTCTACATATGCGTGTAACCGACATCATGCTTCTACGCATTACAGTATTGAGACGGGCCAAGTTCATGGCCATTAGTCCCCCTTCCCCCCTCCGCACTAAATCAACCTCCACCCTCATCTACACCCTGTCTCTATGCACTCCTATGTATGACACCCTCAAAACAAATGAATGGGTCAAGTAAATATTTCATTTTGCTATTATAACCAGTCGATGATCTACTTAGGGATGGATCATTTAATATCCAGGGTGTGGGAGGGGGGTTGGGGAAGCTCTGAATTTTGTTTTGAAAATTATTTGCCGGAAAACAAGTATCCTCTACTTTGATTAAAACATTGTTGAACAAAAATCAAGTATTTGATTAATACATTGCACAACAAAAATCTAACCATGAAAAGAACCCCCCAAAAACCCGGCCTCCCCATGCCAAAAAAAACCCATCGCACCTCGCACGTCAATGTTGGTTGGCCTCCAACCAAAGGCAATAGGCCCTCCCCCCCTCGCTGGCTAAGGCTAAACAATGGTCGGTCCCTTATGCCATAACTAACCACTATAAAAAATATGGCAATGCATATCCCGTGCACGCCGTAAACTGATCTGGCTGACACGGCACGATGGCTGCATCAAGTACATCATAACAATGGTAGTGTCGCTTTGCTCCGGATCTCCCCTCCCGTATGCATGGTTTTTAACAACAATGTTTGTTTTAATAATGCATAACGTGGCGGCGCAATGCAGGGTAACTTGTGTGGTGGCTCAAAGGATGAGCCGGGTGCATTGATCACTTCAATTACACACGCGGGCGCGCGAATCGGCCAGTGGACACCGGCGGGAGCGCTTAGAGCATTATATAGCGGTGGGTCGTCGTCGTTTTCACAGCTATATTTAACGTGGGTTTTTATGCCACTAAAACGTGTTAACATTAAGTAGGTAGTGTAACTGCATCAGTGTTAGATGCAACCCTGCTAACGCCGCACTGGCTGTGTAAGGCAACAACAATGGTGCCTTGTCATATTGCATATGTACAGACATTAATTACGGACCATAGTTAACCAGCATAGTTAATTATATAAAGGTGACCCATGGGGTTACACAGTAGAACCAGGGGCGGTTGTCATAACAATGTCACAAGCTACGCACGTCCATTCCCCGTCGTAGGGGGTTCGCAGTCGAGGCGAGATTCATAATCCAGAAAGTATGTTTTATGCAATAGTATTGGCACTTTCTTAACTTCCATTTTAGATATACGGAAATTGTATACTTGGCGCAAAGTAAAACATTTCAAAAGCTGGTGAACTGACTACGAATTTCGTGCTAACCGTACGTCATTGTTGTGAATACCGGCCGAGTTGTCCATCACAAATCATGGGAACTTTCATGTCATTACGCAACATTCGGCTCCCAGTGACTCTGTCCAAGCTCTAAACCGTTCACATCGAGCCTTGTTTCACATAAGAGCCGTTGACATGGACTCTGAGACGTTAAAGCTCGCCTCGTTTTATTGAAGAGCCATACACACGGGCTCTGAGACGTTCAGCCTTGTATCATAATTGAGCAAGGCGAATCCACCAACATTCATTTGATGACCGCGGTGGAAGGGGGTTCTTCCTCAAAAGGGGAGGGGGGAGGACCACGCTTCATATGGCCTAAATTTGTATTAAAACAACACATATTTTTTTCCTTCGTGGCAGAGGGACCTCCTGGAACTTGCAGTTGGTATTAAGTGGAGGGCAACGTACACGACACAACCACGACAATATCATTGTAAAATTAGCAAAGTTTGTAAATTACGATCTATGATTAATTACCTTCTGGAAACTCCAGTGTCACTCGCAAATATGTATTTCACTCCATGCCACGTGGTCTCTTGGCTGAAGGACCGGGATGTCTCTGAAAAGATCAGTATATAAATATTATTGAGAAACAAAGAAGGTGTTCTGATTAACTCGTTTTTTTGAGGCGCTGACGTATCTAAGCAGCCCATTTGCCAGAAGTGCTAATACATACCCTAATCAGGGGCGGATCCAAATATGCTGGACACGTGGAGGGAGTTTCAAGAGATGGCATAGCTTTTGGTTTCCGTGTGTTAATTAGTACACTGCAGTGCCGCTTAAATATCGACCCTAAAAGCCCTCCGCATCGGCCCCTGGTAATGGTCCCACAGCGGGATTTTCACAATGGTATGACTAGTAAGCACCTGACGCCGTTCTACCCTCGTCCATCGTGTTGTGGTGTTTATGACCGTCAACATCTGAATCCAAGTCTCTCAGTTCCATTGGCAACCAATGGCTTCGTGCGTTATACGTCGGATGTCAGGTATTGCAACAAATGAGGTAGATCCCTGTGTAGTGTAACAGTGAGCCCGTGTTGTCTCTGCCAGCGCTGGCTGCAACTGAGCGTGTGGAGACGAATGCCCACCAGCAGACCAGACTCCAGGAGAGCTGACGCCCATATAGTACTGAAACACCATATATTATTAATACGCCTGTCGTTTGCATTACTCCTATTATCAGGCAGTTCAGTGTCCATGTCAGTGCGAAAAAAATCACTTCTTCTAGCAGTCAGTAGACCGTTCCATGGGGAATTCTGGGGTATACGAAGCTCTCATAAGGCGTGTATGGACTTATTGCTTTATACTTTTCAACCGTTTATCATATCAGGTTGACAGGAGGTTTTCTCTTAAAAAAAACGTTGTATAAATAACTATCAAATGATGTCAGTTAAATATAAGATACTGACATATAACCCGAGAAAATGGCTGATATTAATGCCATTCGGCAAATATAATGAGTTTTACTGTTCTGTGCGTAGAAGGGAAGCAGTCATATGCCTGGTTTGTACGTTGCTGTTTCTCAGTGCGGAAATTTGATCGCCTTGGAACTTATTTAAATATCGAATTCAGGGATATATATTTTACAGCTTACTTAACTTTAACTACGCACCAAATATAACTTGTCATAAAGTGATGACATGGGCCGGTATACACAGTCTTTTCAATGCGTCAATGCTTCTGTTTTTCATTTAGCGAAAGAGAGGGCTGGTTTTCCCGCCCGTTTTAACATAGTGGATGCGCGTTACCTGCGGTCTGTTTCTGACCGTCAGACTGGTTCCCAGCAAAATGCGAGTGGTCACAACCTCGTCTTGAAGAATGTCCAAATAGGCAATGCGTGTACTTGCACAATATTGTCTGTTGTTTATCAAGTTATTGAAGAAGATTACTTTCACTTTTTCATGGTGTTGTCCTCTATATGCAGATGCAAGACAGATGTTGTTGGCTATATACCCGCAAATTCCACAAAACAAGTATTTCTGAATTCAAGTAACTACAATAAAACGGTTCAAAACGTCGCGACGCATGTGTATCAAGAAAATTCGCGATCTAATCAACTGTTAGATGTCTGATCCCTATTACAGTATTATGTGCCATCGTCAGTACGAAATAAAGCTTTATTCATATCACCTTGAAATTTGGAATTTGGAGCTTTTGCATTATTATTAATATCTCTACACAAATCTTCATTTGTTAGCCTGCCGAAAGCCTGTTCGCCTAACATTCAGTTAGACTATAGCAATGCCTCCGGAGTAATAGGCATTCAGTGCGATTTGTTTGCTCACTCAAGTACGGTGCGGGTCAGCGTGAACGTCACAGATAGAAACAGTCTGTATGTCAAACCAGAGCGAGTTTCATTGGAGTACGTTACCGGTAGACCGGTACCGTAGTCATCATTGTCAGTCCCCTTAAAATCGTTGTATCCTTTAATGTTATCGCACAAACGCGTTTCAGTTTTATTGCTGGAACCAATGTTGTGGCTGCAGGGAAGATCAACCGATGCTTACAGTGAGCTATTGTGCACCTCGCCTATTGTGGTTGTTACGAACACAAACCAACAGTTGGTACGTGCTTCGGTAAATAGTCTATGCAATAGGGCTGCACAGGAACTTGGAACTTGGAATTGGGAGATCAATGTCCGCTTTTATCGTATTTGTTTTTGAGTTGCTAAACATGTGGCTGCTCGCATGTGTCATATGTCTGTCGTCGTGTTTCCGTGCGACATTCCGGGTAACCTCCCAGCCGGCGACGTCGCTATTTCATATACACGCTTTAATGGCTCACAACGGACTTCTCAATGTGATTTATTATCACAAATCAAGCAAATATATCAATCAACTCTCCTTTAAGTTTTTTGAGTTTCTAAGTTGTTTTCAAACATAGCTGTGTGACGGAAATATGAGGAAAATGCGAGATTTTAGGAACAATACTCACTGTGCAGCTATTTGCATCGAAATGCGACAAGAAGGTTGCTCGCAACAAATCATCAAACTTTAACATAAACGCCTGTGGAGTTATCTGACGGGGTAAATAAACAGCCTAATAATCAAATTTTTGCCTTAATCATCGTCACTGATGACATGTGGCATAATTAACTAGTTCTGTTCAACCACTGTTCATATAGCAGGGGAATCGACTGGGTCGTAAACATCTTAATAAGTAATAAATAAAGGTCGAGGTTTGAATTGGAGGGTTCCGAGTACCATAATCTCGAAACCGGAGTTTATAAAATATTGTGATTGGCACAGATTTTTGTAATTTTCTCAGTTATTTCTTCTTTACCTATTTACCCGTTTAGCACATGTGACAAAATGTTCATCCTGATTTAGCCCCAATTATGCTCTTGCGTAACATTTCGACATTTACGGAGCCTTTGCAACAAACGAACGTTACACATATTCATATACTAATAAAAACATTCTACAGATCATTATATCCCCGTTCCATACCTTCCATAAAAAGTGTCATTATCCCAGCTTAATTCTAGTCAAACTAAATTCCTTGCTCAAATCTGGTCTTTTCGGCCTTAAAGTCTTTTCGGCAACTAATATTTCAATTGTGTAGTCATTTCAAATTAACTAAGTGTGTGAACATAATGGACCGAACTGCGACTTCTGTGTAACTTATTATTATTAAATTAAGGTAGTATTACAGAATTTAATATTGAAGTCTTGAGGTTGTTTTTTTTATTGTGAGCTATATATAACGCGCCATCAAAATTCAGAATTATCACTGGGGATTTCGGGTATTTACAAACCAAATTCCCATAAAATAAAAGATGGACAAACCTCTTGATTTACTAGTCATTTATTGCACACCCATTGGAATAAACAAAACAATTAACATTCATTTTTTATGTCTACTTGAAAGTACTCAAAACATGTCATACACGACCGTTCTTTATGTCTAGTTGAAAGTAATCAAAACAAGTCATACACGACCGCTTAAATGCATTATCAACATCGTCTTAACGAAATCGAATAAAAAAAGGGGTTTATGCCGTCAGAATGTTGTGCGATGAAAACCATTTTGCGACGGTTTGATGGGGACAAAAACAAGCGTTTGTCTTGAGAGGAGATTTAAAGAATACGAAAGCTCATTTCGGTCGATCAAAATTACGTTTTGACATAGAACGTCATTTCATCTTACAAGAAAGTCGTTTCTGTTCACAGAAAATGAAAGGACGAAATGAACATCATGAAATGAACATTTTGCTCAGAGTATGGTAGCTTGAAATCAATGGGTTGGCCATAGGGTTAGACGAAAGAAGGAGGATTTGTGGAATTTATCATTTGTATTCTTTCCGCAAGACATTGGTACGCATGGGAAATATTATACGCAAAACACATCACACGATTAATCCAGTTATAGAAATATCGTATCACATCTTAACACAAAACCGTCTATGTATGTAGATATCCATTATTATGCGCAAATTACAGAGCACTGTTGGTATCCATTGATACCTTACTTACAATTTCACAACATTTGTTTTGGAACAATACGGATAATATAATTCCAAATGAAGACTACAACATCTATATATGAAGACATCCATAAAGGTGCTCATTTGTAAGTGTATATAAATAGAGTCTAATAGAACATTACTGTAGATTGACACCAGAATCAGACTGCATCTGGCACCCGACATCTAAAATGATCAGATGGTGAGAGAGAGATCCTAAATCACTATCCTCAGTTGTTAGGCACCAGCCAGCCAACTTCGGCATCAGACAGGGTGTCCGTTGTTCTCATTTTGCTGCTCTGTCGCGGCCTCTGGCGGTCGTCGCGTGCGACCGGTGGCGTTCCGGCGTTTCATTATCTTGTAAATCACCCAGTCAATGACTTCGACGACGCTCAGTGCACTTGCACCCAGGAATAGACCCATATAGCCACCGAGGTCACCTGACAAAAACCTCACATTAACATATATTGCAAGCACCTTTTAAATTTTGATAGATGAAAGTCGAGCGGAGCTGAGTGGCTAACCACATAGTTTGTTAGTGAAAAGAAATACTTTCCAGCTGATGCAATCATATGATGGGTAAAATGGTCTGGGATGATGCAGCGATAAATCAGAACGTGTATTTCAGGACGTTGCAAGAACATGCTTAACTTAGGAATAATATGATATATATGACCATCATATACTATGTCAAAGTGAACCATGTTACACATGTTGTCTGCGAAACTGAGGCGGAAGTATGCTTTAATTATGTATCTATGTAAAGCGCCAGCCAAACAGTCCATGTCAATGGAGTCTGTGGTTTCCATAAACGCACAGTTTCTATGCCCAAATAGCGAAATCGGTTTCCAACTGACAAACAGTTTCAATACGCCCTTTTTCCACACATAGTATGCCATTGATCAGGCATGGATTCTACAAACGTAATACGTATGACATATTATTATGGACTATCCTTGGTCTGACTTAATCATGACGTACAGCAAAGTGCATTACTGTAACACTAATGTTCACGACCGTCAGCCTTGTATATACCAACCAACTACACTTATTCTACTATGCAGTGGGAAACGAAAACGAAATGTAAGATAGAACCGTTATACGCGAGGTGGGTGACCGTCGGTAGAACTGCATCCTGGTCAAAGAATTTGACAGGGCCAAAGAAAAGTATGAAATTCTGCTTCTACGGAGTGCTGAGCAATAGGTTGCCGGTCCACTATAGGACGTTATGTCGTAGTTTCGTGATTTTAGGTTGGATTTATTTTTGAAGTTCTTTCTAACGATCATAAACATATATATATGACAACTGATTAAGTATACCTCCAAAGTCGGGCAGATCATATGCGACCGTCTGCGTGGTGTTCTCTTCTCGCAGTTGGGAAAAATAGACATCTAGCCGCAAGATATTCTGTCTGAAACGTAAATAATCACAGGACGTGTGTTGTCAGTGTTACAGTGTTCCGAATATTCTACAATGGCGTGAAAACCTATTAGCCTACATATGTTTAATTTGGTATTTGCATGATAAAGGTCTACGACAGGACATTATTATGATATAAATATATTATAATATATATATATATAAATATATATAAATATATATATATATATACTAAGCGAAGAGAACAATGTCAGATGCGTAGATACATACAGTTTTTATCGAATATTTTACTGCCCTGAGTCTGAAATACAGAACGTGCTTACTGGACATAGTTGGCGTCAATTATAGCAACATCGCGAAATCGGCGAAGATTTTCTTGCAACTCATGAAATCGATCTTCCAACTGCAGTCTTTGTTGTAGTATGTGCGATAGAAAGACGTCCATCTCTTGCGAGAGACCTTGAAAAAATTCTTCCAGTACGTTCTGCAAGGCAACGAGCAGTATGAGATATGGCAGTCCAGCTGAATGGAGTTCACATGGAGGGAAAGGGCCAGGGTGGGTATAGTGTCCAAGCCGGCCGCGAAAAACTCGGATAATAAACCGCTGCACCCGCATTCTATTCTCGACCATGTTTCTATTCAGTTCTGCCTATACTTTTTTATGATTTGAAATAAGCATGATACACATATGACCGCTCCAAGTATGCTAACGTATGTTGGTCTGACATATGTGTGAATGCTCTCGACAAACTCGGTGCAATACAATTACAGGTCAAACGCCAGATTGGTAGATAAATAATATGTAAGTCCATCATCTTATAGGCAGAAGGAACAGATGTCTGTGACTCATAGTACTTGACATATCGCGCATTTGTAACACAATAACATGGATCAATGTCTGATGAATACACTAGCATACCTGGATACGTTCCTCGCCATCTGATTTGAGAAATGACGCCACGTTGGGTATTGAGAGGTCACCGTAGTAGGCCTCCTGCCTCGGCCTGACCAAGTCTGCGCTGTCCAGGTCAGCGACAGGCTCCCTCCAAAGGTATAAGGCTTTGGCTCTCTCAGGAAAGACGCCACGTGCTTCCGGTTGGCTGAAGTAGTCCCCTAGTTGTATGACGTCATGAAGACCTGTCATATATGCCGATATCAAGGTATCCTTGAGTTCATCAAATTTATTGAGTCTCGACGTCACATATGATCGCTCCAAGTAGCCCTCAGTGTCTCGTATGAGGCTCCAGAAGGTCTGATTCACTCGCTTACTCAGGGTGGACTCCATTTCTAACTTCGTCATTTCCAAAGAAGAGTATTTACGGTAAATTTCCTTCATCTCGCGTCCTAAAATTTTGATTGCATCAAACTGGATTTTTATTGAACGGCCGGTCAGTTTTTTGTAATATATGTCACGCTCGATTTTACTTTTGTTAATTGAAAATGCATTAAGAAAAGTGTGGTAGCCAGATAGGCAATTAATGACGGTTTCCAGGTCGGCTTGATACTTCAAAATAAACCTATCTGCATATATTGAATTATTGACATATTTTTCGGCCACATTGTCCATATAGATAGAGGACGAGGGCGGCATGCCCGTTGTGACGTCTTCTTCAGTGATGGGTTCCGATGTGCTGCTCTCAAATCCAATCGAGTTTTTTCGCACGTACGGCGGAGCCTGAAGTTCGCCAAGGGAGTTCCTTAAAGCTCCCGTTACGTTTGCGCGGAAAAAAGCTATAATTGTCTCACTGTGATAAAGGATTCTATAAGCAGTGATGCACTTCTGTTTCTGGTCTTTACCGTAGACAAGGGTCGCCGGAAGCTCAATCGCCTTGACCGCGCGATCTCGTGCAGGCCACATATCAATCTCCGTTTCAGTAAAACGTGACGCTTGTATTTGAGTGGTGAGGGCGACGAACGCATTGTCTATGACAACGCGCAATGCCTCAATTCCCTCGTCGATATGACGTAATGTCTGGTTGCGCGTCTCCCGCGTGGTAACCGTATACTCAGGGTTCGCGGCAAGGGCTCGGGTGCGGAGTACCACTTCCGACACCATCTTTATCACATCCCGCAGCATAGCCGCCTGCGTGTCGCGATCCAGCGCAAGGTGGGTTTGATACGCTTGCTGGTAGACATCACTGTCCGCGTACAAAGAACCCATGTCCTGTTGCACTTTAGACAACAATACTGCCACAGCGCTGTCGATTCTCGTGAACAGCGACGTCTTTTCAGAGAAGACGTTAAACCTCAGCAAGCTGTCGATACCCTTTAAAGAGTCCTCCACGGCGGAGATCTGATTGAGAACATCGGGAAGATGACTTCCAGTGACCCGGTGTCTCACCTCCAGCGCCTTTTGGTAAGTTTCCGTATCCTTCTGAAGGTCACGGAAATAGCTGACGACCAATTCGGACAGCGGAGTAGTTGATAGGTCATATCGGTATTCAGTGGTGGCACAGGCCCCTACACATCCTTTACTGTCCCCCACTGGTGGCGTAGTCCCGTTGGGAGGATCATCTGTAAAGAGTAGTTATATTTATTCGACGTCTAAATCCGGGGTAAAGAGGCCCATAGCGTGCCCTTCTTAATTTTTGTGTCGAACCCCTCTCTTTTATCTTGTATGCGGGCGCTCAATGAAACTTTGATGTCAAGTCAAGTTTAATTCCTCTTTATATATTTGTCATATCTCTGATACATATTCGTCTCCAGCACATATCCTGCGGTAGTAGAACATTCCTTCATGGAACCCTTAGTAAACTTAAATTTTCAATGTTTTTCCTGGTTCCGATATTGTTCATCCGGTTTTGACGGAAAAACAGAAACTTCGGCCAACATAAAATATGTCGCCAAGTACACAGGCATTTAATTTGCCCGTTGGATAATGATAATATTCGAATTGTTTTTTGAAATAATATATCGACATATTGTTCGATCTGTTTTAGTGTCAACATGTTTATATCTATCTTGCATATTGCAGGTTTGACCGAACAATCGCCAAAAGAATTTTTTTTTGAGTTTTTTGTACACTACATGATTGTTTTTATGTCATGACCTCAATATATGATTGACACCTGCAATATTCATGTTTTCCATGTTTCACATACAGTTGTATTAGACGTATGGCGCAGATTGATGTCGATAGACGGGTGAAAGGTGTGCTACGTCACCACATATACCACGATGCCGTAAAATTATAAAATGGTCTTAAACGAAGTTTAACGCGAGGCGGTTCCTAGAGAATATTACATCGCAGGCTTTGTCTTTAGGCGAGTTCGTGTATTAATATTAGTGACGGTTGACTACACGTGGTCTTACCTTGTAGAACGCATGAGAGGTAAATCTCCATATCGCAATTTGGTTCAAAGCCTGAAGTAATAAATTGAATATAGGCGTGGGAGTAAATATCGAACCAGATGTGAAAGTAGACGCAGTAGTAGAATTGCCGTTAGATGAGTAGTCGAAATGCAATTAGAAGAGTACATGTTCATGTATAGATGAAAAATATATGAGGTTAATGTCGCATCAACGAAAGTTTAGCCATTTTTATTTAATTATACAAAGTATATATATTGTAATCTGGTAATATTTTATTATTTGGAAACTGTAGTTTGAAATATGGAAAAAAAATCTTGAGACCATACCTCAGACAAAGCTTGTAGTAGGCCATAGCATGCCCGACAAGGAAGACCAGAACATATATTTATACTGACCCTTTCTATTTCGATATGGTACAATAGTATTAAGTGTGATAGCAGAACACCCCACCTTTCATGTGAAGGTCGTCACAGTGGCACCGCCTTTCCAGAGCTTCAGTCTCGTGTTGTTGCATACAGCGAGAATACGTGTAACTCTCGTTGCGGTAGTAGGAGAGGTCTTTGGTTCCACACGTGCCGTAAGGAGGCGGCTTAAAGACCATCTGTGAAACAGAACATGACGGTGGAGGTGATATTTTTGGCAATCAACAGAACTAAACTACACAATTCGTTGTCAGTGGCTTCAAATCTGCGGAGAACGGTCGTTGTATTTTACTTGATTAAAGTTAGCAAAGAATGTGCAATTTTGGAATATATCGGATTTCTCGCACTGACTTGTGATATAAGTTCATCGGAACTACGCATATATTGACAACGATGTTTACCAGAAACTCAACTTATCAGGTGGAACACTTCCGGCTAAAAGAGTGTGTGTGTATAATTCAACTTAGTGACGACAAAAGATATTTAGGCACGGTGTGACTGGTGTGTTTGACAAGGTTTAAATTACGCTTTGACTATTGCTTTCAATAAATTGACAGTGCGATTTGACTGTTAGTTCAGTGAGTTGAGAGTGTGGTATCACTATTGCTGTGATAGGTCTGAGGTACGACGTGAAGAAAACTTACGTTAGTGAGAGCCAAATTTGCGAGCACGTGTTGTCCGGGGCCTAGATTGAAGCCAAGGTCCTTCATTAGCGAAACGTCATCTTGTTGGTGAAATAACACCTGAAAGGTCGAAAGCAAAATTGGAGAAATGCTTAGAGCCTGTACCCCAATGGTGAGCACTGAGGTATAGGAAGTGTAGTCAACCATTCTAAAGAATACAGAGTGTTTCTATGAGTATATAAGGGTCTACTTATTTATCTGTAAAATCAGGTCATTATATTGAATTTCAACGCAATAAATACCGGGGTTGAATTGCCTGTGCTTCGAACAACGTGATCAAGAAGTACACAGAGATCAAACTGCTATGTTGCTCAGGTAATCAGATGGTTACGAACAATATCATATATGTCCCTTACACTATTGCATAAATAAAAGTCTTCATAACAAGGAGACAACCTTCGACGGACTGATTGGCATAAATAAACTATTGATGTTTGTAGAACAGCAGTCGCACAAAAAAACACAGTCTGAAGAGAATATACACCGAAATAGTTACAGTGGTTAGTTATAATGTTTTATAACTAACCACTGTAACAACTGATTTTGCCGATGTTCTTACATGTTAGCTTCTAATGTCAAGACAGTTGTGAAACTGCAGTAAAAGTAATGTACGAAGAAAAGGATTATGGCACGTACTCTCGGTTGATTAATTGAAAAAGCAAAGTTTGTATCTTCCTTGGTTGATCTTCGCCTCCAAAACTCGCTTGCAAAAGAAGACCCGATATCATGAAATAGCGCGTAGCACATACGTGGCCCCTACCTTGACACCGAAAACGTCAGCAACATCAGGAATGTACTGGTAGCTGGCGATATCCAGCCAAAGCTGAAGTCCTGCGTCCCTACCTGTGAAACAACGATATTAACATGGCAGGCAGTCAGCAGTAATGCAAAGTCGATGGAAACGTGGGCGGAGACAGAAGTTGAGTCAATCCCCATGGCAAGGAGATGGCACGAGTTAGGAATATCGAACGTAAAAAAATAGAAATAATGTGAATTCTAAGGCAATGTGGTAGGGATAAGAGACCTTTGTAGACGCCAATGACTACGAGAGTGGTCTTAATATAAATTGGAAACTATGAGCATGGATATGTACACAACAAGCATGAGAGCGGGGTTTTCAGACACGATCGGATATACCGTCGAGATCACGTCGATATACCGTCGAGATACCATCGAGATACCGTCGCGATGCCGTTGAGATGCTGTCGAAAGAGCTCGCGATTACGTCACAGGCATTAAGAGATCAGAGATGTGTACATTAAATATGGCGTCACACACAAAAGAAAGTGTATAGCAGGCCAGATGCACTAAAACTTTATTGACTTGGTATTGATGGTATCAGAGATAAGATAGGTAGTAATATATTAAAGTTAATGGCAAATATGGTATGTAAGAATAGACAGGAGCAAAAAACAGAACTAAGAAAATACAACTAATGATAGAGTTATCGCATACGCACATTACAAACATAACAATGCCGTACATTATACTATATGTGTTATATATATATGTATATATAAATAATGTTATCTGAGACATGAAATGCACTCATTAATGATTATTGTCCAAAATGAATAGCATCTCACCGGTAGATATGGCTTGGAGGGTGGTTAGGTTGTTGCCGTTGAATGTAAGACATCTTCCCATGTCAGTCACTGCTGCCTTCTCTAGCTGGTTGCCGCATGGTGATCCTGCCCACTCACAACTAAACAACGTAAAGAGAAGAACATAAAGCTTCGTAACTATGTTTTTTGTGGCAATGCACACAATACTAGCTACGATTGTACAAACACAAAACGTGTACGACGCAACTTACGTAAGGACCATGTTTCCTGATACCACCTTTGAGACTTCCGAAAGGCTGACGTTACCTGCCAAGTAAATAAAACATGAAATAGATAGATATGGCAAATAGATATGGCAAATATAAGTAGATGAATAATGGAAGAGAATGAATAAAGAATGGAGTAGAGCCGTAAAATAAACCAAGGTGACAGCGGCGTAAGCGATCCCAAAAACGTCTTATTTTAAAAGTCTCTATTACATAGCCACAAATTGTCTTTCAGGCAGGATGCATGCTGTGAGCACCACATGTATTAAAACATCAGAAGAACAGATTCAAGAATTTAACCCATGTCCAGGTCCCATTTAGATAACAATTTGATATTAAATGCAAGAAATGTGTCATTGACATTCAGCGACTTGACGAAGGTGCAAGGGAAATGAAACCGAAAGCGAAAATCCAAGGATGGCGTGTGCAAATAGCCATTCATCTTGTGAGTACTTCGTGATTACTATGTTCAAACGCTGAGCGATACTGTGATGTTAACTCAAACCCGCAATTTGTCTGGGTAGAAAGGCTAGTGGCTATGTTGAGTTCATACGAATTCATGTCACTGAACGCAACACTAACGACTGATACTTATAAAACGATTTAATCTAAAAGCCAGTGGAATGGCCAATGCTGTACCCAGTATGATTGTCTTATGAGGCTTTAGGAAATGCAGCACCAGTTTTGCCGCGTACAACGCCCGGCTTTTGGAGTTGAATTAAACATTGGAATCTGAACTAGATACTGCCATCTGGAGAAAGTGTTATATTCTATTAATATTATGCTAATTTGCTTTCAGTAGGGTCATATCATTCTTACCCATTTGAGAGATAACATATTTCCACGACTGCCGATTTAGCCAATTACCGATGGCTTCATTGTGTGGTGCGTCTTCTAGCCACTTTGCACGCATGAAGCCATCGAGCGGGACCTCCGGCTCCTCGACCTGGGCGGCGGTGGGCCTGAGAACCGGGTCAGCCTCAGCGGAACCTCTTAATTCACGGAAGATTACCCCCATCATAGGGAATTCATCATCATCAACGGTTGCATCAACATTATTGATGTCTGCCGTGCCTGTATTTGCCTTTCCTTGGCCGCCAATAAGAAAAGCAACTGGTGTGGCGGCTGCCACCGTGGCAGCTGTCACCCTAGCAGCCGTAGCCGTGGCAGCCGTCACCGTGGCAACCGTCACCCTGGCGCTCTCAGCAGTTTGAGCTGAAAACATTTACATGAAAGTGTTAGGCTCCGTGGCTAAATGTTCCGTGGTTTAATATAATCGAAGCTAGAAATTAGTTGTAAATGTAATCAGTTCTATGACACATTTATATATATATATATTTTTTTTTTTGTATAAACTTTATTTATTTAACGAGGTTACCGATGGCGAATACACATATCAACGGCCACCTCAACATGTAACAAAAAAGTGGTTGTGGAGTTGAGGTTAAGTCATTAACAAGTACAGTTGATCAAACATACAGAAAGTTCAAATTCAATACAGTGACAAAGATTTTGTGGCATGCAACCCTGAAAATCAAATCGACAGCATAGCTCTTAAATAAACCGACCTGTTCCGGAGATGAAAGTTTGTACTGCTTTAAATAATTTAGTATTATCTTCAAGATTAACGTTGGAGGAACCGAATAAGAGGAGATTGCAGAGACTAGCGAGTTGATTCTTAGATGCAGCCGTAAGATCCAAGATAAAACCATATTCAACAACGAAGGAGATACCATTTAACAGTTCATTGCGAAGGTTGTTATATGTTGGACATTGTAGTAGGTAGTGGATTGAATCTTCAGGTTTTTTAGTACAACCGTTTTGACAGTATTTGGTGGGGATGAAACCATAGTTGTACCTATGAGCGTTAAGGCCACTAAGGCCAAGACGCAGTCTGCAATGATTGACGGCTGCATAACCCGTAAACATGTCATACAGTACATTGCGCGAATTGAAAAAACGTTCTTTATATGAAGATTTAAATGACATATATGACCCCGACTGCCTCAGTTCGGGCGGCAAGTTGTTCTATGCGCGAGTTGTGCTCCACAAGAAAGAGTTCATAACATAACTCTTTTTACAGCTTAGTATGTATAAATCAGTACTTCTGCGGAGCACATGATGAGAAATATCTGAGATCTGAGGTGGAACAAGAGACGAGAGGTAACTCGGAGATAAATTGTTAATCATCTTATATAGCAGACAGAGACTAAAATAAGTGCGTCTGGTAGATAACAGTTCAACAGCAGTTTCTGCAATCAGTTTAGCATTAGACGTGCTGGCGTATGCCCTCGTCGCCGTGAGTAATGCCTGGCGCTGCACGCCCTCTATTTTTTCGCTTTGATACTTAGTAAGGTTGCCGTGAAAGACAGGGGTGGCGTATTCTAATAGTGGTCTAATATGCGTTTTATAAACGCATAACTTGGTTTTCCTATCAACTTGCCTAGGCATACGCTTCAATAGAGCAACAGACTTAGAAGCTCTGCACACCATGTTGTTAACTTGTGTATCCCAGTTCATGTTTCTGGTGAGAGTGACACCAAGATGGGTATGACTGTCTACGCGCCGTTGGTTGAACCCAGGTACAAGTCTAGTTCATTAGGTCTCTGAAGCTTCTTACTTAAAGTCATATATACTGTTTTCGTCGGATTAAAAGTTATTCTCCAATGGGAGGCTCAATTTGATAAATGTTTCAAGTCGCGGTTAATTACCTGCGCGTCGATAGCACTGTCGAGAACAAAGAACAGAGATGTGTCGTCCGCGTACAAGAATACGTCACATTCGATGCCTTCGACTATATCGTTGACAAAAACAAAAAATAACAGGGGTCCCAATATGGAACCCTGAGGTACACCGGCATTGATCGCTCGGCTCTCGGAGGTAACACCATCTAAAACTACCCGTTGTCTGCGATGATTTAAATAGCTTTCAAGCCAGTGTAGTGAATCTCCCGTTATCCCAAAACTCTGTAGCTTATGCAGAAGCCCATAATGGTATACTCGATCAAACGCTTTAGATACATCTAAAAAGACCATGACGGATTCCTTATTTTTTTTCAAGGGAACTGTAAATTTTGTGAGTAATATACGTTAGTTGATTTACTGTGGAGTCGTTTCGTTTAAAACCAGAGTTTCTCCAGGTCAATAAGTTATGTTTGATAAAATAGTCATGGACTTTGTTATATACAATGCGCTCCATGGCTTTCCCAACACACGACAATAACGAGATTGGACGGTAGTTGCTCTTAGACTGCTTATCATCTTTCTTGAACACTGGGGTAACATTAGCTTCTTTCCATAACCTCGGGAATGACCTGGATGATAAACTGCGATTGTACAGATCAGATAAGGGTTGTGAGATTGCAGCGGCTGATTCCTTTAACATTCTATTACTAAAATTATCGGGACCGTTTGCCTTATTTATATTCAGATTGTTTAAGACAGAGTACACTTTGGCGGATGTAAAATGTACATCGGAAAGTCTTGCAGAGGTCTTGAATTGCATGGGTGGTAAAGCAAAACCGCCGTCTACTAGGGGTAACGTAGAGTTCAAGGAAAAAAAATCGTTAAATAGATTAGCCTTACATCGGGGCTCAGCGTACATAACTCCATTATCTAGTATTGATGGAATACCAGTATTGACTTTGCCGTTATAAAACACTTTACAGAGCCGAAAGAATTCTTTTGATACAGTGGCAGGATCTTGGAGACGCCTAGTGAGTCTAGCATAATAGTTCTCTTTGGCGCGATCAATCTCTACATGAGCCTCACGCCGACAAGTTACGTATAAACTGTAGCGATGGTCAGATTTGCATTTGGAAAAGCGCTTATATAACCGATCTCTCTTCCTGATGAGCCTCTTAACATTTGCAGTCATCCATGGTTTGTCTTTACTTTTAACATTGATTGACTTACTTGGTACATAGAGGTCAACTGCCCTTTGAAATATCTCATACCAATAGCGTGTACAGTCATCTACGTCATCATATAAGTTAATACCCACATGCCAAGGGGCATCGGACAGATATTCCCGCATTGCTATAAAATCGGCGTTTTTGTAATCATATATCTTTCGTTGGAAAGATCCTCCCTGACTACGGTTGTTTTTTAACAGACAATATACTAAGTGATGATCTAGGTTACAAATTGGGGGAATAACACCACTGTTGCAAATACATGATGGAGAATCCGTTATGACAAGATCAAGCAGCGACGTGCTAGTTGGGGTTATGCGGGTTGGCTTAGTTATCAGTTGATATAAAGAATTATTATTTACAAAGTTAACTAGGCGGTATTTTAAATCACTATCACCATGAGAGGCGTCGAACCTAACACACTTATCATTAAAGTCACCTATGATAACAACAACATTAGAGTTATTTGCAGTTGCTTCGTTGAAAGACTCCTGTAAATTGGACATGAATTCACTGACGGATTCTATACAAGCATTCGGGGGACGATAATAAGCACCCAGAAGAGCCTTTCCATTCGAGATCAAGACTTCGAGCCAAATGGACTCAGTGTTATTTTTCTCTAGGTCAGGTCGGCGTTGAGCAGAGAGGGTGTCGCGAACATACACGAGCACCCCACCTCCCTGTCGGTCTCTATCATTGCGGAATATTTGATATCCCGGCAGCTCAATGTCTTCGTTCAGAATAGTAAAGTCAAGCCATGACTCACTGATGCATATGATATCAGCCTGCTTGCTAACAACAAGTAAATGATACACTTCATCTAATTTATAATAAGTCTGGCTGATGGGCACATAATTAGAGACAGAGTCTGGTTGGCTGACTATACTCCTGGCGTTAAGGTGATAAATACTGAGGTTACCAGACACTGGCCCGGGGTTTGGTTGTATGTCACCACACATGGTTAAGGGCATGACGATGGTTTGGAGTTGAAGAACTGAGTGAGTTCATCGGGACAGTCGCCCGTGCGCGATATGAGTTGGAGAGACATTCACTGCATTGCTTAACCAAAACATCACCACAGTTTTTTTTGTCACAATAACACGAACGAAAAATATAACATGCAACAATATATAACAATTAGCGACGGCTTAAGGCCGTCTGCGCACACACACTGCCAAGCCCGATATCAGGCATGGATAGATAAAACATAAACACCCAGAAAAACCCAACAAGGCAGGACACAATTGGTTTAAAGACATTGCCTGCCAGGTAATCCATTTCAAGATCGTTTACAAAACACAACACATGTACTAGCACCACGGGCAATAACAATTTGCTAGTACAGCTCAAGACTCAGTATTTCTCAGTATGACTTTGTATAACTTTGTGCGGGAGGAGCGAGGGGTGGGGTTTAGGGGATGCGGGTGAGGGGGGAGGCCTGGCGGTTCAAGCGGGGCGTGGGTTTAGGGGTACAGGTGGAGCGGGAGTCGCGGGCTGCAGCCGGTGAGCTATAAGGTGACATAAATGCTCGTTTCCTACATTCCACACTGCAGAATGAGGAAATGTTACACTGCAGGCCTTTGACACTAGCCTTCACTGCGTCACACAGTGTGTTGGACAGTTTCTTGTCAAGGTAGGCCACTGGGCCGGAGAAGCAGGCGATGACCATCACATTGGGACTACTGGCCTTCAGGATATCGTGGCAGACCTGTCTCCCGCAACCGATGTCACTGGAATCCTCGTAGTCCCACTCCTCTGACGTTGCGCCTTTAAGGTGGTACGCCGCACAGATAACCGGTGCAGCCAGGGTGTTGGCGTCAAGGAGAGCCGCCTTGTACGCGGCACGGACGTCGTTGACAGATCCCACCTTCACGGCTCTAGCTGTCACCGTTGTACGGTCGGCCGTTCTCTGCTCGTTGTGAAAGGATGTTGATTGGGCTTCCTCCAACTCCCGGGCTGTCAAGAACAGGAGGTCCCGGGGTGTAGGACGGACCAGCTTGTGGTGATACTTGCTGCCGTTAACAAATAGCGAGTCGTGCACGATGCGCGTCCGGACGCTGGGCGAGGCTTCGTGCGCCCGGGACGCCAGCTCTCCCAGATGGCGACGGCGCTCCCGCAGCAATGATGGGAATTGGGGGGTGATTTTAACGCCATGTTTCGGCTGTTTGAGCGACTTGCCAAAGAACTTGAGGTCGTCAGCTGTCTTTGAAGAGGACAGCTTCGCAACGATTGGTCTCGGCTTGGACCCCGCCGGTGAGCGCGGCCCTATTCTGTGGGCCCGTTCGAAGGATAGATTTGGGTTCTTAAATCCCTCTTTGAGCAGAATATTCCTTATCTTTTGCTCACAGTTTTCGTCTTTGTCCTTCTGGATTAGCACGTTATCCCTCATGGATCGTGATTGCAAGTCCAGCAAACCTTCCCGAAGGTAGGTAATCTCATCATTTTGTTTACAAGTTAGTGCCTTTAGGATGTCTATCTCCGTCTTCATGAGGGCTACAAGGGCACGTAACTCACTTGTGCTTCCAGTCATGTCTTCTGTTTCGGCTGATAATAAGATTAGCTGATCCGTGTGATTTTTATCCAAGGCGTCAACTTTCTGCTGAAGGTCGGCGATCGACAGGGAATCGTTGCCATCTGTATTGTTGACATCCGCCATGTTGTCGTCAGGCAAGTAAGATGGCGGTGATAGGTCGAGCACACTTGAATTTTCAAACGATGATTTCTTGAGTTGTGTAAGTTTTACGCCGTCACTTCTAGTTCTTTTCCGTTTTCTACCCATTCAGAAGAAATTTCGGAATGTTTTCAGTCGTGTAGTTGGCTACAGACGGCTAATATTTCGTGTTTTGCCACAAGGTGCTTCGTGTCTGACCTACAGTGGACGCATGCGCACTTCGTCTGCGCATTTATATATATACACATATATGTATTATTATTTATTTAAGTCAATTGGTACAACACAGGTGCGCATTGATACAACACTGGTCACATGCATTCGTTATACACAGGATAGGCGCTTACACTTATACATTAAATCATTTACATAACAAATAAAAATGCTGTAATATCTCGTAAGTCAGAGTGGTGGCCATTTAATATCATTCCGCATCTAGAGTGGTGGCCATTTAATATCATTCCGCATCTTTCCCATTCTAAAGTTTGTTTGAGCTCATTGAGAAATTTAGACAGACGTGGGATATCATTATTCTTTTTCTGAGTATAAATATGCTATTTCGTGTATATTAATATGCAATTAATAAGTAACATAAACTTGTCATACTTCCTTATATAATGAAACATTCCTTGTTAACTTTTTTCCTTGGTTTACTTGGTTTTAACAAATATTCAAATACATGAATCAAGCAGATCTATATTTGGATCAATGTTTGGTTCATGTTTTCGAGACATTTATGTAGCGTGGATTTTGAGAGTAATTTACCTGGCGATACACAGGGATCCTGGTCTACTCTGACATCGTCAATGGCCAGAAGTCCGGGACCGCCAAAAGCATACACCCTCAATGAATAAGTCCCGGGGGGCAAGGGCACGACCATATCCACCCATTCGTATGGCTGGACGACATTCCCAAAAGAATAGAACGGCATTTCGTCAAAGACTCCGCTCATAACTAAATCAAAATTGCATTGTGTGCAGAAGGCCTTGTAGTGCAAACACGACCCTCTCGGAATTGTTTCGCTGATGCTTTCCATCAAAGAAGTGGCGTAGTCCGAAGTAGAAATCTGCATGTAGCAGCTGCCGGTGGCGCCATCTGCTGATCGAGATAACACTGTGTGGTTGAATAATGTCAAGATAGGAGAGTAGTACATGAGTGCATGATAACAGAGCAATGATAAAATGGAGATAAGACGGGTAAGGTATTTTATGGGAGCAGCCACGAATTACGATAATTGATGGAAGGGGGACATGACTACCGTTTAAAGCCATAGCATTTTTTCTTCAGTAATAGTTGCAATTAAGTAAGTTGAAATATCGGTTTTTAAGTTTGTATTGCATAATTAGAACCTACTATTTTAGGCAGTAAATAAAGGACGTGTTCTGCAAACACCTTCTGCTCGACCAATCAGTGTGCACCACGTCATCAAACATTGATTCGGTTTGATTTGATTGGAGTTTATCAGCACTTTCATCCTGTAGGGCTACATCGTGCAATATCAGTTCAGTCAAATATGATAACATCACTTGTTAGGTAGTGTAACAAAGTTACCATGAATCACAGGCACAGTAAATCGACTGAAACAGAGGGCGGGGGGGTCCGCACGGCCTACTAATAAACAAGAAGGTGTCCAACTCAGCCCGCTGAGCGCCTACCCACCCTCGCTTCAAGACCCCAAAGCCCCCTGTTACCGGCTTTGCCTCTTCCGCTCAATGCCGTAATCTGCTTCCCGGGTATCTTTATCTTGCTTTTCAGCCAAGAAACTACATCTCAAACTCACCTAGACACCACGACACAAGCATTTATTCCGCTTACGAGGTAAACCAGCGCTATCCCTCGTTCCCTGGTCGGCCATTTCGCGCGACAACGTGAGATTTCAGCCGTGATTTTGAAAGGGACGACTGTGCTTGGCCAGACCGCGAAAGTTTGAAATTACGGTGACAGCGTGTGTTTCTTATGGCAAGCCGATGTGGAATTTAATAGAGCAGTCGCACACATGTTCAAATATTTGCACATGTCCCAATAAAAATGTTCAAATTAATTTTACATATGTTCAAATTAATTTTACATATGTTCAAATTAATTTTACATATGTTCAAATTAATTTTACATATGTTCAAATTAATTTTACATATGTTGAAATACATTTTACATAGGTTCAAATTAATTTTAAATATGTTCAAATACATTTTACATTTGTTCAAATTAATTTTACATTTGTTCAAATATAATTTTACATATTTGAACATACGTGCCATTCATTTGGATACATGTATAATTTAATTACACATAAGTCCAATTCCTTTAACAAATGTAACATTGAATTGTCCCAAATAACTTATGTTCAAATAATTTGTCCATAAATTACAATTGACTTCTACATGTGTCCAATAGGTACAATTTCAAAATTATTGAGACCATTAAATCAACCGTGAGTGGTACCCGAATATGAAGCATTTCTCGCCAAATGGAGGCAGCTGCTTCCGGGTATGAAGCCCAGCAGGCTCAAACAGGTAATTAATGCATACATAAAAGGATAAACTTATTACGTATACAAGCTCTGCAAGCATAATCGGAGCATGTAAATTGTACATGTAACAAATCGTGACACCATGTCTTTGAAGGGAGTAATATTAACATGATCAAATTCCAGGTTGAATGTAAATCGATGCTGAGACCCAGGTGCCTTACCGCGTGGTTTAATTAACCTTATCAACTAGACTCATGACTCCATTTTCCAAGCATACAAATTAACTTTTTTCAGACTATTTAGACTCTGCGGTGACTTAGACCCTTGAGTGTTTTTCAGACTATTGAGTGTCTTTCAGACCCTTCTAGAGTATCTATTACACCCTGAGTGTCTCACACTCCTTTGCCTCGTTCACACCCCTGGCTATATCTTACAATGTCGGTGTCTGTCGGACCCCAGGTATTTGTGGGACCCATAGGTGCCTCTCGGACCCCAGGTATTTGTGGGACCCATAGGTGCCTCTCGGACCCCATATTTCTGTCAGATCCTATAGGTTTCTGTCGGACCCCATGTATTAATTTCTTTGCCCGTAAAATTATGATACGTCGTTAAATTAGCATATGAAAGTTACGGTTATGCGCTCGTAACTCGTAAAACCAGGCCCAGAACTTCTGGCATAAGATTATTTAATCTGAATCATCATGAATTAATCATATCAGGATATTATTAACCACATAAGACAGGGAAGATATTAGTAATAACTGCGATGGAACCTTAACCAAAATATGACCTAGGCTTCTGATATTCCCTGATTTTTGCCTGATTTTTTTCTTTTTTTCTTATGAAATTCCCAGGTTTTTCTCTGCAAGGAATTTTTTTTCATCTTCCGTTTTCCTGATCTGTAGGAACCCTGATATGGGCATATTTAGATATGCGGAAATGATTTGAGCATTTGTGCAAATGATTTGAACATTTGTGAAAATGATTTGAACATTTGTAAAAATGATTTGAACATATGTGCAAATGAATTGGACATGCGCAAATATTTGAACATCAATGTGCAAATACTCCATTAAATTTCACTTTGGCTTGCCATCGCTTGTGATTGGAAGCAGCCAAAAGTAAACCGGAGGTTATATCAGACTCGTAATGGTCGATCAGGGAACGAGGGATAGCGCTGGTTTACCTCGTAAGCGGAATAAATGCTTGTGTCGTGGTGTCTAGATGAGTTAGAGATGTAATTTCGTGGCTGAAAAGAAATTACCCGGAAAGCAGATTACGGCATTGAGCGGACGAGGCAAAGCCGGTAAGAGGGACTTTGGGGTCTTGAAGCGAGGGTGGGTAGGCGCTCAGCGGGCTGAGTTGGACACCTTCTTGTTTATTAGTAGGCCGTGCGGACCCCCCCCCCCCCTCTGTGTCAGTCGATTTACTGTGCCTGTGCCATGAATAACTGGATGAATTTTGCACTTAATCCGCATGAAGGATAGGTTCTCCAGATGGCTGTTCAATGTTCGGACAGAGTTCGCTTACTAAACGTTCATTAACCAGTGAATGCGGTGCACACTTACCACAAGCTCGAGTCCAACGATGCGTGGAAGAGTCCTCCGAGTCGACATAACCACACTGGTCAGCTGTATTGAAATCACAGCTGATCGTCCCATTGCGCACTGCAAGAGCTTGGTAAAGTACGCATGTCTTTCGAAGATCCCGATATGGATGCCACAAGTCGAACAATTTATTCAAATTGCCAACAATAAATGTGTCACATTCACAAAATGATATTTCAATTTGGGGTGTATCGCATCTGTCTTAGGGCTACGTCTATTGCCAGCGATGATTCTAGGACCTAATAAAATGACCGTGTAACATTTAACCGTTGTACGAATCACCCATTAGGTAAGATAGAACGCATGGAAGAGTAATCATGTCATCTTGGATACAAATGTTCTCGTTCCGCATTGTGATATTTGGCACTTTTTAAATTTCGAGGTATTAGGCGTTTGAACAACTGTAACGTGTTATTATGAAATATCCCAATGTCCAACGTCATATTTACTTAAAAGTAAAAAAACTGCTTCCTATATGTACCTTGTTCTCGGCATGTCCCCTGGTTAAGCTTGATGTTGTCTACGAAGGCCTGGTAGGTGGAGCTTAGTCCAGAGACACCTTGGAAGACAATGGCCCTCTCGCCCACTAAGTCCTGTATCGTGAGGTGCATGGTGTGCCAGGCCCGCCCCAAACCGTGGACATGCCCCGGGCCCTGATGCAGGCCCGGATGCGGGTTTTGAGCGACTACATCACCGACTACCATAATAATCTTGTCTTGAGCCTTGGTAAGGTAGCGTTCCCGAACCGCCACCTGGTGAGGTGTGAAAAATACACTACAGCATCACAACTCTCCGTAATAATGCTACATCGGGCATATAAAGTATTGAAAAGCGGCTCTCACAAAAAAGGCTGATGAAAACGACAATCCAGTCATAGCCTTAATGCCCAATTGGGCAAATCAGGGGCGGATCTAGCATTTTGAAAAGGTCGGGGGGGGGGGGTGAGTCCGGAGGCAAGCGGGCTCTTTAAAAAAAACGCAACCGCGGGGGTGGGGGAGGGGGATGTAGAAATTTCTCTATCCAATGTATTTCGTTGGAAAACCCTACTTTTACAAAGTATGCTCAAGTTCCCAGGGGGGTGGGGGGTGCAACCCTCCCTGACCCCCCTCACCTCCCTTAGATCTGCAATGGAAATACTACTGAACATACCGATGTACCGATGCATGGACCGAGGCAAATAGCTGTAAGAAAACTGACTGACCTGTAAATTGTTTTCGACCCATGTGTCAAAGGACAGGCAATAGCTTCCGTTGAGACTGATCCACGGAGATATGATACGACCCTTTCGCACAGGTACCATATCAATGGATGTTTCGTCGTGAATCACCTGGTCACCCTTGTAGGACAAACCCACCGCATAATCTAAAAGTGTATTGGGAATCACGCTCATTCGTCTCATGACAAAGATACGTTCGGGATTGGAATCAGGAAGAGGTTCCTTTTAGCAAAATGATATCCTTGGTAAGACGGCGATACCCGGTCCCGCATGATCACTGAGAAGGGCGTCAGGTCTCATTTCGAGTTGTCATTATAACATAACATACACAAAAACGCAACGTTTTGACCAGTTTTCAGAGAGGGACTGCCAATTATCAGAGTATGCGCATTAATTTATATACGGATTTGTCGTGCATAAAAATGATCCTAGTAATGATGACTGAGTCGCTTTGGCCTTGGCTTTTAATTGCTTCAGAGATAAATACACTTTAGTTAAATTTCAATGCTACATAGTACCGTGTCCTCCAACGAGGCTGGAGCGATAATCCAAAACAAATCCTCTTGCGGTATCAGAACCGTCAGTGTGAAAACACAAGGTCACATTGTTATTGAAGGTTAGTCGTTCTGGAGTCAGAAAACCGCAGAAGCAGGACTCGTCGCGGTTGGAGTCCTGGGACGAACAGGAACCGGAAGAGATGGAAGGAAATACCTGTATGGGCGAAGTGAATAGTTTACTGAAAATATCTGATTGGTTCGTATACTATAGCCAGCGCTTCCCGAGCTAAATCTTGGAACATAGCATAAATCACCGGAGAAACATGGATACCCGCAGTTATATATATCTTTTTATATCTTTTTATATAAATTCATTGTCTTCACTAATGTTTTTGTTCCCGCAGTGATATTGAAGCTCTCACGTATTCCGGTTCCATCCTAAAATGCTTCATGCGGGAGGCAACAAAGCTCAACGATATGTGGACAGATGATTTAAAAATAGTTCATACGTAAGGTGAATCAAAGTAGCACTGGTTATTAAATTCTATTTCCAAGGACGCACACGTGATTCTGTATTTCAACAAACTGTACAATACGCAGAAAGATGAGTCTCAAATAGTTCCTACCTTTACTGAATCCCAGTCGCAGTTGTTCTCAAACTCTACTTCCAGTAAAGCAAACGAGAGTGTAACTTGAGCGTCGGAGGGTTGGAGGATGACATAGGAACAGTCCAAGTAATCGTTGTAGGCGAGAGGGAAACCGGAGGAGGCGATGGAACCGCTGACGTCATAGTAACGGTTCTCACCGTCGCATTCTACATGACAGTTGGAAGATGAGACGCCATCAATTGGTCAGCTAGTCTGACGAGAAACGGATTAATTTAATGCAAAGCATTATTCTAGATCCACAAAATTAAACGTGATAGGCGTTAAGAAAAAAACTCGATCAAACTGATAAATCTGTGGCAAAATGGCGTACCCCACGCGACGTTGTTGGTCACGTGATCTGGGTGTAGCTGCATCTAAATTATGTCCCATAATTTTGCATTTCGTATTCGTGCTTCATATCGTAACCGTTTCTCTTCACCATGTGAATCATTCAAGCGCATGAACACATGTGCGTTACTTACTCGGATTACGGTAAGAAGGGGTTGACACGGCATCTTCAACGTTGTCCTTTGAGATCTGCTCCCACGTCATGAATGCGGAGTCCGTCTCCACCATATAGCTACACAACCCTTCATCGAAGTTACAGTTTGCAGGTTCGTTCTCGCCTGCTACAAATAGTGACGAGATACCACATGCTATTTATCAAGTTGCAAGAATGGCCACTGCAGGATTTTCTTATTGACTTATTTCCTGTTCAAGTTGCATTAAAGCAATCACCCACTAATTTGCGTGGATCTGAAATTTGTATCGATGAGTTACTCATGATACCGTGATGGGAGATAAAATCCTTGATTATAACAGACATTATTAATAAAAGAATAATAACAATAATAATAGCACGCCAGCGATGATTTTTTAACAACGTACCGGAAGTTCCTTGGAGTTTGCAGGCCTTTTGCGTAACAATGACGTCATCCAGTCCTATGTATGCCTCCTGTGAGTACCCCATGACAGCCTCAAAGCGCAGAGCGTGACCACCAGCTGGCATGCATATTTCGTGTTTTACCCACGTTTTGGTAGGCACGTCGGGCGGTTGGTAGGGCCTGTATTCCAGCCACAAAGCTCCCCCAGTGCCATTCGCCTCTTTAACTCGCTGCAACCGATGCAGTTGCGTAGGAGTTCCAGTCTTATTATCTACTCTGCTGACGACAAGCTGGGTCAAAGTATCGTAGTAAGTTGAGTGAACGATGGTCTTGAATGTGACGAAGGTCGGCTGAGAGAAGTTGTGAACCGGTGACAGGACAGTCGATTTATGTCCCGGTGTGCTATTAAGTCCAGTCAGGTACATCACTGACTCTGCAATGGAAACATATGTGAAGATTATTGCTTCAACTGTCAGCAAGCAGATGTAAATATATCATTTACCTGTGCGTGGCCCTTGGGAATATCAGGTCCAAAACCTGAAAATCCTGCAGTATGCGATAAAGAAGTTATCGCCTATTATGTTGACTTTCAAGCATGCATGCGGCATTGCTTTGGGTTGACAGATGGCAGAACAAATCTCTTACTGATGCAATGCAAAATATATGTGAAGATTATTGCTTCCACGTCTCGACAGAGAATTGTCGCACCTCTCTCGCGCGCGGCTCCTTGATACACGAAGTTCGGGCCGATGCCGATCCCGCGCGATGATGTAACCCCAGAGTTGTTGCTTATGTGAAATGTAAAAATGTCAACGATATACGATATATGTATATTGCAAAAGAAAATATAACTTTTGGACTTACCCTGGTCATCCAATGTCTCAGCCAATGTCCACCGCGCAGGGCTGGTGTCTTGCGTTGCACTGTAGCCACACATAAACTGGTCGTCAAAGCTGCAGGCCATGTGCGTGAACTTCACTGTTACATTGGAAGACATTATGACATTATGGAAGTGTGGATCGGCGTTTTCGGCTCACTTTTCTCCACATATTGCTATATTATACGGATATTATGTTGCTTGACAAACGTAACAATTTGGAATAGTGCAGTTAGTGCTATAACGACCTACTGAAAAGCGCTTTACGGCTCTTGCGAAGGAGGGCATGCTGTGCATGGATTTTATCTGTCACCGGCTGCGGAGCCAAATTCTGGGTAAACTATTTCGTGAGTACGATAATGATTACAATGTCTTTTGCGATACCGATGAATGTCGGAATGTTTAGTGGGTGCCACGATGGAGAAATATGGTGGTGGTTTATTATTTTTTAACTTCACATAAACCTATAACTGTTGTTGGACGTGAATGTCCTCCAGTTTTAGTACATGTAGTTGTTGAAAATTGGTTCAGTAATCGCATTATATTTGCTACAGGTAATTGCTCTAACTGCTGTCTTTTGGATGTTTGCTATAGATTCGCTTTTATATGCCTAAACTAATAGCCCATAATTAAGACACGACAATGTGACAAAGTCAGTTTTATGGCATTTCAGATTTACAGAGGTGACCCCTAGTGGTACTCTTCGAGATCATTTGTTGTTAAAAGTGTCGCCATCTAGTGTTGTGTATTTGTGTATGTACGTGGTGCCATCTAGTGAGGCACCGCTGTTTAAACATCCGCTTCCGTTTGGGGATATTCCATTCTTATTAAATTCGCTCAACGAGGAAGACTTCTTTTCGAACCAAAGGCGCACCAACAGATTAGCCTCTTTTTTCCACTTTGCCGTCCATCAGGTTAGTTTGTGGTACATTCCAGACGACGTTATATCACTCGTTATAGCTATTTTGAACTGTATTTCTAATATTAGAGACAATTCTTAGTCAGTTTTAAGCGTGGAAATATACCACGTGGGTATGCCGCTTTATGTCTCGAGCATTTGACAAAGCCGGTTGATTTAACTTTTAGGTGTTACATTTGGTTTTTGTTCAGTTCTGCTACAAATATATCAGTGTTATTTTGGTGATATGTGTCACTTATCTAAGGTAGTGACTTATTATAAAAAAGGAGGGTATTTTTAAAAAAGCGATATGACATTAGCATTTCAACAATTTGACAATTGTTGTAACTTTATGGTTTAGACCTTTAATTTAATGCCTAAAGTCAAAGTCATAAATGCCGTAGCGTGTCGTTTCGGTCCATATCTTCCGTAAATCTGCCGCGATCGTTTTGAGAATTCCGGACGTGAGAAAGCAACCCCGTGCAATTTTAATGATACCAAACTACTGCAATGTTATTCCTTTTTATGACACAAACAATATTTCTTCATGTTGACGCTCCATTGACAGCAGACGACTAACCTTCACCCAGGTAAAATGCGGAATGGGCTCGATGGTAAATATGTAGCGACATACACGAGCGTACGTTCACCGATATTTAATTGTTACAAACATGTTTTTATTATACTTTAGTTTGCAGAATATAATTCATTTCATTTTGTAATAAAAGATTTGGGATGGGATGGGAGCATGTTAATTCATGTGACGAGTGTGTATTATGGCTAATGGTATTTTGGGGATTATGTCTTGTTACTTTGAGACAGTGTGAGGTATTAAATTTGTGAATACCACTTTATCCCTGGGAATATGGCGCCAAGGTTAAATCCTTTCCCAGATTGATATTTATTTACATGTTACAGGGTCTACCATCACTGAGATGATTTAAACACCCGCAACGAGACTGCGGTTAGTATGTGGGAAATTATATCACCATTGTTTAATTATTTGTCACCTCAGATTATCGCAAACCTTTCTTTTGGTATCACTTGTATCATGTATATTTGAGTATCATACAAAGCTTGTTAATTTATATTGCTCGCTTATGGGAATCTTGTTTGGTTAAATGAGGTTGGGATTATAATATGTATATTTTATGAATGAATCTCATGAAATTGTTAAACTTGTCACCTGTTTGTGATTATCGTGTGAATTTAAATATTTGTATTATGAAAACATGCTGTCAGGCGTGATACTCTCCTAAAATTTCTAGATCTAGTTGTATTCATTTATCATAATAGTAAGGGTTATTGGAGACTAGAAATATACAGTCAACTAATTTATTGATAACCTCGATAATTATAGAAATTCATTATTAGAAACAGTTACCATTTTTATAGGCAACTTGGAATGTAACAAGTCTTTTTGTTCGTGTCTTCACATAGCTTCATCACTGTTTTGGCATTATGACATCATATTAGTCCATTTATCTAGTATTTGTATGAAAGCCTAATATAACTTTCATAAAGAGTAAATTTCTTTTATTGTGATGACTTCCGCCAGCTTTCTAACTTTTGTCATCGTGACTTATTGATTTATTGTTGTTTTTCCTGACTCATTGCAGGGTGTTATTTTCCTGTGGAAAATAAATGTTTCAACTGACAATGCTGTGTCCTTTTCTAAACTGATCATGCACATGTAAACTTCGACTATATTACAATAATATTATTGTATTAGATTGAACAAGTAATGTGTTGCTGTATGTATTGCTTGAGTCGGTTTAGTATTCGTGCGGAGAATTTTCTACTTAACACGAAAGTTGTGATATTCAGCACCACTGCTCGCGTGTTGACGAATATTATTATGAATAGTCTCAATTTAAATTGTTGGTAGACTATTTATCACTTAATGGTGATATCTGGGGTGTCTGGGGAAGACTTACCACATCTCGAGGTTGTCTCATCGCTTCCCGCAGGACAATCGTCGAAACCATCACAGAGAAACCTTTCGGCGACACACTTTCCTGTACTACACATGTGGGCGCCGGCGTCCAGGCAACCTGGCGATAATGGGCGGGGTAACGGAAGTGAGATGTAATGGCAACCCTGGTCAAATCATAATAAGTCTAATACGTGATTCGGTTTTGTGCGTTTTAGTGGGATTCTGAGATGAAGCGCCCCCTTGTAAGTGCAGAAATTACAGGAGTATTCGGCAACCATTATAGTATTTGACGACCAGCTAATTGACATTAAGATAGTGGATAAGTCAGATTTAAGAACTGTAGACCTCTAAATCTATGGATACCACACAACATATTCCATTCTACCATCATTGGTGCCGTGTAGAATTCCGCATGTGAATCGGAATTTTTTGCTTACAACATGTTTGTCATATAGTCCTTCACTGACCATTTGATCTTAATTGCATGTATTTTTCCCAGCATTTCTAATTTGGACTAATTCTCTGTCCATAAGGTTTACCTGTTCTACCAATGGTCACTCGGTATGCGAAAGACTTATTCGAAATACAAATACTAGCTCTACGATTTGACGGTATGGTGGCCAAGATTCCCTCACCACACTTCGGGATGTCACACTTCTTTGGACGTCCTTGCGCATCCAGACAAAACGGCTCATCCATTTCGTCGTTGGGACGTCGACAGTAGCTTGAGGCCTCTGAGAGGGTTTCTTCGGCGAAGTGGTAGCCCCTAATGGGTGTATCGCTGTGGCTGGCCCAGGGTGTACACGGGGTGCCGTCAGCAGACTGGTTAACGTGACCCAGGTACAGCTCGCCGAACTCTCCAGACTGACACTCCCTCTCTGCAAAGGATCGTGCGCGTCATTCATAGATTAAAGGCTTGGGTTAAAGATTGGGTAACACTTACGTTGCACGTTGTACGAGTTGTGCTTTGTCTACAGCGGCTCCACTGATGACGTCAGTGGGTCGCACTTCCCTAAGTGTGAACGCATGTTGAGTTGGACGTTGTCTATGGAGGTTCCACTGATACCGCCACTGGGTCACACTTACCTAAGTGTGGACACGTGTTGAATTGGATGTCGTCTATGGAGGCTCCACTGATGCCGTCACTGGGTCGTGTGGCCTGAAGAGCCACCCTGTGAATCCCAGGCACCAGCCTGACCATTGCTGGTAACCATGGAGACGACACACCCTGCTTCGATCCTGTGAGTTGATACAGGCGAGGTGAGTTGTGATCGTGGACAAATGTTGACTCTTTGACTGGTTATATCCCGAATTCAATCTTTGTTGTTAGACAATGGTCGTGTTAATAACAAAGGCGCTTGTAAAAATATGCGTTGAAGATATGCTGAATGTGTAAAAGCTAAGACAAGCAAATCGCACAACTTATGGGCATCGTGGCACCAAGCTTAGCAGATAGTGTTCGTCTAAAATAAATTTCCGTTTTGTTAATCTTAACGATGAGAGTCTGGTGCGTTTTAACATCGATTTGAAATGATATCTTATGAAAGTATGTAAGTACATGTCTTCCGTTCGTTGTTTATAAATCATATAACGTCCCCTACCATTGATTGTCCTAAGCGTCTGATTGGTCAGATTCTCGCGGATACTGATGACGTCAATGCGACCTTCGGCCTCGCCGAGGAAGCGGTAAAAGAAGAAGAGACACTTGTCTGTGGTGTCCATGAATGGAGATATCTGGCGAGCGGTGTAACCCCCACGGATACCAGACTCGAGGAAATTCAGATAATGTCCCGACTCTAAAAAACAACAGAATACCTCTATAAGCAGTGGACGACTGATACAAATGTGCTGAGTTAAGTTAACCTAATATTTCACTTTGCCAAGTGCAGCGTAATACATTTATTTGGTGATGCATCAATTGCACGATCCAGATACAGTAACAGTATTCTTTGACTTAGGAAAGGCAATGATACTGCTACATCCAATATGATAATGATGCGTGGTTTTCTTGGGTAGTCAACAAAAAAAAAATACCAAGTCTTTACCTCTGCCAGTTGTTTTGTCGTTGCCAATGATGGTGAGCCAAGTATCCTGAGCAGATATATCAGGGGTCATAGGGCAATCATCCTTCTCAAAGTCACTACATCCACATGCGGTACTTGATATTGCTGATATTGGAAAACTATCTATTAAGTGTGTAATCTTGGGATCGTGTTATGAAGAGTATGATCTACTTCGCTTCTGATTGGGTGTCCGCGCGAGTTAGGAGACAGGCATTCTGGGCACCGGTATTAAAATAGTTTGTATTTCGCTGCAGGAACAAACCACGGCAATGCAACTAAATATGCAGAGCTATCAAGATGATGCTACAATATGGACAACATATACCATATAGGTAATAGTTACAATAGATATCACTGCTACTATATATACAATATATGTACATGTAATAATTAGCCCAGTGAACTTGACCCTTCTGACAACAAGCTGATAGGCAGAAGGGTCAAGCAATACACATGGTTAAAAAAGTAGTAATGCTTAACCAAGCTCACTTCGATGAATAATTGTCGATTATGACAACGAGCCTACCTCTTTAACTCGCCGCGACCCTCTTCTTTACACATTACTTGGACCCTAGGATGCATTCATTTTAAAGGTTGCTCTCTATTACTTGCACCTCAATGATATTTTCATCGGTTGTTAAAGGCTTTCCTCTCTGACGCTTCAAATTTGACCAGGCAATAACACAGACATCATCCGCATGGCGGCGCCGCTAGTTGCGTCAAAAACGCAGGCACGACTATAGACACACAACGAGAATTAGTGGCGCCGCCCTACGGAAGCTGTCTGGTGTATTACCTGATGTCAACAAACGAGCCGCGGCAACCGCCTAGACAAATTTGAAGCGGCACGGAGGGAAACCGTTGTCATGGTCCTTACACCCCCGTTAGGGTTGAGGTCGTGAGGGCCATGCGTCAGGGCTATGTAATAATATGCCCCTGCTACTATATAGTAAATGGGCAATACATATATAAATTATATAGGTAATATATAGGCATATAGGTAATAGATACAATATATACCACTCCTGCTAGATAGTCTACGAAAGCTAAGCCCAGCCAGTGTACACGTGGGCGTTACCGCACTAAAGTATCATGCAAGTATGTGTGGCGTTAACGCTATTCCTTGAGTACCTAGACATCTGTGGCGTCTGTAGTAGAAGGCGACCGAGGACCCGGGGCATCCGGCAGCATTCCCCTCAGCTTTCGCGACTAGTGACGTCACAATGCATTGTTGTGTTTGTGGGGAGTACACAATGGCGCTGCAGCGCTCTGATTGGTGAAAGACGCAGATTTTCTTGCACGTGTCCATCGAGGTATTCCGATAAGTAGCGCTGAACTCCGCTTCGCTTATGTTAGCGCAAACTCCAGGGCGCAACTCAAATCTCATCTCGCAAGTCGATTCTGAATAGGCAGAACATTGTTGTTTCACCGCAGGTTTAACGTTTATCTCGTAAGGAAACACACACGAACCCGATGATTTGCATATCAAAAGCGGAACAATTTACCAAGAGCGCAAGCGGCATGCACGCCAACAACTATGACAACCAAGGTAGGCTGTCAAGCTATGTATTACCAGATATTGCAAAAAATCATTTTCAAGACGGCGCCTCAGAGCACCGACGTTTAGGTTATACCCAGTGGGGTGGTTATTGGATCCAATGTGCCTTACCTGCCATCGTTCGGCGTTGGATAATGTGAGCGTCCACCAGAGCGTCTAAGATGCCCATGTCTTGTACATCGGTCAGCCTGGAACAACCAAAGTACGCTCAACGTGTGAAATATGAATTACACGAATTAATAGGAATTAATATGTCCGCAAATCGAAAGGTATATAGAAAAAAACTATAAACATCTGATTGTAGATTTCATATTAAAGGGTCGATTCTTCCGGTTTAGATATAACTCGGCATGTTGGATCTTTTACGTATTTATCATGCAGATACTCGTAATACTTCACGAATTGGTATGTTTTTATATATTTATGTCTATTATAATCACAGTCAAAATCATAGTCACTGAGCAGTGACCGTATTAAAGGTTTAATATGTTAAGCAACTACTTATTGGTTGCAGATTAAACTGTCATTACCGATGTTTGGACATGTCCAAAATGCACCCTCGATATATCGAAGAGAAGGTATAATACTTACCAGTATGGATTCTGGTTGCAAATCGTCACAGCAGGGAAATTAAGGCTGGACTTGTAGGATACACTGAGATTAACTTGGGAAGGCCGCTCGAAGTACACAAGCAGCTTGATAACCAACAGTGCTATAAAAGCACCGGCGGCCCCCAAGCAAAACAGCAACCACGCCAACCTGGAACGAACAGTTGAGATTAGTGCAAAGCACTAATTCCTGATGTGATGTGACCGATTTTAGGGTTTTTTCGGCTGAAAGTTGACAGAGCTGGTGCAAGAAAGGTAAGAGGAGTTGAAGAGACCCGAGAGCTGGTCAAAATGCGGATAGAGAACCCGTAAAGAGGTTGGCAGAAGTGATGAAATGACCCGTAGAGCATGCGAAAAGGCCAGAACCGATGGTAAAAATGCAGGTAGAGTAGGTTGACATTCAGGTACTAGATCTGGTAGGAGACCGGTAAAAGTGATGAAGATATCGGTAGTGCAACGTGGAACGACGGGTAGAGAAGATAGAAAGGCTAGAAAAGTTGGCGAAGAGGCTTGTAAAGCTATGGCAATGGCTCGTAGAATAAATGAAATTAATATACTAAGAATATGCCAAGATTAGATCTACACAATATATTATGGAATTTTCTGCTATTGAACGCAGTGTATTATCGTAATAAATATTTTTAAATACTTTTATCGATATCTATATAAGCTTGTTTACGATTGATACCACTTGCTATGACTTGCATGTACTTGGATTATCTATATTAAAAGTGAAATAAACACATAAATACAGTAAAATTAAATACCCTATGGACAAACTTATATAATTTATTACTACGACTTGATGGTCCTGCTAACTAAAATGGGCGCGTTAAATATTTGCCGCGTCACTTTCGCAGATCCTTTTTTCTGTGCATCACACGCAGACACGTTTTATGCATTTGTGTACTCCATTACACGAGATTATCGTCATTGTTTTGACGTAAAATCGGCATCTATCATTACGTTGGTTTGTCTCTGCATGTGTGTGCGTGTGCTCGCGCTCTGTGGGTCGCAAAACGCAACATTTCGTTCTGTAACTTTACCCATCGATAGGTATTTGACATGGCTCGGTCAAGTTCGTTAGCGAGGTATGTACGTCAAAGGTCAAGGTCACAGGATTTTTTTATTTGTTCCTTAACCATTGGTAGATGGGACCAAGAATCGGGAAAGTCGCTATCAAGCTCACAGTTTTCATTAAATGACGCTGTACATTACGTCACGTATTGAGCGAGTAGATAATTTGTATAACGTCTCAACGTCTATTAAGAACAGCTGGTCGACCTTTCTCGCTTGGTGACCTGTCAGGCAAAACCGCATGTCTTTTATCATGACAAAGCGCGACGACTCTAATCTGCTTATCAAAACAAACAGCGAGGCGTTGGGCGATCGCGTGCGGTACCGACTGCCTCGGTGCGAGTGTACTGTTGTGTGTGGGGAAGGCGGGGGGAGGAGGGGGGGGGGGTCAAGCTGGGGTGGTGGGATGATTGAGTTGTTGCTATGAAACTAATGTGCGTGGTAGGGATGTAGAAACTAGAAATGTAGACCGAAACTGAATAAAAGGGCAGTTTGGTTTCAGATGTCTACCGAGTGAGATCGCTGAACCTGGGAGCGAAACTGAAGAGTGACTTACTTTTGGGATGGGGCTAACAATTTTGAGGATGTTCACTATAACGACAGTTATAGAGCTACCGGATCTGAGGGGTCAATATTGATCTGAGGTATCAAATCTGGATCTAAGAGGCTAAATACAAAAAAATCTGGATTTCAGGGTGTGTCTGCGCACTCTGTGTAGGCCACAAAACGCAACATTTCTTCGTATAAATTTACTCATCGATATCCGATCAAGTTCGTTAACGGGGTCTGTAGGTCACAGGTCAAAGTCACAGTCAGATCAACTGTTAAGATCAAGGTCATTGTTAGTGGACCGAAGACATAATCTGGATTTTACCTTTTACGTCATCTCACCCTACGGTGACGCAATATTGTTGTTTACTTGTAATTGTAGTTTGTTCAATAACAGCACAACACGATAGTCCCTTCTAGTCTAATAGACTTCCTTAGAAAAACGGACAGAGCATTATTTGTCCATACAAAGTCCATATATACTAACAGTTATTGCAGATTCCAAAATTAATGGTTGATGAAAAGAAAGTCAGCAACGAGATTGCGTCACCCGTAGGGTGAAAATGACGTAAAATGTAAAATCCGGATTATGTCTTAGGCCCAATACAATGATCTTGACCTTAACAATTGAATTGACTGACTTTTTTTGCGACGTATTTAGCCCCTCAGATCCAGATTTGACACCTTAGATCCAAATTGACCCCTCAGATCTATATTTGGCATATTTGATACCTCAGATCCATATTGACCCCTCAGATCCGGTAGCTCTAAAACTGTCGCTATAGTGAGCATCCTCTCAATTGTTGGCCCCATCCCACAAGTAAAAATCACTCTTTAGTTTCGCCCCCAGGCTCAACGATCTCGCTCGGTGGACAGCTAAAACCAAACTGCCCGTTTATTTAGTTTCGGTCTGCATTTCTAATTTCTACATCACTACCATACACATTATTATGACGTAAAATCTTCGATTTTACGGCATCTATCACTTCGTTGGTTTGTTAAGACGAAAATCAAGATTTTCGACTTATGTCGGTGTGTTCGGTTAGTCTGTCTATGTGTGTGTGTCTGTGTGTCTGGCTGTCTGTCTGGGTGTGCATTATCTTTCGAATGCCTTAAGATATCGACTTCCAAGTTCACAAAAAAATGCAGAATGGCAATCGTCAGGTTAAGTTCGTAGATGGGCTATGTAGGTCAAAGGCCAGGGTCACAGGAATTGTTCAAAATTCGCTTAACCATTGAAAGATAGGATCAAAAATCGGGAAAATGGCTATAACGTTCCCAGTTTTCATTTAACCACGCTGAAAATTATTTCACGTATTGCGCCCTAAGGTACCTTATATATCGTCTTTCATTTGAGCAATTAAATCACCCAAATAGTTTTTCTGCTAAAAATTCGCAAAATTTAACATGGGACCCTACGGGAGCATTTTGGCGGGAACATAGCCTCCTCAATTGCTCCATGAAGGGTACATGTCAGACAAACGACACCGTGCGTGAGACATGACATTAGTATTTGGGCGCAAAGTACTATATTGATCAAGGTCATGGTTCCAAGGTCAAAGTCACATCAAGATCAAGGTTACGAAACATGTTTCTCCGAATAACTGGCACCGCGGTTGCTGTCACAGCTCGCGACGGTGAAGAGCCTCGTTTTAATGTTGTGATGATATTGATAAGAAGATTAGCGAGCCGCGCTGTGTTGACATCTTGATAAGCCATGTGACGAGTCTCCGGCCATACATCATTGAAGTCGATCAGCTGTTCTTAATAGTTAATAGCTCTCGTAGGGTCCTATGTTGAAGTTTAGCAATTTTTTGCAGAAAAAACTAATTAGGCGATTTGCAAAGTTCAAAAACGGGATACAAGTTACCGACGGGCTCAATACGTGACATAATGTACAGCGTCATTAAATAAGCACTGTGAACTTTATAGCGACTTACCCGAATTTTGGTCCTATCTACCAATGGTTAAGGAGCAAACAAAAAAATCCTGTCTGGTTCGAAGATTTTACGTCATAATGACTTTCCATAAGCACTTGAAACCAGAGAGACGGCTCGGCATTTGGAGAACCTGTAATCCCCTCCCAAAATTCCAGCAATACTATCGTCCGTGGACAGATAAGAAGGTAACAGAGCGGCGGCCATAGCGAAACTTGTCTGCTTCTCTTGAATGAAACTAATCATTTTGGCGTCATGTGAATTCTCTTGGCAACAGGACTGTGAGTTATCCGAATTATGTGGTGTCCTTGGTTGAAGCTGACAAATATAAACTGATAGTAGACTTGAAATATGTCGTGTAAAACAGCGTAATCGTATTTTCTGTGCCAACTATGAGATTTTTACAATAGCGTTAGATCTGTAATTCACCTAAAATCGTGTAACCTGACCCACAATCCTGCGGCCCCTTCAATATCAAATCGTTGGCATACTTTGCGTAGAACAATTAAACCTGACGTCACAAAAAACTACTCTGGTTAGCAGCTCGTGCCTCGTTTCCTGAAGTTTTGCATAGCCCCATAGAAGCCGCGAAAAGAAGGTATGATACAAACACTGGGCTTTTGACATACTGATCTGAAAGACTGGCACTGTTATAAGGTAATAGCATCACGTAGTAATACCCAAGCCCAGTACGGAATATTCTCAAAATGCCAGTAGATTATCTTGGGATATCTTTGGGTGCCAATTTTGCCCAGCCGGTAAAATCCGCTTTCGTATAATATGCAACAACTGTTGGCCCTCGTTAACGAAATGTTGTATGCCGTGACATGAAGTAGAAAATAAATTTTACGGATGCATGCGTGCATGTACAGGAGGTTATGACTGGGCTTGCCATCGCCGATTCGAAGCGAATCAACCAGCTCCGTTGTGTCGGAAGCCGTCGTGTACGTTAGCTGGACATCCACACAAAAAGTTACATCTGATTTATGCCACAATCGCCCCAAGCGGCGGGCGAACGTGCCCTAGGCTGGCTCTACATATATGTGCGTAATGACGTCGTGCTTCTACGCCTTACAGTACTGAGACTCTACAGTACTGAGCTAGGGGTATAGCTGTTAGTGTCACAGCCCCCTCCACCCTCTCCATACCCTAATATATGATAGTATATATTATCCACCCCTATCCCTAACACCCTCAAACCCAATGAATGGGTCATGTACATATATCATTTCGGTATTGTAGGCTGTCAACGTTGTCTACTAGGGATGGACCATTTAATATCTAGGGGGGTCTCTGAATTTAGTTTTGAAAAAAGTCTTGCTTTACTTAAAAAAAGGTATATATTCTTATTTTTCGATTATGCCCTCGTACACTCAAACTGATTACATTTTGGAAATCAAGCCATGACAAGAACGCCAAAAACATAACCCCCCGACAGCAATAAAACGAATATATGCTTATTACAAGGCAGTAATAAAAAAGGGTGTTTTCAGGCTACCTTTTCCAACAAATGAGGTAGAAGCTCCGCATCCCCTATTACACAGGCGGCCTATGGGATTTACGTGTATTTAGATTATGAAAAACAAATATTAGCTATACAAGAAAAATACAATAATATTGATAGATTTTCTGGGTGGTTTTTGCCGTGTGAGGGACATTTGTCGTTAATATATTGGTGGCGTTGAGATATCTTTGTCACATTTAGCGTCCAAACTATTTTGTCTAACCACGTGTGTCCGATCTAGTCGCTCAATATCGTGCTACACCCTACTAACGATTTATCCACGAACTCACAATCATATTGGAACCATGTGTGGTGACGAGGGTGAAGCTTAGAACAGGTGGGCCCGGTTCGCTGAAGAATCAACCCCAGTGAAGAAACGAAAAAACTCGATGGATGGCTGCCCTACAATAAGGTATATATTTAGGAGGATTTAGCAAATTACAAAATGTTGAAAAACTGGGGTGGTAGAGCGTGCCGCACTCTCTCAGCCCCAGCCTCCTCCCGGCTCGCCGTACTCACTCATATGTCACGATGACTTTAGCAAGGATATCATATCAACGGCAGTCTCACTGTGACGCATATCTCCCCTCCAATGTGCATGTTTTAATAGCGATGGTTGTTTTAATAATGCATAACGTGCTGGCGCAATATAATGTGACTATTGTGGTGACAATGACAAAGGATGAGCCGGGTGCATTGATCGCTGCAAGAGTACATGCGGGCGCACGCGTCAGCCAGTGGGCAATGACCGGCGCGCGTAGAGTGCATTATGTAACGCATTATATTGCGGTAGGCCGTCTACGTCCACATCACTGTTTTTACAGCGATGTTTAACGTGGGTTTCTCTGGCAGCAGTGGCAACATTAGTATGTACTGTACTGTAACTGCATCAGTATTATACGCAACCGGTTAACGCATCGCTCGCGTCTACACACACATCCCATCGGCAAACCGAGCAAGGTGTGGGAAGTGGGTAGGGGTTCCTAACTTGAATAATAATTCTAGTTATGGCTGTCACATTAGCCTGTGCTCGCTTTACTTCATAGATATAAATGTAAATGACGCAGAACTTGATTTGGAAGGAATCAAGTGTGACTTCTGTATGTAAATTGCATACATTGTGCGTGCAGTACAAGAAGACATCCACGAGACAACAACGATGCTATCATTGTAACGTTAGTAAATTACGATCTATGATTGATTACCTTCTGGAACGTCCACTCTCACTCGCGAATATGTATTTCACCCCATGCCACGTGGTCTCTTGGCTGAACGACCGGAATTTCTCTGAAAATATGAGTATATAAATATTACTGAGAAACACAAAACGTGCCGGTTATGACTAACTCGTACTAACGGTACTTTTTTTCAGGCGCTGAACTAACTAAGCAGTCCATCTTCCGGAAGTGACAATACATACGGTAATCAGGGGCGGATCCAGATAAGCTGGACAGGTTAGGAGGGGGGGGGGCGGTTTCCAGAGATGATCTTGCCTTGGCTTTTCATGTGTTAAATATAACACTACAGTGCCGTTTAAATTGCGGCCTTAAAAAAACCCTGGTAATGGTCCCACAGTGGGACTTCCACAGGAGCACCGGAAGCCATTCTACCTTCGACCATTGTGTTGTGGTTTGCCTGACCGTCGACATGTGAATTCAAGTCTGCCAGTTCCATTGGCGACCAATGGCTTCGTCTGATATACGTCCAATGTCAGGTATTCCAAAAAATTAGGTAGATTTCTGTGTTGTGTAACAGTGAGCTTGTGTTGCCTCTGCCAGCGCTGGCTGCAACTGAGCGTGTGGAGACGAATGCCAACCAGCCGACCAGACACCGAGAATCAATGCCCATATCAGTAGTCTATCACCCTATATTATTGATGCGCCTGTCGTTTGCATGACACTATTATTAGGTAGTTTAGTGCGCATGTCAGGGCTTAAACAGTCACAGGATTTCTAACAGTCAATAGCCCGTTCCATGGAAAATTCTAGCATGGGCGTATTTCGGGTAACTCTAGCTCGCCCTGTGCTGCATGGACTTAAACGAAGCAATCAAAGGACAATATAACTTGTCATAAAGCGATGATATGGACCGGTAAACACAGTCTTTTCAATGCAAATCTGAGCGCTCTCACCCGACATGGGTCTTGTTTAGTATCAACGAGGCATGGCAACTCACCATCAGTTAAATCAAATAAAAAATCACTTTGGCCTGCCATGTCTAGAGGTAAGACCCGAGCTTACAAATCAGCAGATTTTTATGCTTAAATGAAATGAAATCAGTATAAAAGATAAAAGAGAACTATACAAAAATCAGGTTTGTTCTTGTTTTTCATTTAGGGAAACAAAGGGCTGGTTTTCCTGCTCTTTTTAACATAGTGGATGCACGTTACCAGCGGTCTGTTTCTAACCGTCAGGCTGGATCCAACAAAATGTCAATAGTCACAACCTCTCCTTGGAGAGTGCCCAGACATGCAATAATGTCTGTACGTTATTTTAAGAAGTTACTGAAGATTACTTTCACTTTTTTATGGTTCATCTTCTGCATACAGATGCATGACAGATATCTATTGACGATATACATTCAAATTCCGCAAGACAAGAATTTCTGAATTAAAGTAACTACAACAAACTCTCACGGCGCATACGTATAACGAATCTAATGTAATCAACTGTTAAACGTCTGATCAATATTACTGTATTATGTATCCCCCGACCTGGCCTTGGTTAGTACGAAATAAAGCTTCAAATCAACTCTAAAGCCTCTCGAACCACATTGCGTAGCGCTAAAGAAATGACGGATGTGGTTGTACTTCGCACTGGCGGAGATGTGTGTGTGCCTCACAAACACTTTGACATTTGTAATTTGGAATATTTGCATTATTATTAATACCTCTACACGATATGATTATTTGGGGATATAAGTGAATTTAACCGAACTTCAGTTCGACTTTGCAATTCTTCCGGAATATGGTAAGACAACGTGGGCTAATCTCGATCCTGGGGTAACCTCGACCCCCATGTGTTATTTTTATTGATGATGTCACCAATCCAAGTTTTTTCGCCGATTTGATTTTTCGATAACAATCTTAGAGATGCCCCTGGTAACTGGACACAGAGAAGCTGGATTACAGATATGTAATTTTTTTATCCAATTTGAATTAAATAAGTCATGCAACCCTACATTAATACGTACTTTTGCAGCTTATCTCAAAAGTTAAGATACATGAGTTTCAAAAGCAAGCAGTATGCCTGATTAACACTGAGGACGATAATTTATTAAGTAAAAAAGAGCGACAGCAGACGATGTTTACAACATGTGTGACATCATGACAGTTCTTCCCCAGATCAACCTTGACCTTGTGGGAGATCGAGGTTACCCCACTTTTTTTACGACCGTGGTCTAACCTCGATCCCCTCTTTAATTTAACGTCATTTTCTAACAATATGTTATAAAAATATATCATGTTTTAGCAGTGGATGGTCACAATTACATGCAACAATAACTGTCCGGCCCTGCTTCCCCATATTCTGACGTTGACTAATATTTAAATGTATTGTAACATAATGAGTTATTTTGGCTTCGTAAATGGCATTCCCTTGGCATGATAGCCCATGAAGTATTCTAACTTTGCGTTATGATTACCCGTGTAATAAGACTAATAAATATAGTTTCAAGCCATTGCTTTATCTATCGTTGGGCATAAGAGGCACAGTTATGTGAATTAATATTGTTGCTTTCGCACACTAAGAATCACGATATGCAGATTAAATCACCCACCTATCCCAGGGGGTCGAGGTTAGACCAGGGGGGTCGAGGTTCGACCATGGCCCCCACTACCTTTCAGAAAATGAGCGCTCCCCACAATCTGCGTAGGTTTTCGTTTTTTCTATAAAATCATATTATTTGAATACCATGGTTTACTATTTGAACAAAAAATAAGTTCATTTCATATTATTAAAGAAAATAGACGTTTTCTTGTCTTAAGGGGTCGAGATTAGCCCACTTTGCCTTAGTCCGTTCCCCTGCATTCAGCTAGACTACTAGGATGACTCCGGAGTGAGTGACCCTCAGTGCGATTTGTTTACTCAAGTACGGTGCGGGTCAGCATGAACGTCACAGATAGAAACAGTCAGTATGTCAGACCAGAACCACTTGCATTGGCGTACGTTTCTGGTAGTCCGGTACCGTAGTCATCATTGTCAGTCCAGTTGAAGCAACACATCTGTGTATCCTTTAATGTTATCGCACAAACGCGTTTCAGTTTTATTGCTGGAATCAACGGTGTGGCAACAGGGCAAATTGGCCAATACTTACAGTGAGTTATTGTGCACCTCGCCTATTGTGGTTACAAATCGTCGATTTATATTCTATGTCAGCGCCCACGAATTGGGTTATTCGTGTATGGTAGGCACGAATACTACATTATGACACTGATTTTCCCTCTCATGCTAGAACGACCAAATTGTTTGAAGATTTCTGTGATTGTTGCTGGATACACTACATCAAATAATTATTGCTGTTAATGCCCGATCTGAATGCGTATCCCCAGCTTGTATTAGTTACTATGACGACTGCTGCTACATTACGAACACACACCATCGGCTTGTAAGTGCCTCGGTAAACAGTCGATGCAATAGGGCTGCACAGTTACTACGGGATCTGATCGAGACCCCACGGGACATACATCGATGCTATTTCATTGCGTATATCAAAATCATAACAGTCAGAGTAGGTGTCTGTAATATAAGAGCGGTGGTAAACCCTACAGGGTTATTTCATGAGCTACTGTCATTGTCGGGCGAACTGTCAGCCGAGGAAAAATATCATTATCGATTATTTGTCAGTCTGTTTACAACAATAAAGTACAATTTTACCATTTCATTTCGTTATATTGGTAATTGGGATAATTTTAACTACAGTGGCGTCGATTTTAAACATACTCTAGTCCACATGCTATTACGTCAGCACAGCTACATGTGTTTTCTGTTGCATTACGCAATATCACAAATCGCATAACTGCGGTATCTATGGTTGCGTAAGAAACCTTTCCTATATACTGATAAGGCAATCATAACGTCTTCTGTGTATTACAGAAATGTAAACAACTATCTGATCCAACGGTCTGATCCAACAGAACTCATGCATTACGGAGAGATCAATGTCCGTTTTTATCGCACTTGTCTTTGCGATGCTAAACGTGTGGCTGCTTGAAGTTGTTGTTGGTCTCCGTCCTTCTGCACAAGACGATGGATTGCAGCTTTGTTTTGGTTTTAGTAATGTAGCCGTGGATCTTGTTCGTCGAGTGGGGCAGTTTCCGCTAAGAACAAGCAACGACGAAGGGCCGATTCCAAGCTCAATTCTCCTTTTATTGAAGTGTCACCGCATAACAGTCGTTCACACTCTACATGCAGTCGCGTGCCAGGTTCCTAAAAAGTTAAAAGCGCTATGCGCACCTCACACACGAGAATTTGTAGAACATTCTTCGGAATTTCTGGTCGAATAGGAATTTGGAACACTGGGTCGGAAAGGTAAGTTGCTACTGCTGGTCGAGTCGAGTCACCTGTCTGACTCTAACTGCTTGGTAACTATATTCTGGCAAATAAGAGCTCAGGGAACGCAAACGACATGATTAACCAGCCCTACTATCTACTGTTGGGCTCCACAATAAATATTCCGTTACAGTAATAAGATTTGATTTGCGCGGAGATTGTGGTTCGATAGCGCGGTTACTTGCTACATTTTACTTCCAGGCCTTACTCTCCACCCCGAGAAGGATCACGAGGATTTCCAGAATGGCGTCCATGCCTCACAATACGTTAAAAATATATAAAGTAGCATCTCGACCTGAAAAAAAATCTATTAATAATATTACAACAACGAGGATAAAATAATTAACACAACAAGTTTCTGTTGAGTTATTTTATGGCACTGTTTAACGAGCTTCATGATGTGCGCAGTTCTGCAAGTGCAACATTCACGCGGACCGCGGACTTTGGGTTCGGTTTATCTTGATCCGCACACGGGCAGAAAGTATGAGTGCGCGTGCTCGAAGTATATATATATATATATCTATATGTTCTCCCAATAATTCAAATCGACGTTGATGCCGATAACTGATAAAACTAGGAAATTGAGCGTCGTACTACTGGCAAAAATAAAAGACGAATTCGTTTGATTTGTAAATGTAGTAACTTTAAAATATTTAGAGGAGCATTTCACAATGATGCCATGAGACAAATTATCGATTTTCCAAACCTACCTATAGGGGTCACACTTTGTTTGCTGAATATATTCCATTTCCTGTAAAGCGCCAAGTTATCGGGGTTTATGCGTCACTTAATTTTCTCGGCGGACTCGCGAGTGTTACGTGTCTGTCGTCGTGTTTCCGTGCGACATTCCGGGTAACCTCCCAACCGGCGACATCGATAGTATTCCTGAGTATCTGTCTATCAGATGTCTTTTTACCCTCCAGAATTATACGCCCATTCACTTATCCATGGCGACCTCTATCAGTCAAATCAAGACTGCGGGTTCGAGTCAGCAGCCAGATTCTCGCATGCACGTCTTAATGGCTCGCAACTGACTTCTCATGGTGATTTATTAACACAAATCAAGCACAAATGACGTATCAATCCATCACCCTTTAAGCATCATGAAATCGCAGCTAGTATTTAACCGAATAGTCTCAATGAGGCTGGGCCTTGCCACCACTAGTGGCATGTCAGATTGACAAAATTGGAAGATCGACGTTCACCCCCTTACTATATCATAATGAGTAAGAAATTATCCCTCGTGTAAGTTGTATTCATTTTCGGATAAAAGATCAACTAATCGTTAATGACATAGACATCGCTTGTCTTGCTTCTATACCTTCAGTATTTCACACATATTTTCAAAGATGGTTGTGCGACGGAAACATCACGGAAATCGGAGATATCAGGACCAAAATACATAGGCCTATACAGCATTGCCCGTTGTAGTCTTTGTAGCCATTTGAATCGATATGGACCAATAAGGTTGCTCGAAACAAATCATCAAACTTTAACATAAGTCCCTAAATTTTTTTGGTTTTGTGGTTTTGAGTATCAAATGGAAACATTTAAGTGATTTCGAAACCACATATCAAGGTCACTGTGTCAAGGTCACAGGTCCCTTAATAATGAGCGTTTTTACCTAATAATCGTCGCTGATGACACGTGGCACAATTACATAGCGTACTAAACGACTGTTCAAATAGATTGGGTCGTAACTATCTTAATGATTACCGAGCAAAGATTGAGGCTTGAATCTGACTATTTGGAGTGACATTATCTCGGAACCGGAGTGTATAAACTATTTTGATTGGCACACTTTGCGTAATTACTTACTTATTACTTACTTATTTCTTGTTTACCTATTAATCCGTTTAACACATGTTGGACAAAATATTCATCCCGATTTAGTTGCAATTATGTTCTTGCGTAACACAGTCGGTTGCAGCTGCATATCCATGCTATATGAATGGATATTGCCTAATACATGTTATGTAACGTGTGCAGAGAACAATATATGTTCACCGCTTATACATTTGTAAATATGATCATATATGTCGAAATTCGCAGAGCCTTTGCTGCAAACAAACGCTACACATATTTATAATCCTTTAGAACATTCCACGGACAATTCATCATATATTGGTTGCATACCTACTATATAAAGTGTCTTTATCCTAACTTAATTATGGTAAAACTAAATTCCTATATCAAATTACACAAATCTGGTCATTGTTAGTAAACCCTTTTCGCTGACCAGTATTGGAATTTTGTAGCTATTTCAGATTGACTAAGTGCAAGGACATTAATGACCGAAGTGCGACTTTCGGTGCAACTTACATTAAGGTAGTATTTCATAATTTAATATTGAAGTCTTCAGGCTGGCCTATGTATTGTCTTACTTATAGCTATAGCCATCGAAATTCAGTATTGTCACCGGGGATTTCTGGTATTTACAAAACCAAACCAAAGAAAAGAAGATCAAATATCTTGATTTGCTACGGGTCATTTATTGTACACTTATTGGAATAAAAGAAACAATTAGCATTTATTCTTTATGTCTACTTTTGAAGAAACTAATCACAACATGTCATACATAAACGCAAAAATGCATTATCACCATCCTCTTAATAACAACATCGAGTAAAAATGGCGTTGATGCCGCCCGAAAGTTGTGCGATAAAATACAATATTTTGCGACGGTTTGAGTCGGACAAAATGAAGCGTTTGTTTTGCGAGCAGATTTAGTGAAGACGACAGCTCATTTTTGGTCGATTAAAAAGTACATTTAAATATAGAATATAGAACGCCTCTTTATCTTACATGAAAGTCATTTCTATTGACACAAAATTAAAGGACGAAATTATCCTGTTTTCGCAGAATGGTTGTACGTCTCGATGAAATCAATCGGTTGGCAATAAGGCTAAACGGAAAAAGGAACATTTGTGGGATTTATCATTTGTGTTCTTTCCGCAAGGCAAAGGTGCGCCAGTGGAAAATTATACGCAAAATACATATATATATATAGCCAGCGTTACTTTACTTACAATTTCTTTAAATCTATTTCCGGGCAGTAGAGTTATAGAAATATCACATAACCTCTTAAAACTAAACCATCTATATATGTAGCTATCCATTAAGACGTCCATTTGTAAGTGTATATGAATAGAGTGTCATCTAGAAAAGAACGTAATGATCAGTCAGACTCTAATAGAACATTCCTGTGGATTGAGGCCAGGATCAGGCGAGATCCTCTCTATCTGGCACCGGAAGTCTAAAATGGATCAGATGGTGAGAGGGCGATCAGACAGGGTGTCCGTTGTTCCCATTGTGCTGCTCTGTCGTGGCCTCTGGCGGAGGTCGCGTGCGACCGGTGGCCTTCCGGCGTTTCATTATCTTGTAAATCACCCAATCAATGACTTCGACGACGCTCAGTGCACTTGCACCCAGGAATAGACCCATGTAGCCACCGAGGTCACCTGAAAAAAACGGGGGAACATCATCATATATTGCAGTTGCATTTTGACAGATGTAAGTCGAGTGGCGCTGAGGGGTAACGGCATAGTTTGTAAGTTAAAAGAAAAACTTTCCAGCTGATGCAATCATATGATGGCTAAATGTCTGGGACGATGCCACATTCGATCGATCACATAAATCCGAACGTGTTTATCAGAACGTTGCAGGAACATGCTCAACTGTGCACTAACATGTCATTGATGACAATCACACAATATGTCAAAGTGAACCATGCAACGCATGTTGTCTGTGAAAATAAATGGAATTATGCTTTTATTATGCATCAATGTCAGACACCAGCCAAACAGTCAATGTCAATTAAGTCTATGGTGTCCACGGACACACAATTTTTATGCCTAAAATGGCAAAGGCGGTTTTTAGCTGACAAACAGTTTCAGTACGCCTTGTTTTTCCAAATAATATGTAATTGATCTGGCATGGATTCTGCAAAAAGTCCAAGACTATGACATATGATTCTACATTAACCTTGGTCTAACTTAATCATGACGTTATTCAAAGTGCATCATTGCATCAATAATGTTGACGACCGTCAGCCCTGTATAAAACCAACTACACTTATTTAATTACACAGTTGGAAACAAAAGTCAAATGTGGGGCTAGAACCATCATACGCGAGTTTGATTACCGTCAGTAGAACTGTATCTTGCTTAAAGAATTTGACAGGGACAAAAACAACATGAAATTACGTTTCTACTGAGTACTGAAAAAATTGGTGGCTGGTCCACTATAAGATTTCCTCGTGTCGCAGTTTCGTGATTTTCGGTTGGATTTATTTGTAAAGTTCCTCTGACCGATCGAATATATATATCAGAAGTGATTAAGTATACCTCCAAAGTCGGGCAGATCATATGCAATCGTCTGCGTGGTGTTTTCTTCTCGCAATTGGGAAAAATAGACATCTAGCAGCAAGATATTCCGTCTGAAACGTAAATAATGATAGGACGTGTGTGTTCAGTGTTACAGTGTTCAGAATGTTCTTTAATGGTGTGAAAATCTATTATTAGCCTACATATGTTTAATTTGGTATTTTGCACGATAAAGGTTCACGACGGAAAATTATCGCGATATAAATATATTTATACGAGATATATATGTAACGAAACTATATATATATGTATATAATTAGCGAAGAGAACAGTGTCAGATGCGTAGAATCATACAGTGTTTATTGAATATTTTACTGCCCTGAGACTGAAATACAGAACGTGCTTACTGGACATAGTTGGCGTCAATTATAGCAACATCTCGAAATCGGCGAAGATTTTCTTGCAACTCGTGAAATCTATCCTCTAACTGCAGTCTTTGCTGTAGGATATTCGACAGAAAGACGTCCATCTCTCGTGAGAGACCTTGGAAAAATTCTTCAAGTATGTTCTGGAAAGCAACGATCAGTTGAAGAGGCTGTTCAGCCAGGTTACGACAGGGTGGGTATGGTGTCCAAACCGGCCGTGAATAGCCCGTTGCACCCACATTGTATGCTCGACCATGTTTCTATGCAGTTCTGCCTACACTTATGGTTTTAAATAAACATGATACTAGATGCACCACGACGAAACACTCGGTTCGATAAATTACAGGTGAAACGACAGATTGGTAGAATAAATAAGATGTAAATCCGCCATCTTATAGGCAGAGGGACGGATGTCTGTGACTCATAGTACTTAACATATCGCGCATTGGTAAGACGATAATATTGACCAATGCCTGATGAAGACACTAGCTTACCTGGATACGTTCCTCGCCATTTGTTTTGAGAAATGACGCTAAGTTGGGTATTGTGAGGTCACCGTGGTGGGCTTCTTGCCTCGGTGTGACCAAGTCTGCGCTGTCCAGGTCAGCAAAAGGCTCTCTCCAAAGGTATGCGGCTTTGGCTCTGTCAGAAAAGGCACCACGTGCTTCCGGTTGGCTGAAGTATTCCCCTAATTGCATGACATCATGAAAACCTGTCATATATGCCGATATCAAAGTCTCCTTAAGTTCATCAAATTTATTGAGCCTCGGCGCCACATATGACCGCTCCAAGTAGCCCTCAGTGTCCCGTATGAGACTCCAGAAGGTCTGATTCACTCGCTTACTCAGGATGGACTCCATTTCTAACTTGGTCATTTCCAACGAAGAGTATTTACGGTAAATTACCTTCATTTCGCGTCGTAGAATTTCGATTTCATTCAGCTGGATTTCTATTGAGCGGCCAGTCAGTTTTTTGTAATATATGTCACGCTCGATTTTACCTTTGTTAATTGAAAGTGCCTCTAGAAATTGTTGGTAGCCAGATAGACAATTGATGAAGGTTTCCATGTCTGCTTGATATTCCAAAATAAGCGTATCGGCATATATGGAATTATTGATATATTTTTCGGCCAGGTTGTCCACAAATGTAACGGACGAGGGCGGCATGCCCATTGTGACGTCTTCTTCAGTGACGGGTTCCGATGTGCTGCTCTCAAATCTAATAGAGCTGTTTTTTGGTATGTACGGCGGAGCCTCCAGTTCGCCAAGAAAGTTCCTTAAAGCTCCCGTTACGTTAGTACGGAAAAAAGTTATCATTGATTCCCTGTCAAAAAGGATCATAGTGGCATCAAGGCAATCCCCTTTCTGGTTTTTACCGTAGACTAGAGACGCTGGTAGCGCAATGGCCTTAATCGCGCGATCTCGTGCAGGCCACGTACCAAACGACGTTTCAGTGATATCTAACGTTTGTAATCCAGAGAAGAAAGCGATCCACGCATTCTCTAAGACAACGCGCAATGCCTCAATTCCCTCGTCGATATGACCTAATGTCTTCTTGGGCATCTCCCACGGATAAGGTATGTCCGCACGGTACTCGGCAAGGGCTCGGGTACGGAGTGCTACTTCCGACACCACCTTTATTACATCTCGCAAAATGGCCGCCAGCGTGTCGCGATCCAGCGCAAGGTGGGTTTTATACGCTTGCTGGTAGACATCAATGTCTGCGTACAAAGATCCCATGTCTTCCTTCACTTTAGATAACAATACGGCCACAGCGCTGTCGATTCTCTTAAACAGGGACGTCCTTTCGGAGAAGACGTTAAACCTCAGCAAGCTGTCAAAATCATTCAACGAGTTCTCCACGGCAGTGATCTGATTGAGAACATCGGGTAAATAGCTTCCCGTTACCCGCTGTCTCATCTCCAGTGCCTGCTGGTAACGATTAGTTGCATTCTGTAGGCCAGCCGCACCGAAATAGCTGACCACCAATTCGGACAGCGGGGTAGTGGACAAGTCATATCGGTATTCAGTGGTAGCACAGGCCCCTACACATCCTTCACTGTCCCCCACTGGTAGCGTAGCCCCGGGGGGAACAGCATCTGTAAGGAGTCTTACATGTATTTGACCTCTCAATCTGGAACCAGGGCCAAAGCGTGCCCTTTTTAATGCAACATTTTTCCTCCCTTCAGGTTCAATTCCTAATTGTATATTTGGCATATATCTGATACATATTCTTGTCCAGTACAGTCTCTACAGCAATAGAGCATCCCTTTACTGAACTCTTAGTAAACCGAAGTTCTCAATGTTGTTCCATGTTCCAATATTGTCCATCTCGTTGCGGAAAAGCAGAAAGTTCGGCAAACAACGAATATCTCATCGAATACGCAAGCATTCAAATTTTTCCGTCGAATAATTATAATATTCTAATTGTTTTTAGAAATCCCATGTTATTGCATCTGTCGTAGCGTAAATATGTTGAAATAAATAATAAAAATCTATCTTGCGGGTTGCATGTTTGACAGAACAATACCTAAAAAAAACTCTTTTTAGCTGTGGTACACTATATCATTGTCTTCATGTCAACACCGCAATACATGATTTACACCGGAACTGTTCGTTTCCCATGTTTCTCATACAGCATATGGCGCAGTTTGATGTCGGTATACGGGCAACAAGTGTGCTACATCACCACATATACCGAGATGGATGCCGAATAATGGATTTGACATGTAGGCAGCTATGTTACAGGAGATAAAATTACGATCGCGCCATATATACAGTAAATGTATGACGAACATTTGTCAAATATTAAAATTGGTTTTAAACGCAATTCAACGCGAGGCGGTTACTGGAACATGTTACATTACAGGCTTTGTCTTTAAACGAGCTTGTGTGTGAATATCAGTGACGGTTGAATACACGTGGTCTTACCTTGTAGAACACATGAGAGGTAGGACTTCATGTCACATTCTTGTTCAACACCTGAGGTAATAAATTGAATATAGGCGTAGGAGTAAATATCAAACCAGCTGTGAAAGTAGACGGCAAAGTAGAATTGCTATTAGATGAGTAGTCTAAGTGCAATTAAAAGGGTGCATGTTCATGCGAAATATATGAGATGCATAGATGAGAATTAGTTGAGCAAATTCAATATGGAAGTAAAATGTTGAAATAGATGTGAAAGCACATTGTGCGCACTGGGTGTTGTTAACGTTTCAAGAATGGCCGCCCATCATCAGGGCAGTGGAGCAATTTAAAGCATAAGACCTTGTGTCGGATCAACGAAAGAGAGTTTGACAATTTTCCTTTAATTATACAAAGTGGACATATTGTAATCTGGCAATATTTGTTTCTTTTAAAACTGTATTTTAAAATATTAAAAAACACTTTCTTGCAGCCTACCCCCGACACCGCTTGTAGTAGACCATGACATGCGCAACAAAAAAGATCAGGGCATATCTTAACACTGACCCTTGCCATCTATATATGGCTACTATATAGCAAGGAAATATCATAGCGGTCCACCCTACCATTCATGTGAAGGTCGTCACAATGGCACCGCTCTTCCAGAGATTCAGTCTCGTGTTGTTGCACACAACGAGAATACGTGTAACTCTCGTTGCGGTAGTACAGAAGGTCTTTCGTTCCACACGTGCCGTAAGGCGGTGGCAGAAATACCATCTGTAAAAAAGAACATGCCAGTGGAGATTATAAAGATTTGACCGGTGTGTTTGACTAAGTTGACGGTACGCACATAAGATCTGACTAGTGTGTTTGACAAAGTTGAAGGTACGTACGAAAGATCTGACTGGTGTGCTTGACAAGGTTGAAGGGGCGTACGTAAGATCTGACTGGTGAGCTTGACAAGGTTGAAGGGGCGTACGTAAGATCTGAACGGTCCGTGTAATGCATGGGGTTGAGTTTTGACTATTGCTTCAGATAGACTATTGCTTTCGATAGATTGACAATGCGGTTTTGACTATTATTTTAATTAGTTGAGAGTGCCGATCGCCATTGCTGTGATAGGTAACAGGTAACAAGAAACGTACGTTAGTTAGAGCCAGACTTGCGAGCACGTGTTGTCCGGGGCCCAGATTGAAGGCAAGTTCCTTCATTAGCGAAACGTCATCTTGTTGGTGAAATAACACCTGAAAGATCGAAAGCAAAAATTCTTGGAGCCTGCACCTGTACTCTCGGTTGATTAGTAGAAATAACGTCTAGAAACATCTTCCTTGATTAATCTACACCACCAAAACTCGCTATCAGAAGAACAGATATCATGAAGTATCGCGTGGCACATACGTGGCACCTACCTTGACACCGGAAACGTCAGCAACATCAGGAATGTACTGATGGTCGGCGATATCCAGCCAAAGTTGAAGTCCTGCGTCCATACCTGTGAAACAGCGATAATAACATGAAAGAAAGACAGAGGTGATGCAAGTGTCGATGGTAACGAGGGCGGAGACAGAAGTTACGTCAAGCCCTATTGCAGGGCGGCGAGACGAGGTAAGAATACCAAACGTAAGGGGATGGAAAATATGCAAATACTAAGGCAATGTGGTAGGGATAAGGGAGTTATGTAAACACCAATGAAAACGTGCCATAACCACTAGAGTTGTATGAGAAACTACAGGCATGGCTATAAACGCAACGAGCTCAAGAACGGGGATTTCACACGACTGAAAATAAAAAAATGTCAAATAGTTTAAATTCTTTATCGAGATCCCGTTGAGATACCGTCGAGATACCGTTCGAGGAGCCGTTGAGATGCTCCCGGAAGAGCTCCACATGACGTCACAGGCATCAAGAGATCAGAGATGTGTTTTTTTAATTATGGGGTCGCATGCAGTCTGGCATTCGGTGAATATCTTATTCAATATAAGAAATGCGCTCCTTAATGTTGACTGTCCTCAATGAATACCATCTCACCGGTTGATGTGGCTTGGCGGGTCGTTAGGTTGTTGCCATTGAATGTAACACATCTTCCCATGTCGGTGACTGCTTCCTCTAACTGGTCGCCACAGGGCGATCCTGCCCACTCACAACTGAACAACATAAAGAGAAGAAAATAAAGCTTTATAACTGTGGTTTTTGTGGCAATTAATACACGCAATAGTAGCTACGCATGACACAAAAGGAAAAAAGTACGACGCAACTTACGCAAGGACCATGTCTCCTGATACCACTTTTGAGACTTCCGAAAGGCTGACGTTATCTAACAACAAAGAAAACATTAGATAAACACAAATAACTGCTGCACCAGTAGATGCCGAATGGAAGATGGAAAGACCTGGAAAGTAAGCCAAGGTAACAGCCGTGTAAACGAGCTAAAATTCTTATTTTAAAAGTACATCCTTATTACATCACCACTAATTGTCCCTCAGGCAGGATGCATGGGGTGGGCACAAAAATATATTTTAAATGTATATATATATATATATATATACTTATATTTAAAGTATATCAGTCTTACCCATTTCAGAGATGAGATAATTCCACGACTGCCGATTTAGCCAATTGCCGATGTCTTCATTGTGTGATGCGTCTTCTAACCACTTTGCAAGCATGAAGCCATCGAGCGGGATTTCCAGCGCATTGACCTGGGCGGCGGTGGGCCTGAGAACCAAGTCATCCTCAGAGGAACCTCCTCCGAAGTCAATTGGGTCATGGAAGATTTCCCCTAGCATAGAGTAATCGGTGATGTCAGCTACAGTGAGACCATCACCCGGCGTGGTGGCCGTAACCGTGGTAACCGTCTCCCTGGCAGCCGTCACCGTGGCAGCCGTCACCGTGGCAGCCGCCACCTTGGTAGCTGTCAACGTGTCTCTCTCAGTAATTTGACCTGAAAACATTTACATGAATGAATTAAGCTCCGTGGCTAAAGACTTCATTGGTAAATGTAATCAAAGTTTGAAGTTTAATTTTCAGCCGTATGATACATTCATATAATCAAACACTCAACAAACAACAATCAACAACTTATATGACCAACCCTTAGGTTTTACGGTTCTAACAAATATTCACCCGTATAAAGCAGATCAATACTTAGATCAAGTTTTGGTAAATGTTGTTGAGACATTTTTGCCGTGTTGGGTTTGAGAGTAACTTTACCTGGCAATACACATGGGTCCTGGTCTACTCTGATATCGTCAATGGCTAGAAGTCCGGGACCGCCAAAAGACCCCAGCCGCAATGGATAGGACCCGGGGGGTAAGGGCACGACCATATCCACCCATTTGTACGGCTGGACAACATCCCCAACAAAATAGAACCATATGTCGTCAAAGACTTCTTGCATGAATTCGATATAAAAATTGCATTGTGTGCAGAAGATCTTGTAGCGCAAACACGACCCTTCCGGAATTGTTTCGTTGATGCTCTCCAGGTAGCAGGCGGTAAAATCCGGCGTCGACACTTGCATGTAGCAATCACCTGTGGCTCCCTCTGCCGGTAGAGAATACTATGTGGTTGAAGAATGTCAAGAAAGGACAATCGGTGCAAAAATGCATACCAAAATGGTAACAGGAAGCGAAGACGGGTACGGTAATTTAAAGGGCCAACAGCGGTTAACGATAACGATAACTAATATGTTCTCCAGATACCTTCAGACACCATTCGCCTGACTTCAGTGTGTACTATGCGTGCATTTATCAAACAGTGGATTTTGATTTGATTTGATTGGGATTTACCGGTAATTGAACTTGTAGTGCTTGTCTTACAGGTTGTGAGCAATTAGAACTTTGTGTTTGAGCAGCTTTAACAATAACGTCTTTTCAGTTCTTGGTGAAGCCAAATTTATATTGGACAGATGAACGAATCTTGCACTTATTCCGCATGAAGGATACGTTCTTCTTAACCACTGAATGTAGTGCATTGTTTGTGGCACACTTACCACAAGCTCGAGTCCAACGACGCGGGAAATAATAGTCCTCCGGGACGACATAACCACACTGGTCAGCTGTATTGAAATCACAGCTCATCGTCCCAGAGCGGACTGCAAGAATTTGATAAAGTATACATGTCTGACGAAGATGTCGATATGGACGTCACAAGTCGAACAGTTTTTTTCAAAATCGTATAATAATTTAATTGCAATAAATCTATGATCGCCACTCAATAGTATTCCGATTCAGGCTGTTTCTATCGTTAAATTATTTTAACTGTCTCAGCGTTATATCTAATAGGAGTCATATTGGATACACATATGTTCTTTCTGCAAATTTGATACTAGTCGTCTAAACCACCGTGACGTGCTATGAAACATCCCTATTGCTAACGTCCGAAGAACACATTTACTCAAAGCAAAACAAAAAGACTTAAAATACATACCTTGCTCTCGGCATGTCCCCTTGTTAAGTTTGACGTTGTTTACGAAGGCCTGGTAGGTGGAGCTTAGTCCAGAGACACCTTGGAAGACAATGGCCCTCTCGCCCACTAAGTCATCTATCGTGAGGTGCATGGTGTGCCAGGCCCGCCCCAAACCGTGAGCATGACCCGGGACATGGGGAAGGCCGGGATGCTGAATTTGATCCTGGCTTTGGCCATCATCACCGACTACCATAATAATCCTGTCTTGAGCCTTGGTAAGGAAACGTTCCCGAACAGCCACCTGTTGATGCATGTAAAAGACACTACAGCCTCACAACTCTTCATAATAATGTTGCAGCAGACAAATAAACTATTAAATAGCGACTCTAAAAACAACGGCAGAAGCAAACGACAACAAAGTCACCGATGTAATACGTTGGCAAATACTGCTGAACATACCAATGTACCGATGCCTGGGACCAAGCAAATGGCTCTAAGAAACTGACTAACCTGTAAATTGTCTTCGACCCATGTGTCAAAAGATAGGCAATAGCTTCCGTTGAGTCGGATCCATGGAGATATGATGCGCCCCTTTCGCACAGGTACCACATCAATAGATGTGTTGTCTTTGTAGATCCCCTGGTCACCCTTGTAGGACAAACCCACCGCATAATCTAGAAGTGTGTAGATCATTCGTTCATGTGCATCTAGTATAACTAGTTGCAGTGACAAGTTCGGTCTCATGTCAAAAGTGCATCTCGGAATGGGTGCAGGGCGAGGTTTGTTCGTAAAATGACATCCTTGGAACGAGTGCACCAGAGAGGTCCATTACACTATATGACACACAAACACTACGTTTTGGCTAATTTCCAGAGAGGGAATAACGACAAATCTTCCCGTGATCCCAGTATGTGTATTAATTTATCTAAATATGTGTTGTGCATGAAAATGATCGCATTAAGACGGCTGAGTCCCTTTGATTATCGCGCGTAATTGATTCAGAAATAAGTACACTTAAGATTAAATATCAAAGCTACGTAGTACCGTGTCCTTCAACGAGACTGGAGCGATAATCCACGAGAAATCCCCTTGCGGTAACAGAACTGTCAGTGTGCAAACACAAGGTTATATTGTTCATGAAGGTCAGTGGTTCTGGAGTCAGAAAACCGCAGAAGCAGGATTCGTTGCGGTTGCAATCTTTGGACGAACAGGAACCGGGAGGGACGGAAGTAAATACCTGCATGGGCAAAGTAAATGTTTCACTAAAAATATCTGATTGGTTCGTATACTGGAGCAATAGCTTCCCGAGGTAGATCTTGGAACATTCACATAAATCACTGGAGAAATGCGGTTAAGCGCAGTTATATGCATATTTTGAGTTAACTATTTCCGACTTTCAATGTCTTCACTAATGTTTTTGTTCCCACAGTGACGTCCAAACGCTCACTTATTCCTGTTCCATCTTAACATGCTTTATTCAGGAGACAACAAAGCTGAACAATATGGGGACATAAATTATGATTTTTAAATATTAAATACGTTTAATGAATCAAAGTAACGATAGTTATTAAACAGACGATTCCTGCCTTTACTGAATTCCAGTCGCAGTCGTTCTGAAACTCAATTTCCAGTGAAGCAAACGAGAGTGCAACTTGAGCGTCGTGTTGTTGGCGGATGGCGTCTAGACAGATGAGTCTCAAATAGTTCCTACCTTTACTGAATCCCAGCGGCAGTCATTAATAAACTCTACTTCCAGTGAAGCAAACGAGAGTGTAACTTGAGCGTCGGGGGGTTGGAGGATGACGTAGGAACAGTTCAAGTAATCGTTGTAGGCGAGAGGGAAACCGGAGGAGGCGATGGAACCACTGACGTCATAGTAACGGTTCTCACCGTCGCATTCTACGGGAAAATTGGAAGATGCAAAGATCAATTGGACAGCTAGCCTGCGGAGAATTAAGATTACAGATCATTCTGTGTCCATGGTGTAGATGCACTTAAATTATGTCTCATAATTTAGTAGTTTCGTATTCGTGCCTCATACCGTTAAAGTTTTCCATCACCATGGGATTCATTCATGCGCATGAACACATGTGCGTCACTTACTAGGACTACGGTAGGAAGGAGTTGACACGGCATCTTCAACGTTGTCATTTGAGATCTGCTCCCACTTCATGAAAGCTGAGTCTGTCTCCACCATGTAGCCACACAACCCTTCATCGAAGTCACAGTCTGCGGTGGCGGCCTGGTCTTCTACAAATAGTGACGAGACATATTATTTATAAAGATACAAGAATAGCCGTTGCAGGAATGTTCTTAGTGATCTATTTTCTGTTCAAGTTGCATTAAACCAATCTCCCAGTAATTGGCGTGAGTGACATATTTGTATCGACGAGTTACTCTTGATACCGTGATGAGAGATAAAATCACATGTGTCCAACAGAGGCTAATGTTGGATCATCATACACATTATCAATAATATCTAATAATAGTTGTACGCCAGCAATGTTTTACAACGTACCGGAATATCCTTGCAATTCGCAAGCGTCTTGGGTAACAGTGACGTCGTCGAGTCCTAAGTATGCCTCCTGTGAGTCCCCCATGACGGCCTCAAAGCTCAGAGCGTGACCACCAGCTGGCATACATATTTCATGTTTTATCCACGTCTTGGTAGGCACGTTGGGCGGTTGGTAGGCCGTGTCTTCCAGCCACAGAGCTCCCCCAGTGCCATTCGCCTCTTGAACTCGCTGCAGCCGACGCAGTTGCGTGGGAGTTCCAGTCTTATTATCTACTCTGCTGACCACCAGCTGGGTCAAAGTGTCGTAGTAAGTTGAGTGAACGATGGTCTTGAATGTGACGAAGGTCGGCTGAGTGAAGTTGTAAACCGGTGACAGGACAGTCGATTTATCTCCCGGTTTGCCATTACGTCGCGCCAGGTACATCGCCGACTCTGCAATGCAAACATATTTTAATTGCACGTTTCGAGAGAGAATGTAATCATCGCACCTCTCGTGGGCGCGGCGCTTTGATACACGAAGTTCGGGACAACCCGATCACGCGCTGATATAACCCCATACTTGTCGCTAATGTGAAATGTGAAAATATCAATGATAGAAGACATATGTATATTACAGATGTTAATGTAACTTTGGACTTACGCTGGTCATCCAATGTCTCAGCCAGTGTCCACCTCAAAGGGTTGGAGCCTTGCGCTGCACTGTAGCCACACATAAACTGGTCGTCAAAGCTGCAGGCCATGTGCGTGAACTTCACTGTTACATTGGAAGACATTAAGACATTGTGGAAGTGTGGATCGGCGTGTGTGGCTCACTTTTTCCCACATATTGCTATATGCCTGCGAACCATATATATGCCAACCCGTGACAAAACACGTTTTTAATGAGCTGCATCCCGCAGGATTATCAGAAGTCAACTTACACCCTTAAGAACGTGCTTCCCCAAATCAGGTTTTTCATTGATAACAAAAGGAAGAGGCCGTCCGATGATCGGTTCGTGGCTCGGGGACCCCCTAAATGATTCGCCAGATTAGACAATGAATACAAAACCGCATCAGATATAATCAGGATTTACGGTAGGATAATTTCAGCTCCGCGTGATATACCATAAGAAAGACGTGGGCCATTGAGATGCAAAGCCATGGAATAATTCATAGATCGAATATTGTTATATTCAGCACCACTGCACGTGTGTTGACGAATATTATTATGAGTATTGTCACTTTGAATTGACCGTAAACTATTTCACTTAATGGTGATATCTGGGGTGTCTGTGGAAGACTTACCACATCTCGAGGTTGTCTCATCGCTCCCCTCAGGACAATCGTTGAAACCATCACAGAGAAACCTTTCGGCGACACACTTTCCTGTACTACACATGTGGGCACCGGCTTCCAGGCAACCTGACGATAATGGGCGGGGTAACGGAAGTGAGACGTAATGTCAACCCTGAACGAAGAAGGGTCATGTCATAATAATGTGATTCGGTTTTATTCGTGGCACTACGAGTGCGAGATGAAGCGCCTTTTAGCAAATGCCGCAAATTACCGGGGCATCTCGTGAACGTTTTAGCGTGGTTACTATAATGCCACGGGAGAGATTTGGCGACCAGATAATATTAAGATACTGGACAGTGAATTTGTCAGATTTAAGAACTGTAGAGTAGAGTTCTAAATCTATGGGTACCGCACAACATATTACATTCTACCATAATTGGTCCCCTGTAGAATTCAGCAAGTGAATCGGAAATGTTTGCTACCAGCCCATGCGTCATCAGGTCGTTCACTCCCCTTTTGATCTTAAGACAGAAATCTATTTGTTTAGCATCGAACTAATGCCTGTCCATGAGGTGTACCTGTTCTACCAAAGGTCACTCGGTATACGAAAAAACTATTCAAAAGAATACAAGCTTCATGGTGGCTAAGATTCACTCACCACACTTCGGGATGTCACATTTCCTTGGACGTCCTTGCGCATCCAGACAAAATGGCTCCCTCAGTTCGTCCTTGGGATGTCGACAGTAGTTTGAGGCCTCTGAGAGGGTTTCTTCGGCGAAGTGGTAGCCCCTGGTGAGCGTATCACTATGGCTGGCCCAGGGTGTACACGGGGTGCCGTCAGCAGACTGGTTAACGCGACCCAGGTACAGCTCGCCGAACACTCCAGACTGACACTCCCTCTCTGCAAAGGATCGTCCGCGTCATTTATAGATAAAAAGGCGTGGGTTAAAGACTGGGTAACACTTACGTTGTTCGTTGTACGAGTTGGACGTTGTCTATAGAGGGTCCACTGATACCGCCTCTGGGTCACACTTACCTAAGTGTGGACACGTGTTAATTTGGATGTCGTCTATAGAGGCTCCACTGATGCCGTCACTGGGTCGTGTGGCCTGTAGAGCCACCCTGTGAATCCCAGGTACCAGTCTGACGATCGCTGGTAACCATGGAGACGACACACCCTGCTCCGATCCTGTGAGTGGATACAGGTGAGGTGAGTTGTGATCTTGGGTGAATGTCGATAGTTTGACGAGGAATATCGTGAATTCAGTGGAAGTATTAAGAAACTGTCGTTCGTTCTCTATGAATCATGAAACGTCCCCTACCATTGATTTTCCTAAGCGTCTGATTGGTCAGATTCTCGCGGATACTGATGACGTCAATGCGACCTTTGGCCTCGCCGAGGAAGCGATAAAAGAAGAAGAGACACTTGTCTGTAGTATCCCGGAATGGAAATATCTGGCGAGCCGTGTAACCCCCACGGATACCAGACTCAAGGAAATTCATATAATGCCCCGACTCTGAAAACAACACAACGTCTCTATAAGTAAACGATTGGTACAAATGTATTAAGGAAAACACTAAAAACCTAATATCTCATTTTGCAGATTAAGTCAAGTGTAGTGTTATACATCTACTGATGCTGCATCAATTACATGATGCAGTAACAATATTTTATCTGATTTAAAAAAGACAATGATAATGATATGTGGTTTTCTTAGGAAGTAAAGGAAAAGAAAATACGTTACCCCTTCCAGTTGTTTTGTCGTTGCCGACAATGGTGAGCCAATTATCTTGGGCTGATATATCAGGGGTCAGCGGGCAACGGTCGTTCTCAAAGTCGCAATGAAATGCATCGTTCTCTGTAACATGTGCATATATATGATGTTTAGTCAGGAGTGTCACTGCCTCCACATGTGTTACTTGCTATTGCTGATATTGGAAAACTATTCAACAAGTGTGTAATCATGGGATCGCGCTATCAAGAATAAGAGTTTGTTCGCTTCTGATGGGGTGTCAGAGAGAACTAGTAGACAGCATCCTGCTTGCTGGTAATAAAATAGTTTGTATTCGCCACAGGAGCAAACCAAGGGACGGCAACTAAGTATGCATAGCTATCAAGATGACGCTACAATATAGAGACCATATACCATATAATCAGGTAATATACCATATAACCAGGTAAAAGTTACAATAAATATCCCGGCTACTATATAGACAATACGTGTAATAGATACAATATATACCACTCCTACAATATATTATACAAGACTCAGCCAGGTGTACACGTGGGCGTTACCACACGAACGTATCACACAAGTATTTGGGTTTGAGAATACATTATTCCTTAAGTACCTAGACATCTGTGGCGCCTGTAGTAAAGGGCCTGTGGCCCGAGACATCCTGCATCCGCCCTGTCAGCCCTCGCGACTAGTGAGGTCACAATGCACTGTTGTGTCAGTGGGGAGTACACAATGGCGCTGCAGCGCTCTGATTGGTGAAAGACGCAGATCTTCTTGCACGTGTTCATTGAGGTATTCCGATAGGTGGCGCTGAACTCCGCTTCGGTTGTGTTTGAGCAAACTCCAGGACGCAACTCAAATCTCATCTCGCAAGCCGATTCTGAATAGGCAGAACATTTGTTTTTTTCATCGCGGGCCGATGTGGCGGCACTATACATCCTGATCGTTTCATCAAAGCCATTTATACAGACGTTCCATTCAACATTGTGGTCTTGTAGTTCTTCAGATAATCTAGTCGGTTCTCATCCAAAACGTTTATCTCGTAAGGAAACATACCACGGTAGGATGTTATATTATGTATTACAGTATATTGCAAAAGATCATTTTTAAGGCTGCGCCTCAGAGCACCGACGTTTAGGTTATATCCATTGAGGTGGTTATTGGATCCAATGTGACTTACCTGCCATCGATCTGTGTCGGACAGGTTGAGCGTCCACCAGAGCGTCTAACATGCCCGTGCTTTGTACAAGGGTCAGCCTGCAGCAGCAGAACTACACATAGCATTCGGCATGATACATAACATAGTAAGAATACATGTTTTAGAGAGGTACATCGATTACTATGTAACTGGTGTGTGATGCAGGCCTTACCAAACGAAAATAGTAGATGATACCACGATTCTATTATTTTAAATTCAACTTGTTTGATTGGATTGATGCTTTAATAAGAATAATAATAATAATAATAGGTTTACTTCACCTAAAAAACATGTACATTACATTTTCAAGTGCAAACTGAGCAGAAGCGGTGCTTATATGCTCGAGCAAGAAAAAAATGAATAAAGTAAGAAAAAAGAAAAATATATAAAATTTAAAAGGTTTTTTTAAAGGATAATGCCGTACACCAAACTACTGTTTATTCACTCAAGTATTATTATGCTACGTAAGGTATGCAAAATATAAATAAGATTACAAATGCTATTTCTCAATTATAAATAATATCTTTTAACAACATACTTTTTCCCCTTGAAAACAATGCACACAGCATAGAAAGTTAAGCCTGGTTAACCAGTTGCTAGATATATGCGTTCCCATATTTCTGACTGACATCTTTGTACAGTTATTTCTATATTTCGGCGTATATAAGTTATTGGACGACCTTGTTACATACTTATGAACATTGTGGTTTCGGGCAAACATTTTCTTTATAATTTCGAATGAATCTTATGGTATTGCTTGTACCTAAAAAATAACATCATATATTCATAAAGCGAGGCTAAAAGTAGAAGATTGCCATGATAATTGTGCTTTATTGACATATTAGTCTCACTCAATGTGTGAAGTAACAATTACACGAAGTAATAGGATTTAATATGTACGAAAGCCGAAAGATATACAGATATGAACTACAAACTCCTGATAGGAGATTTCATATTAAAGGGTCGGCTTGGTGAGATAACGGCGATCATTCAGGGGTCCAACCCTGCTTCACACTTGCATATCGTTGCCGACATTTGGACATGTCCAAAATGCACCCTCGAGATATTGAAGAGAATGTATAATACTTACCAGTATGGGTTTTGGTTGCAAATGGTCACGGCAGGGAAATTGAGGCTGGACATGTAGGATACACTGAGGTTAACTTGGGAAGGCCGCTCGAAGTACACAAGCAACTGGATAACCAACAGTACTATAAAAGCACCGGCAGCCCCCAAACAGAACAGCAACCACGCTAACCTGGAACGAACACTGGCGATTAGTGCAAAACATTAATTTCATATGTGATGCGACCGATTTTAGGGTTGAAAATTGATTCAGCACAAGCTGTGCTGAAAGTCGACAGAGCTGGTGTAAGAGCGGTAAGAGGTGGTGAAGAGACCCGAGAGCTGGTCAAAAAGCCGATCGAGCCAGTAAAAAGGCTGGCAGAAGGGATGAAGTGGCCCGTAGATAAGTCGAAAAGGCCAGTAGGTGTGGTGTAATAATGCCAGCAGAGTAAGTGGACACTCAGGTACTAGATCCGGCAGGAGACCGGTAAAAGCTATTGCAATGGCTCGCAGAACAAGTGAAATTAATTTACTAGGAACTAAGAAGAGTAGATCTACACAATAAATAATACTTAGTAATTAGTTTGCTCTCTGCTATTTCACGCAGAGCGTATTATCATATTAAATATTTTAAAATACTTTTATTGATTTCTATGTAATGAACTTGTTCACGATTTATACCACTTGATCATATTGCCGTTTTTTTTATTGATTACACGAAGTAGGTCTATGTAAGTCTCATATGCATAGAAAAACAGACAGAATATTATTGGTCCATACGAAGTCCATACTAACAGTTATTGTAGCTTCCAAAATTACAAGCCTGATGAAAAGAATCTCAGTAATGACCATACGCATATGAGACCAGAAAATGCATGTAAGGTTGTAAGTACATTCGACCGGATGTTGTATCACCAGACCGGATGAGGGCATGCAGAGTGAAGGTCAGCCACGCATTCTCATAATTACAATTCGGCTTTGACGCCTTTGGAGGTTTGCCCCTTTCCCAAATTGCCACATTTCTTCCCACTGTGCGAGAGGATAATTCAGATACGGCAAACGATGCGAATAGGATGTCTACACGGCATGCCCTTTCAATAATTGCATACCACCAGTTCCAGTCATTCCAAGCTAACTTGCGCGCTTGTGCGTCTGCTTGGGGCATACTATGGCACCCCGTCAAAAAGCATGATTTTTAAAATTTTTGAAATCTTGATTTAAAAGTTCAAATCTGGATCTGATTGTCAAACCTGGATGTGAGGGGTCAGTCTAGATGTGAGGGGTCAAGTCTGAATCCTAGTGGTCCAATCTTAATTTCAGGGCGTTCAACGAACAATTTAGGCTAGACAGCGCGGTCAGCGGGCAATTTGTTCCAATTAGGGCCTTCAACGGGCATTTTTGGCTAAATAGCGCCTTCAGCGGACATGGTGGGATAAGTAACAGATTTGACCCCTCAGACCCTGATTTGACCCCTGTGATCACGATTGAACTATCAGATCCAGATTGGACGCCTAGGATCCGGATGGACCCATCATATTCATATTGTATCCGTCGGATCCAGATTGGACCCTTAGGATCCGGATTGACCCATCATAATTATATTTGATCCGTTGGATCCCGATTGAACCCCTAGGATCCAGACTGACCCTCCTGACTGACTGAACCCCCACCTCCCTTCTGAATATCAAACAGTCCGTCTCTTATTACACAAATAATCATTTGCTTTGATTCGATCCACCTACAATAATCTAGGAATGTGTCCTTTTATTAATTCATCAAATATGAAAATTAGAAGAAATATGTAACTTCCTACTTCGTTTAAGGTAGTGTGCTACTTTTCAAAACTACGGTCAAATGTTCACCAGATACATCTTTTTATATGCTTAATACAACGCAATAATAAAACGGGTGTTTTCAGGCGATTTTTATTCAAACAATTGAGGTAGTAGCCCCCCCAACCCCCCTATTACACTTTAACATTGCGGCCTACGGAATCTTCGCTAAACCAGACGGTAAAACGTCATGAATTTTACCCAATGATTACTTTGTTTTATGCTTACAAGAATAATACAATAACATTGATAGATGTTTAAGCCAGATTTTTGCAATGTGAGCTTGAACCGTGCCACCCGAACCCATTATGGAAGCACAGCATTATTTTGGAGGATTAAAAAAAAGGAAAAACATCGGCTGAAGGTCCTGATATTTTTGGCTTATATTATTTCCTGTTATGTACATTGGATTAATATTCCGACAAACGGTCACATAACTGGTAGCGCAACTGTGATCTCGAGTACTACCTAAATGTGTTTGCGACATCTGTCGTTAATACAGCATAGAAGTGAATCTGGTTTTATTTGTGCGATGCCTCTGGAGATCATATTTTGGAGACAACGACGTAAAAAGCGACCTCAATTTTCACTGCGCAGCTCACTCGTCCCCTGCTTGACGAATCAGAAAGCTGTCCTCCTTGTCACGATTTGGGACGTGGAAGCAGGCAAACTGCGTAGTGGGCGCGACGAGAAAAGGGTGGGTCGCTTCTGGACCTATGTGCAACTTCAATAAGCACCTGTTAACTATCTAGTTACAATATATTGGGGGAAGACACTTTGAACTTAAACTTTCCGTATCAATAACTGCATTCAGTTAACTTGGCGCACTGCAGCGCGCTGAATACCAGATATTTGCGCTGGCCTGACAGTATCGCCGACGGCCGCATGACAGATGGCAAGCGGAAACAAAACATAATTAGCGGAAATGGAGAAACGGCTTTCGCTTTCCACACATCGATTTATCTCGTTCAAAGTAGGTAATTGACGAACACATGTCCAATGTTTGTTAGCATCATACTACTGACGCACATAGATGATTTTATAAGGAGATATGATTTAGCCACTTAAAGCTCAACAATTCTTGCTAGATCTATTTTAGCCGCGACTGAATTTATTACCGTTTTGTCCAAATCAAGATATCCATCATCAAGGCTTTGTAACATTATAACTACGCATTATTTAAACAAAGCTTTGAATATAAATGATAAAAATGAAAAAATGTTTTTAAAGATATTAACTTAAATATTGTGCGTGTCTATATAAATCCTCCATCATATCCTTCGTATTTAGCAAATATTTGATATCAAGTAATTTGTGCTTACAATTTTGTCTGAGATATACTACACATACATATAGATCTGAGCTTATGATAAATAACTATTGATAGTACATATTTTGTTATTTATAATTAATCATGTTTCAATTTGTAATTTTTTTTGATAATATTGGAGTTTCTTGCAAGTAAACGGTCAAGTGACCGTACCAATAAAATATTGTAAAGTATGTAAATATGCATTAGACAAGACTACAAGTACGTAGTTGCAAAGGTCAAATGATTTTTCAAATGTCCTGACTAATGTGTCACGGAAAGTATAACGTTGAGGACTACTATAACATATTGAACTGTGATGTGACTGTAATTTTAAATGTCGTAAACTGATATTTTCAAATAATGGAGCAAATTATATTACATACTATAGCAACCGAGCAGAAGTCTGAAAAAGTTATGAAACGACATGAATTTATTTATTGCGACACACAGAATTTAATAGCAAATCAACATGTCTTGGTGCTCTTGTCATAACCGTGGTAAAATGCAAGAGAAGGAACTAACAGTGACAACTTGAAACTGTTTGTCAATATACCCATGAAAAGTATGAATGTAAAAGAACTGACTGAAGCAGTTTACAAATGTGTTGTTGACACAATACATGAATACAGCAAGTTGAAAGTGTCAGCTACAAATATATTGACACTAAAAACTTAACAGCTCTTTATTTAAGACGCACGAGACACGAATTGCGACCCACCCCTTGTTTGCTCGCCGGCCGCGCAGCTTGCCTGGTTCAACGCTTCAACTCGAATCTCCCCTCCCCTATGCGTGGTTTTTAACAACAATGGTTGTCTTAATAATGCATGACTTGGTGGCGCAATGTCAGGGGACTATTGTAGTGCCTCAAAGACAAATGATGAGCCGGGGTGCATTGATCGCTGCAGTAACACATGCGGGCGCACGACTCATACAGTGGACAATGACGGGCACACGCGTCAGCAAGTGGACAATGACGGGGGTGCTTAGAGTGCATCATGTAACGCATTATAGGGCGGTGGGCCGTCTATGTCCACATCACTGTTTTCACAGCGATGTTTAACGCGGGTTTTTATCCCACTTAGCACGTGTTAACATTACGTAGGTAGTATAACTGCATCAGTATTATATGCAACCTGCTAACGCAGTGCTAGCCGTGTAAGGCAACAACGAATTTCCCTTTTCATATTGGATATTTACAGACCCTAGTTAAGGAACCATAGTTACCGACGATAGTGACATGGTGGGTGTTTTATGCGTTCCATGTTAGCTGCCGAGACCGAGGAAAAGCTGTTGCGAAATTATTTAAAGATGACCATGTTGTTATACAGTAGGCCCAGTGGCGGTTGTGATATTGATGTCACAAACTCAGGGTCAGAAAACCCCACTCTCACCTCCTGGGTCAATATTTTTTCCATTTTGGGTGAGAGAAAATGTTATACTGGCGCAAAGTAGAACATTTGGAAAAATTTTCCCGGAAAAGTACGCAAAGAAGCCATTTAGCAACAGCATGTTTAGGAATATGCCAGATCCCGGGGCGGATCCAAGGGCGGCCAACCCGGCCCCAGTCCCCCGTTTCAGGGCGAAATTTATACCATTTACCATATGAAAACCAAAACCGCCCCCACCCCCCCACTATCCAGCATATCTGTATCCGACCCTGAAATCGGCCTCCCCTATTCAAATTTTCTGGATCCGCCCTTGAGATCTTAAATAAATATGACTTTTGTATTTTAAATATAATTTGCACAAGCTGGTGAGGTTACTACACAAATTCACATTGTTGTGCATAAAGCCGTTGACGTTATGATGCATATGTTTTATATTTCGTTGAGTCTGTAAAAGAACAGTTTCAACATAAGACTGCGCGGTTTGTTTACATCCCGCGCGGATGTGATTGCGAGCCGCGGTCGACATCACACAGAATACCATAACAGCGAACAGGCGCGCAGGAATATAAAGCTTGCCAACAACTTCTGCTCCGGTGACCAAATTGCTTCTCTTCGGATAACCCACAGGCTTCTATGATTTAAATTCAAGACAGAATATATTTATTTGACATGGAGAAAAGGTTGGTAATACAAACAATTACAGAATATATTGCTTTAAAACACGCCTGGTTTCGTAGGAGAGCCGTTCACTCGGAGATGTCACAGAACGTATTGTTTAATGGGAGGCAAGCAGCAAAGGGGTAGTAGGTCCTAACCAGGTAGGGGCTCCTAACTTGGCTAATAATTTTAGTTATGACTGTCGCATTAGACTGTGCTGGCTTTACGTCTTAAATATAAATGACGCAGAACTCGATTTGGAAGGAATCAAGGATGGGTTCTGTATACAAATTGTATACAATTTGCATGCAGTTAGTATTAATGCAAGAAGTCGGCAAAACCCACAACACAACCACGACATTATCATTGTAAATTTAGTAAATTACGATCCATGATTGATTACCTTCTGGAAAGTCCTCTATCCCTCTCGAATATGTATTTCACCCCATGCCACGTGGTCTCTTGGCTGAAAGACCGGGATTTCTCTGAAAAGATCAGTATATAAAATTAAATATTACTGAGAAACACAGTACACAGTTGCTTTTCATGTGTTAAACAGTACACTGCAATGCCGTTTAAATTACGGCCCTAAAGGCCCCCTGGATTCGCCCCTGGTAATGGTCCCACAGTTGGACTTATACATTAAAGTGTATGACTAGTAAGCACCTGAAGCTGTTCTACCTTCGTCCATCGTCTTGTGGTGTCTATGACCGTCAACATGTGAATGTAAGTCTCCCAGTTCCATTGGCGACCAATGGTTTCGTGTGATATACGTCCGATGTCAGGTATTGCAACAAATGAGGTAGATCCCTGTGTAGTGTAACAGTAAGCCCGTGTTGTCTCTGCCAGCGCTGGCTGCAACTGAGCGTGTGGAGACGAATGCCCACCAGCAGACCAGATACCGAGACTTGATGCCCGTATTAGTAGTCGATCACCGTATATTATTGATGCGCCTGTCGTCTGCATGACCCCTATTATTAGGTAGCTTAGTGCGCATGCAGACCATAAACAGTCCCATCTAACAGTGAATCGACCGTTTCTGGGGAAATTCTAGCATGCGGGTATTTCGGGTAACTAGAACTGATTATGTTCCACATAGTCTTATACAGAGAACGCAAAAGGCGAGTACAGAGTTAACGCTCCATAATTTGCAACGGTTTATCATTGGTGTGTCTATTAAAAAATGTATACACCTTAACTATCCAAATACTCCCTTTTAAGAATGAGTAGGTGACAACTAAAACAGAGAAATCAGCTAATATTAAATTAATGCCAACCGGCGAATGTAATGACTTCCACTGAGCTGTGACTGGCAGGAAAGTCTTCCCGGTTTGTTGAGGTTATTTTGTCTAGAGATAATAAAAATCCAATTCAGGAATATATATTTTACAAGTTACATGGCTTTTTATCTGGCCCGTACCCAGTCATAAAGCGATGATAGGGGTCAGTATACACTGTCTTTTCCATGGAAATCTGAATGCACCAGCATTGCACTCGCGTGACATTGTTACGTAGCACCCAGGCATGCCAAACGGGGAGCGCTTCAGACGGAACTGTTAAACAGTTCTTAGGGATGTATGACACATACACATTGAGGACATCATTTGAAGAGCATTATATACTGAGCTCAATCATAAAACCAAAGATATGTCACGGTGCTCGTTAAAGAGCTCAAGAAATTTAAAGATCCCATTAAAACAAGAGATATGGCAAAAAAGGATAAGGGGACCTCTCTCACTGAAATGTTTTTAGCTCTTTAACGAGCAAAGTGAGATTTAATTTTTGAGCTGAGTATATAATTCTCTTTATACAGTGTAATACAAAAACTGTATCATACATCCTTAATCAAGTGAAACATAGCCAAGAGATTCCATTATACTTCAAGGAAAGTTTAGACATCTTTAGTATTTGTTTTTTTGTTTTTAAATCAATATTAAATTGTTTTAAATCGTGACTATCTCTGCAAGTTTTATTTTTGCCAAGGCGCACCCAGTGTGGTCAATGACGAAGGCATTAAACAGTTCACAGCTGCAAAATGCATTATTTGATAAGGGGTGTCCCTTTTTCTTTTCTGAAATGTGTTTTCAAAACCACATATACGTTCCATTGGTGCATTCACCATGTGCCGCGGGCGAGCACCCCCCGCGGCGCCCTCATTGGAGTGCGCGGATCCGGGGCGGGATCCGAGGCGTACTATATTCTTGCCAAGGGGGATTCAATGTCTGTGCCCACGGATGCGATAAAACTGGACAGAGGTGGTCAGGAGACACGAGTTTCGGCGATACAGCTCTGGTAAAGTCCGCTAACGGTATCATTCTCACATCGTCGCAAACGGAAACACGTCCCAATCTATTGGCTAATCGTCAGCATTTCTGACGCCGTCAAAACGCCTGGCAGTAGCCCGAAATGAATTAGTGAAGAGGATGTCTCACAATCAGATATTTCAAGTAGTCCTGTAGTCGAGGTAAATCGCCCACCTCTCGTGAAATTCATGCCTTATTATTTGTCATCTCCTTAACGAGCAGCGTCATGTCTTCTAACGTAACGTTACCTTCACAACGATCTCTCTGCAGTTCATTTAAGCGCTTGATGTTAGTTGGTTGTAAAAAACGTCTGAACGTATCGGTCTGCCCTAGTATGGTCACAATTCGCGTACATTAGGATCCTACATTTGACTTTATATATTCGTATCGTTTGTAATTAATCGTTTAATGCGTCTAAGAAGCCGGCATCTCAGATAGTTGGCTCCGGCTCAAACTGTGAGATTTGCATTTGAAAACTGTCTCCTTTCCCTCACAAGCAGACGTTTTTTTCTTGTAACTACTATAGCTAAAGTACGGTTACGAACCTCTACTTTTTATTCCCGTTTAATACCGACATCTCCTTAATAACTATAGGAAAACATTTAGAATTTGTATAGAAAAAAAATCGATAGAAATCTTCAGAAATGTTTTTAATGTAATGATGTCTTACGAAATTTATGCCATGATTCGCGTAATAAATCTAGGAAGAGAGAATTTCCTTCATGTATCCTTTCACGTAAAGAGTACATCTATAAACTTGCAAACGTACCTGATCATAACTGACTACGAAAGGAAAAAAATGGTCATGTCGAAATATTATCTCTATAGACCAATTACACTATAGAAGTATCTCTAAATCTTCTATGGAAATTACTTTTTGTATGGAAATATATATTTACGTTCTTTAGAAAATAATTGTTCTATATAATTATGTACAAACGTTCTATACTAAAATTAGAATTCCATAGATTGTCCTATGGAACTTCAATAGAGTTCTATAAAATTTTGCTAATGGTAGTGTTACCAGCTGATTGCAATTAGCGGAACACACACACTCAGGCGATAACGCCTGTGGACAGGATAGCACTCTTGAAATGTGTGAAACGTGTTTGCATGTTGTTACAGGTTGTTAGAGTATACATTGTAGCTTTGATAGCTAAGATTGTCAGCTGCAACAACGCACCAGCGGTAACAAGGAGCGCCATTGTGCTCGACGCTTGTCAGTGGGTGCCAATAATATATTATATCAAATTGGCATGTGATAGGGGGCCTCAAAAGGCCCCCACAACGAAGTATAATTGATGCAAAATATGAAAATTAACAGTGATATGTCATGAGATTCTCCTGATACAAATTACGAGATTGCGTCACCCGTAGGGTAAAAATGACGTAAAATGTAAAATCCGGATTATGTCTTCGGTCCACTACAATGGCCTTGACCTTAATAATTGACTTGCTTGACTTTTTTGTGTGACGTATTGAGCCCCTCAGATCCAGATTTGGCACCTTAGATACAGATTGACCCCTCACATCTATATTTGGCATCTTTGATACCTCAGATCCGACAGCTCTTAAACTGTCGCTATAGTGAGCAACCTCTCAATTGTTGGTCCCATCCGAAAAGTTAAATCATTCTTTAGTTTCTCCCAGGCTCAACGATCTCGCTCGGTGGACAGCTAAAACCAAACTGCCCGTTTATTTAGTTTCGATCTACATTTCTACTTTCTACATCTACATCCCTACCATGCACATTTTCATAGCAACCAACTGAATCATCCCACCACCCGAGACCACCTTCAACCACCCCTCCCCCGCCCCGCCCCAAAAAACAGTATACCTACACTGGAACCACGGTCACTGGCGCCGCTCGCGACAGTGAAGAGCTTCGCTGTAATGTTGTTATGATAAGTGAGATTAGAGAGCCGCGCTGTGTTGACATCTCGATAAGCCAAGTGACGAGTCTCCGGCGACACATCATAGATGTCAGCCAGCTGTTTTTACTAGTTATTATTACGAGTTGGTGGTCATGTTACCTAGGACAATAGCATTAAAGGGAACCGCCAGCCTGGCCTCTAAGGCTGCTTTACCGAATTATATAATACCCAATTGTCTATCCTCCAAATTACAGAATTTTTCGGTGTGTCCGCGATTGACCAATCAGGAGGCGATACTCAAATTTATTCACACCGGAAATTGCGCCTATTGTGTGAGCAAAACACGAGCGCGTGATCATCGCTAATATAAGTAGCTGCGATTCTAACTCCAATCATGGCATTGTTGCGGAGTTCATCGTCGCAAGACGTATATCAATTTGTTTGGACGGTACTTTTCCATGAAACACTAAGATCGTGGTCTACTGCGCGGCTTGGAACTGCCGCTGTTCATCTGTAAATCGCGGCCCTGATCTCTCTCTCCGCGAGTGATAACATAAGGCGGTGCCATATGAATAGTCACAATATGCGTCACTGCTCCCCGGCAAAATGGCGCTCTGCTTGACATTGCTCGTGGCGGGTTGCCTTAATTATTTTCTTCTTACCAGTCGGCCGAAACGAAGCGTTAACACTCGCCAAATTAATTTTAAGATGTAAATTTTAGGTGCAGATCGCGATTAAATTAACTTTGACACCCGCTTTAATTCTCGCACTCTGTTGTCAGTAGCCAATGTTCCAGTTCCGGGAAAAACCCATTTGAGATTTTATCATATAATGTTACAGTTTGACAAATTAGTTTATGTGGCGAAGTTTGGCAGCTTAAAAGCTGAAACTAACTGTGTAAGATCCATTTTAGTTTTCCAATCGTGCGTTGTTTTGCTGACGCCAATCACGTTGCAGATCTTGTCACTCAGTGGTTACCGCGGTGTCAATGCGCGTAACTGATATTTACATAAATATTTCCAACAAACCAACTGAACTTCATAGCTATAGACACAATACAGCCACAATTTACGAAACAAAAGGTTCATTTAACAAATAGATGCCATTTTGCCTAAAACAATATGTTCGTTAGACCTATCTCCGCCGCAGAGGCGTAATCACTTTGACGACGTCATATCTCCAGGGAAACACGTCGCCCGCAACACTTAGTTAGCCAGACACCGAGCGCCACTGTTATGATTTCGACCAAATATTTACGTGCAGTTGTGAGTATCATTGTCATCGTTAGATCTCCGTGTTGACTTAATGGCGACGTTTGAAGTTCTATTCGAGCGAGAAAATACATATGGCATTGCTTCTCGTGCGAGATCGGTTCATCTCAGCACGCATCTCCGAAATCCTGCCTTCTCCTAAAGGCTCTGGCAGGATTTTGGAGACTTGTGCTGAGATGAACCATAGACATAAATGAAAGGGACCGCCGACTCGTGACGTCACGCACTATAATGAGTTTGCGATCTTGGTGGGATCGCCACCACTAGGAGACGAGTGCTGAGATGCCTGTTGACAGTTTTGCCTCGATCACGGCGTCGGTGAGTTTTTGGCCCACTTCAACCTGTTCCACAGGCACAGTAAATCAGTGGAGGGAGGAGGCCGGGGATTTACTGTGCCTGTGACCTGTTCAAACTTCAACTGTTCTTCAGTTGGTACCAATGACAATGTGATAACCTTCCTCATTATTTATTGTAGGATATCTTATCTGTATTAGTGGGTAGATCTATACATGATCTAACATGGTTCAAGTAATCATACCATATGCAGCTGCATAGGAGAGGGGGGGGGGGGGGGGTGGGGTGGGCAAGGGGCAGTCATGTTCCAAAATCACGAAGAATAAATTTCTTTATTCCCAAGTCACGAAGAATTAAACTGATAACTCCCAGTATAGAAAGCAAAGGGTGGATACATGATATGGAATTCTTGATTTCCTTATTCACAGTTATCTAATATTAAAATTACCAGTTCACAATTAATGACAATCCTTGCATGTGCATGATTACGATGGTCTGGCTAATAAGTTTACCTCAATCCCAGTTCGCGAAGAATTATTTTTCCTTATTCCCAGTTCACAGTGAAATGAAGCCCATTCTTGCGTAAATAGAAATACCCCTTACCCCCCCCCCCCACCACCTGCATATGACATGACCATCTGCATGATCTTACTGTTTACTGCTCTGACAATGAGGGTTATGTACAAAAATGTTGTCAAGAGGCTGCCTTTAAGCCATATACCTACAGTTATTGCTAGATAATATTTTTTTAAATAAAGTCAGAATATTTTTGTAATCATGTCAAAATAATTATTTTAATAAAGAAGTAGTCTAAATTAAATTTAATTGTAGTAAAAAAATAGTTTGATAATAAATAATTGTTAAGCTTCTGGTTATATACATGAGTGTATATATATCAAAGTTATTGCTTTAGATAAATATTCTTGTTAACCAAGTCTGAAAGTAAATTTTATGCAAAATAATGATTAAGAAAGCCAAAAGGTTTAAGCTTGTGGCTGGCAGTTTACCATTCTTACATATGCCCCACAAAACTAAAACCTCTAAACTACAGCCAAGGAAAGAGCCAGTAAGAACCTATAATTTGAGCGTTAATTATGGTTTTTGTCAAAAAATTGTTTTTACCCTGGTACAAAATTTAAATAAATCAATATTAAGAAATATATTATAATATTGTTTGAGTGTGTTAGTTTACTGATAATTGTATAAATGTAAAAGTTTATATAAAATTAAGCATAAGATCTAGTATAGAATATTAAGTATAACACTTAAATTCTAGTGTAACTTAGGCTAAGCTACTGCTATTATTCCTAATGATACACATATTTATATTTTTGTATTATAATGGGTAATTATATTATTTATTTATTATTTTACTTTTGTGTAGGAGGCTTAGGAGTTACAGGACTTTTTATCAGGAAAGTTTCTCACGCAGAGAACTTTTTCTTGAAAAATAGGCAGTATATACTCCAGATATATAGCTGGCCTTCCTTGCCTTAATTACAATAATATGAATTCTTTAATAAATGGTTATAAATGGAGTACCTATTATGATTACACAACTATTTATCTTTGCTCAGTCATTAACTTTATATTTATATATATTTTTTTTAAACTTTTTATTCAGTTTCAAAAGTAATAATATTTCTTACTAATATTAGATATATTATATAGATTATACCATAACTGCATATTTATTTATATTTAACATCTATAATATTCTAATAACTCAAAGAAACTATTCCATGCTACTCATAACAAAACTGTTATTAGAACTAAAAGATAAGATTGAATAATATATGTTTAATTGTTTAAAACAACATTTCACTTTGTTGTATACCAATACAATTGGTTAATGTGCCAAGTAATGCATAGTCTTACCGGGAATTAACGAGAGAACAAGAAATGAAAACACAAGATGCAGATTTATATCTCTATGTAATTTCAGCCTTACATCAAAATATTTATGTAATCAAATGGGTACACATGTTAACTGCTCGACAAACGGAGGCTGCCTAAAGTAAACTAAAGAATCTATTTTGCCTAAACTAAACTAAAGAATCTATTTTGTCTTTCCAGATATCAAGAAAACTAGCTTCGCGCCTTCAGAGGAATCTTGCATTTGAGTTTCAACCAAAAGGAAACACTGGCGGCAATGCCGGAGAAAGAAGACTGGTTGAGATAACAAGGAGTTAACTCAAGAAAATTAAAAGGATAATTAATGCGACGTTTATCATCTTTTGGCTGTCCAGCTGCCTCCTGTGATATATTGCTTCATTGTTTTTATTTTTTCATAAAAATATATATATGCAATATATATGCAATATATATATCACCGTGTTTGTCTTTAAAGTTATCACACGCGTTTCTAGATATGGAATAGCATATCAACAAGAATAGCATATCAACAAGAAAGCAAATCTTGGAATGCTAGCTTTATTGTGTAATTCATGCAAACATCCAAAAAGCAGCAAATGCCATATATAAAATTCTCTTTACTTTGCTACATACTATCAGGTTAAAAAAAACATTGTTTAATATCAGTTTGCAAATATTATATGCAAATATATACCTTGTAATATATACCGGTACATGTAATTTTATAATAAACTACCAACCAGGTATAACTAGTTTCTTGTGAACTAAATTCTTGCTTAATTTTTTCAGACTTTCTTTTCAGACCGGTCATGATATTTTTCCATAAACTGTGGATACATTTTGCACGACACCTAGTCTTAACAAATACAGAAAGCAAATGCAGCATGTTTTTTTTTGTAGATTAGCAACATCGATAGTTTTTTCTAGACAAGTGCAGGAATGAAACAAAGTCAAAATGTCATCTCTTGCATAAATATATCGGTACTTTATGCTAAATCTCTGCTCAACTGTGGAAATAGAGTCTTTTCGGGCTAATCCGTCGCTCCTACTAAAGACAGCGACAGTGATATTATTAGGCCCCTCTAATACCATGCTGTAAAACCTGAAAAATAGACATTTTCTATTATTTGCGCATTAAAATTAATCCAGCACACAATAAGGTGACCCTAACCCTGCCACTCCCCCACCCCACACACACACGTAGCATCGCCCAGTTCTAGTCGAGAGCCCAGGGGGGGGGGGGGGGGGGGGTACTTAGGTCATTTATTGCTGGGTTTGGCCCCTCCTCTCCTTTTTCACCGCCAAAATTCGCTCGATCGGGGCATTTTACCGCCAAAATCTACTCGGAATGGGTAATTTTATCCGCCAACCCGCTCTATGAACGTCTATTTTCAGACCCCCCACCCCACCCCCACCTCATTTGCCAAGTTTAAAATATCCGCTCTATGGGGGTATCTTTTTTCATCACAAATGTCCGCTCTCGCAAGCATCAAGCTAGGCACCCGCGGAACCCCCGCACGAGATGTGTATAATAGTGCCCCCCCCCCCCCACCCCACGGGGTCGATAAATAGGCCACCCTACTTACAAAGCGTAAGTTTTTAAAGCTGGTGTGTCGTGCCCCCCACCCCACTACACAGCTCTGCAGCGATAGAGCCAAGAAGTGCCAGTAGCCTTGCCTGAGGATCTTCTTAGCCGCATACAAGGGAATATAGGCATATTGTTACGATATAATATACTTAATTAAGCCATAGATATATTATGAGGTGACAAGTACATGGATATCTTCATCTCAGGAGTGAAACGCGTCATACTTACCGTGAAATATTGCGCCATCGCACTGTCAACGCATTCAATTGTTGCCGCCATATTCATAGCCTGGTTCCGCGGTCCCAACTTCGCTCGCTCAGCAAGGGCCCGGTGTTAACCACCATTAACGGCCTTGACCTGCAGCTAAAGCGGTGCCAGGCCGCGGCGTTATGTCAGTGAAGTCTGTTCTCTAATTTTGAAGGTAGACAAACATGTCAGGCGGCAAACGTATTCCCCAACGTATACGTATGGATTATTAGCCATAAATATGCATTGATTAAGTGGATAAACTCACTTGTGTACTACATTTGCGCATCCATGTCATATCAGTTCGTGACAGTCCAGAGAAGCATTGTATTGGTGGAAATGCCACAACTTTAAAATGCTGCAGAGTTCTCAATATTTAATATAGGCGCATGATATTTTGCATAATTGAAGTTAAATACACTAGGTTTCTACAACATTCCCTGTTATCAGTTGACACAGCCCCACAAAAAAATTATTAGCTCTCCCCTCTCTGACATATTTCATTAATGGCGGTGCATGAAATGGGTGGGAATGCCACTTAGAAATGCTGCAGAGTTCCTAATATTTAACATAGGCACACAATATTTTGCACAATTGAAGTTCAATACACTGGGTTTCTATAACAGCCCCTGTACTTGGTTGACACAGCCCCACAAGAAAATTATTAGCACTCCCCTCTCTGACATATTTCATTAATGGCGGTGCATGAAATGGGTGGGTATGCCAATTAGAAATGCTGCAGAGTTCTTAATATTTAACATAGGCACACAATATTTTGCACAATTGAAGTTCAATACACTGGGTTTCTATAACAGCCCCTGTAATTGGTTGACACAGCCCCACAAGAAAATTATTAGCACTCCCCTCTCTGACATATTTCATTAAAGGCGGTGCATGAAATGGGTGGGAATGCCACTTAGAAACGCTGCAGAGTTCTTAATATTTAATATAGATGCATAATATTTTGCACAATTGAAGTTCAATACACTAGGTTTCTACAACATTCCCTGTAATCAGTTGCCACAGCCCCACAAGAAAATTATTAGCACTCCCCTCTCTGACATATTTCATTAATGGCGGTGCATGAAATGGGTGGGAATGCCAATTAGAAATGCTGCAGAGTTCTTAATATTTAACATAGGCACACAATATTTTGCACAATTGAAGTTCAATACACTGGGTTTCTATAACAGCCCCTGTAATTGGTTGACACAGCCCCACAAAAAAATTATTAGCACTCCCCTCTCTGACATATTTCACTAATGGCGGTGCATGAAATGGGTGGGAATGCCACTTAGAAATGCTGCAGAGTTCTTAATATTTGATATAGGTTGACACAGCCCCACGAGAAAATTATTCAGTGGATAGAACCTTTGAGGAAAATAAGTAACACTCCCCTCTCTGACACATTTTCCTTATGGCAGTGTATGACAATGGTGGGAATGCTACTTAGAAATGCTGCACAAGAAACTAAACAACTCTCGTCTTTTACATATTTATTTATGGCAGTGTATGACAGGGGCTGAGAATTACCCCTCCCCCAGAGAGACATCCTGGACATTGTTTAGGTGGGCATGAAACAATTTTAAGATGCTGCTGAATTTTTATTATTTAATATAGGTGCATAATATCTTACGCAAATGAAGATCCTTCACAATTTTTTATAACACTTTCCTGTCTCACACATTTCAGTAATGCTGGTGCATGAAAGTGGTGCGCAATGCCATTTAGAAATGCTCAGATAGACACTCAGATTGGTTGACAGAGCCTCCCCAAAAAATAAATAAATCTCTGACACATTTTTATTTTATTTTGATTTTTAGCAATGCAAATGCCACTTAGACAACCTGCAAGTACCAGCACATGATATTATGCACTGTATAATATCAATATTCTATTGACAATTCCCCTCCCCTCCCCAAGAAAATGATACCCCAGCCCTTGCAATTACTTGTACCATCTTTAATATTTAGTTCATGTACTGAACTGTATGTGTTAAATTTATCAATCTATAAACACTTATGCTACATCATGACAAACTATACTTACACTACATTGTAAGAAACTATGCTTACACTAAAATTTATAATCCTATTATCCTAAGATATATTTTAGACCAGCAGTTTATGCTTGCACACAATTAAGTAGTCTAATTAAAAAACCAATCCATCTATCCATAGTGCTTGAGGAATACCTGCTTGATCATGCATTAACAACATTTGGTGTTCCATGAGATTATGCCCAGGGCCCAGTTCATCGCTGATGCAGCACTTTAGTACCAAAGATGATGTGAAAATTGAAGATGTGTAAGTTCTACCGGTACTTATTGATATGGAAAATATTTTTTGGTAAATCATTTAAATATAGATATAAATGAAATGTAATGTATGGAAAGGAAAACAGTGTATTAATTTTATTTATATAATACAGCAAAGCATTCTTGGGCTTGCAAATATTCAATGCCTAATCTATGTAATGAAATATTGAAAATTCTTAATTATAGATTTGATACATATGATATATTAAATTACATATCTCTTCTCAATTGTCTGATACATATTTGCTCAATCCATCATAATTACTTTATATTTGACAGCTACTCCAAAAAAAGGATAAACGTTTGAGAGTTGTGAGTGGTCTCCCTTTGAGGCCTCCGAAATGGCCTGCAACTGCTTTGGTCTCAAGGGGTTGTACTCTTATTCTGATTCTATGTTCAGTTTCACGAGAGCCCTTCGCACATTCACGTACTTGCCGTACAAAAGATCTAAATTCTGAATTCGCTCGTTCATGTTAAGACTGAGTAGAGTAGTGAAAAGGGTATCCTGTATCTCCGCACAGGGGAACCAGTTACGTGGGAGTAGTGCGTCACCTATCGGGCAAGATAGAAATGCCGTGACCTTGAC